>JACBWW010000003.1:43464235-43499968 GCA_020086605.1 Lanius collurio
CCTTCCCTTCCCTTCCCTTCCCTTCCCTTCCCTTCCCTTCCCTTCCCTTCCCTTCCCTTTCCTTCCCTTCCCTTCCCTTCCCTTCCCTTCCCTTCCCTTCCCTTCCCTTCCCTTCCCTTCCCCTCAACACCACAGGACTGTCAACATTGCCTGACTTTATTCCACTTGGGAATTACCAGCAGAGAAATCTGCTGTCCATTTAAAGTGATTTACCTTCTTTTTACAGTAACTACTTCATGCTTTTTCTTATGAAAACAGGTTAAGAGACACATTTTGTGTGAGGTGGACACCTCACACCTGAAAGAGTTGAAGTAGTTCAGTCTGGAGAAGAGAAGGAAGACCTCACAGGACCTTCCAGTACCTATAGGGGGCTTAGAAAAAGGAAGGAGATGGACTTTTTATATGGGCTGATAATGACAGGACAAGGGGCGATGACTTTAAACTGAATGAGTGCAGGCTTAGATTAGATGTCAGGAAGGAATTCTTAAATCAGTGGTTGGTGACACACTGGAGCAGGTTGGCCAGAGAATTTGTGGATGCCCCATCCCTGGAAGTATTCAAGGCCAGGCTGGATGGGATTCTGAGCAACCTGGTCTAGTGGAAGGTGCCCCGGTACATGGCAGGAGGTTTGGAATTGGGTGATCTTTAAGGTCCCTTCCGACCCAATCCATTCTATGATGCTATGATTCTATGATTCTATAATAAAATGGCACTAAATCTCATTTTCATTTGGTTTTCATCTAGAAAGATATTTGCTTGATTTTTCTTTATATTATGTTAATTAACCATAACAACTGTGAGTTTGCTTTACCTAATTTATCTTGCAAATGTTTTTCCAGAATTCATAAGCTGCAATATTTCACAATGGTACAAGAGGTAGCTTGAAAAATTAGTGGGCAGTAAAACTGGGCAAGCATAAACACCCGGGGAAAGGTTTTGCAACTGGGACAAAAACCTCCTTGGATCCACTGAAACTCCAAAAATGCAAAGAACCTCCTGAGGCAGCCTCCTGAGAACCAACCCATCCTTTTTCCAGCTTATTTAATGATCTGCCCTTTGCCCAGATATAAAAAGTGATAAATAGTCTCAGTTACACTCTAAGATCTCCCTTTCAATCCTTCATACCTTTGATCAAGAAAATTGAGTATGCCTAACTGAGAAAGTACCTTTTTGTTTAAATAGCTACGGTTTTGGTTTGGGGTTTTTTTGCTTGTTTTCACAATTGTTTTTAGGAGATCTTTTTGGCCAAGATTTCATTAAAAGTGATTTTCTTCTGGAGCTTATGGTAGCAAAAATAAATACCCTTGTCGTTATACAGTTCTTTCAATCTGTCAGTATGGCTCAAAACAATTTCTTATGGAATTAGGTATTACAAGGAAGAGTATGAGAGGTATCTGTAGACTCAAAGTTTTTGTACAGACCAAATGGGAGAGCAATTCTGGTTTTTGAATGTTAAAACTGTCACTGAAGACCCATATCCTTTCTCAGTTTTTGCTTCATTCTCTTGAAAAAACACTGTCAAGGACAAGATTTATGGTTTCCCTCATGGCTGCAGAGGAAAACATTATGTTTTCCATCATCTGATAAAGCTTATTTAAATGTTATCTACAGCACTTTTCTTAGGTTATTTGTTCTGAATGGCATGTTACACCATTTAAAATTATTCCCAAGGGAAATAAGGGCCACATTATTCAGCTGTTGCAATGAGTTAAGAGACATTCCAAATGGAGATATATTAAAAAGAAAAAAATGGAAGAGTGCTCTGATTCTCACTAATATAAGACTCCTTTCCATTGTTCTTCTTGGGAATAATATTTGATAAAGACTGAAAGACGCGATCCAGCGAACTTCTATTTAATGAAAGTTCTCACAGAAGGTGAAATCTACTCAAATCTGTTTTGGACTGTACAACATCACAGATGTAACTAGTTAATGGGGGGAATAGCCCAGTACTATGTGGCTGCTCTGAGAGGCCTCTACAAAGCTCAGATATGCTTGCCCCAGACAGTCACTAAGTCATCAGGTACAACAGGAAATGCTGCTGCAGCAAAGTCCTACACAACCATCAGTGTATTAGTAATAAAGGAAAAAATCACAGAACTTTTGAGATATCAGTCACAAAAGCACTTCATAACAATGCAGTAACCAAGTCCCATTAGTTCCTAAACAAGAATATGTGTTTCTGGATGCAAGAGAAAGAAGTATGGGAAATAAATGACCTTTTATCCAGCATAATTAGGGTCTGTGATTGTATTATTGTTGATAATTTGTCAGAAAAAAAACCCACAAAAGCAAAAAAAAAACCCTAACAAACAAACAAACAAACCCAAACAACCAAATCCTAAAAGCTACAAAAGAATAAGGAATATTTCATTCTTGGTCTTTCAGCTTGATCTTTCTTTTTTACTGCTTGAGGCCAAGAGGGTCACTACCTGCAGATCCAAGGGACCTTGGCTACTTGGAGACACGCAGACTCCAAAAGGGATGGAAGAGAGTGTGGCAGGGAGGGTTACTCCTGAGATCCCATTTTTTGTATGTTGGGGTTTTTTTTTCCTTAGGTAATTAAGTCATAACATCTTGAAGTGGTGTTTGTCTAAAGTGATGTCTTCATTAAATTAAGTCCTTGCAGAAATAAACGATGAGCCAAAAAGCTTTCACGTCAGGTGGCTCCTGAAAGGATATGCAAGCTCTAACAGTGGCTTTAGGTCTGCAGCCATGGCCTTTAAATTGTAGGGCCTGGTCACTACAAGGACTGGAAAATGTAAAGTTGGCCCTGGGATACCTTCAAGGACCTGAGGCCTGGGATGGACTGAGCTGACGCTCAGCTCCAGAAAGCCAAGGGCACATGAAATTTTAAGTGTGGGTCTTATTGCTATGATCCTTGAGAGCCTGAGGAGAAGAAAGGGGGCAACTGAACCAGATCTCTGACAGGAGGTTTGTTCATTCCAATTAGACTTAGTACTGATGTCTACCAATGCTGTGCTTTTCATCTGTAAGTGTGTCCCAACCCTGGAATACGTTTGGTATTGTCAAGTTTTAATGTCAAATTAACTTGCCTGAAGTTGAAGCCAGGCTCTTGTGGTATCTAAGCAACTGTTCCAAAACAGTGGTTAACAGGAGGCTGGGATGTGCAGAGCTGGAGGCAGGGAATGCTGGCAGCTGCACATCCACTGTCTCTCCCTGTTCAGAGCAAGGTCATTTGTACGTGTGCACCTGAGGGACTGTGTGACCATCTTTGGGCTGGAGTCAGCATCCCGCTCACTGCGGGGCTTTTTTCTCCCAGCTTCCTGTAACAGCCTTTTCACGACAAAGCACATTTGAAAAATTATGCTTTCACATACAACAAGCCACTGAATCCAGGATCAGAAGCTATAAACCAGAGGCAAGTTTTTCCACTCACACACAACTCCTTTGCCCTTTTGCCCAGAACCTTTCCTGGTCCTGTTTTCCCTTCAGTTGAACCAGAAGAGCCAGAAAATACCTATGAACTGTCTCTGACCTTGAAAAGTCCCCTTTTACCCTGCTGACCTGGCAGCAGGCACAGCACGTCAATGTATGTTTCTGCTATTCTGTTGATCCTGCTGTTCTCTTCAGGGGCAATCAAACTGCCTGTGCTTCAATTTCCAGCTAAGCCTCTGAAGAGTAGAACTGTTTTAAGGGGGAACTAACACCCTTGGTGATCAGTCAAAAGAGAAAGACGAAATTTACAGAGAGTAGTTTGGGGTGCCAAGGGTAAGCTGTGGTGCTCAGTTCCTCTCCAAAGGTGGCCATCTCTGTACATATTACCTTTGTGGGAAACCCAGTGTGCAACATCCCTGTCAGTCACTTGGGTTTTCCCAGGCTGCAAATCCTTCCTCTTTACCTGGCTAGTGCTTGCTCATGGCCTTACCTTGCTGACTCATCTTGAAAATGTTCTTGCTCCCTAAAATGGATGCATGGATTTATTGATTAATTTAATCTACATTAAATTAGAAATGCAGCTTTGATGTGCATGAAAGGACAGAGAAAGCATCAGCTAGACCTCAGCTTGCAGCTGCAAGGGCTCACATTGGTTGCTTCAAGTAGTTCATCTTCACAAATCATACAGTTGCAAAAGGTCATGATACTGTTGAATGCATTCCATGATACCTCATCTGGGTTCACAAGAAATTCAGACCTCAGACTAAATGGAGGGAGTGGCTTATGTCAATAAAATTGTTCAGGATCATTTAGGAAAAGAACAGTACTGAAAGCTGCAGGCTATTGTGCTCTCTGCCTAGCCCACAGTAACTCTCAAATAAGAATATTGAACTGAACTAGATTGACTTGTGTCCTGTACTCTGCTCAGTACACTGCTTTCCTGACTGGCATTTAAATGGAAATATCACTATTCTGCAGCATGGCACGAAGGCTGAACACAACAATGAGCTTGCTGACTGCCTATGCTCAAGCCACTCACCTGGATGATGTGCCAGGGAGTATTAAAATGCAGACACCCCCAGCAGAAATTCCCAAAGATGTGGTCCACTGATGATTATCAAGGCCACAGGAAATGGTCCATTAACCATAAGGGACTCATAAGGGCCTCGTGTTCAGGGAGGACAGTGCCTGCAGAGCCACATGGCTGCCTCTCTATTGCAGGAACCTGGATGGCCAGCCAGGGTCAGCAATCCTGCAGACCAGGCCCTGAAAAACAAATAACTGAGGATAATGTGTTTCTCCAGTACACACAGACCCAGCATGGGGGTTGATCACAAAAAGAGGAGGCCGTTGAGGCACATGACCACCCCAATCTGAAGCATTACTGTGCCTAACTACGTGACTAAGTACCACTCTTTCTTCCAGACACGAGAGATCAGATTTGGGTTTGGATCTGATTCATCCAAAATAGCTGACAAGGGCAGTAAATCCTGGATTTGTTTCTTTCTGATTTATTTCCAATGCTGCTGAATAATTCCCTTTTATAGAGCTGTGTGGTTGAGATACATGTCTCACTCCTAATTTCCACTTCCTTTTACTTCTCTGTCTAACTATTTTCTTGCAGAAGATGTGAGTATAGGGGGAAAGTGAAGTAGATGGGGACAGGGCACACAGGCAGAGGTTCACTACAAAACCCTCCCCTACTTGTTGTAGCTGAAGATATATGAAAGAAAAGACAGATACAAAGCTGGGTTTTACACAGTATTCTCAAATGTTGTTGAACTCCCACTTGTTACAGTTATGACTGCATTCTTTCTCCTGCTCTGAGTTTAAACAAATTTCAGTGGGAATCCTTTACAGTGTATACTTCTGAGCAGTTGGCACTGCTCTTATATTCCAGTCTCCTATTTATGGGAAAAAACATGTCCTCAAAAAATGTGTGGGCTAATCTAGAAATCTCTAATTTTAACATAAATTAGTATTATATTCATATCTCTTCTTCTGTACTCTTTTCAGGATTTTGTGTCTGAGATGTGACTCTTGTCAGCCCCCAATCTATGCAGGTCTGAAGTGAGACATATGGGTAGCTCCAGGGAAATGCTAATGCTTGCATCCCTCAGCCCTTGTTTTTTAAATTGAAACTTGGAGTATCAACTTTAAGTGATCTTTCTGTGTGTGCCTTGTAGGATGTTCTCTTTGGTGATCTTGGTCATTACTTTTGGGGCTGTAACATTTTTGTAATTTGGTTTTTGTGTAATTGGCATGACACATGCCAGCCTGACAGCCTAACATTGCCAGTGGGACAGGGATTGCAGCTCAGCCACAGAAAGCAAAGTTCATCTGCCTGAGGCTGTCTGTAATATGATAATTGCATTACCACATGTTGGTGACTAAAAACCAATAAGAGAACGATGGGGCAATTCAAACCCCTGCATCTGGGAGGGTCTCTGTGTCCAGCCTCTTCCCAAAACTCCAGTCCAGTGGCAGTGATTTTTTTATCAGTGAAAGTACCCTGAGGCCATTTTACAAGTGGTTCTGTAGTTCCAAACAGAATAGTAATATTTTGGGGGCTGAACCCCATGAAAACAACTCAGGAAAGTAGCTTTAATCCACAAGCTACTACTTTTTTGTTACTGCCAGCATCATCCTTAATTATTCTGAACTTTTACATTTGGTGCCTCGTTAGTTTGCCTGTGTTTTGAACACAATAATCAGATATATAGTGTCTATAGCTCTGAGCACTTGAAGGCAGGCTTCTGACAATTTTCATCCTTTCCTTAGAGAACAAAGAGTTATTCTAAGCATAATAAATGATGTCAGTAACCAAAACTTCATAGAAAATGTGGGACACAAAAGAAAAAAAGCAGAAAACCTACCAAGCACTGAGACTGAGCCCAGGCTTGCTGAGGATGGGTGTCTCCCAGAAATGTAAATCCCCATGCCTCCCCAGCCAGTCTTTGCAGATGATGTTAGAAAAGGTCTAATAAAACATTATTGTTTTAGTTAATAATTTCTTCAAGCTCTCCCAGCCAAGCTGAGTTGCACTTCATGAGGTCAGCACACTCCTTGTACTCACAGCCAATGTTCCCTTTTTTTATTAGTATATTGACAGCACAGTTTACTCCAGTAACACAGCAGCGTCAGGGCCTCATTTTCCATGGCATGAAACTGTTCCCACTTCACCTGCTAGCAAACACAGCCCTGCTTTTTTTCGACGTAGACAGACTGTTCCTATCTTGTATGCCTTGACTTTGTCTTGAAAGTTTCTCCTGACAATGTACAGGCCAATTTGTGAGTTATTACCCAGTCCCCCAAAGTATCTTAATGTCTTTCCCACGGTGAAGAAGATAATTTAGAAAAAATGTTCTCAAAGCCATCTCAGTTGTGATTGAGTTATTATCTACAGTCCTTATTACTAGCTTGTCATATGTGGGTGCTGTAAAGCTAACAGCAAACTGGAAGGCATGAGTTTAAAATATGTTAGTATTGTCAGTGTCTAACAACTTCTAAAATATCAGGATGATTTTGTGACTTTCTCAGGCTGTCAGAAACATGCTAATTAAAAAATCCAAAGGAATTGCAGAATCAGAAGAGCCCTCAAGGTGAGGGGGGTAATCCTTCTCTTCACAGCTCTCAGTGATGGGAAGAAACTAAAAGCAATAAAGTATTTGAAGGCTGAAAAAAGAAATGAGGCAATACAGTTCCACCTTTAACAGAGGAAGAGAGGCACAAAAAAAGCTGGGGGGGATCTAAGTGGCACTGGAAATCTTAGAAGAAAGGAGACATTTGATCCTGGTCTCTGCAAGGTGAATAAAGCCCCAGATCAGCTAAGGAGGAGCCCCACTGATAAACAAGGTCTGTAAATCCATTTCCTTGCTTGATGTTTTCCTTCTGTAACAGCGCTTGCAATTGCAATGACTAAAACATCATTCTTAGCTTGTTGATGTACAGTAAAAAGTGCTAATTTCTTCTGATTTTCATCCAGCATAAAAGCAGTTCCCGAGAAATCTGACACACAATAACATTCCTGGAGATGATGTACTCCAAATGCCATTTTTAGTATCAGCCACAAAGACAGACACATTTGGGGCTCCCTGCAAGATGCTTTCCCCTAAAACTGTGTTTGTGGACTGAATAATCAGATGTTTAGTGAAGGAGGGAAGAGAAGTCTGCCTCACTGGTTGTCACCATTCCTTCTTCAGCTACTAGAGAAAGGCAGCTGCACAGCAACTGAAAACTTTGCAAAGATGATAAAAGCAATGGCCAATAAAGGTGACCAAATTATTGAAAATAAAAGAGTGGGATCTGTGAAGAAATCTGTAATCAAAGAGATTCCTAATCAAGCAGAAAACTCCCTGAGAGAAACTCAGAGATCACTTATCTCCCCCAAAGAAGAAAGATTTTCTGTTTCTATGGGGCAAATCAGCATGGATTTAAGACCATGAAAAATATGCAGGTCCTGCAAAAAGGCAAGGAGATGTTACCTTGGAGAAGCCCTGCTTTTATGTCTTCCTTCAAACTTAGTAATGGAATTCCAGGAGCCAATAAATATTTGAAGGACAAAGCAAGTACATTTACATTACCAGAAAACACAGAATTAACAAGAAGTTCACAGCAACTTTTTTGCTAAACTAAGTAAGCAGTGTTGAGTGTTTTTCACATGTTAGATAATGAATCTTAAAATAAAGGATAGTTCACAGACAAGAAAATTTTCTGAGAAACCAGTGGGAGGATAGTTGGTTGTTTATGTTAAAATTCTTTGTATGGGTTAAATACATCTTCCTCAGTCCAGTTTTTGCCTGAGAGCAGAATATTCTATTGCTAATTCTTCTGGAACTGTACTTTCAGCATTGGTTGTTCAGGGAAAGAAATTGCAAAAAGGAGGCAAAATTTAGCAATATGTTAAATCTGTGGTTACGTAATTTTTTAGCTGTCTTTTTATTCCAACATGCAAGACAACATATGTCAGGAATTCTTCTAGCTTGAAAGGGCTTAGGCTGAATCTCATCATTTTAAGCTGAGAGAGTCCTGCTGGTAAGCGTGGAAGTCCCTGGGTCTTCCCAAGGAGTGTGAAGTTAAATTTACATTTCCCAGGGTGCTTGAAGTGGAGAAAAAAAGAGGTGATTGGTTTTGAGGGGGAATAGCAGCCAGACATGGGGGTGGCTCTGAAGGAGCTGATCCTGTGCTGGCATGGTTGATAAAGAGCTGGGGCTGAAGGGCACTGGGGAGCTGGGCCCTGCCTTGCTGAGTGGTTGCAGGTATTGGGTACATCATCTCCAGGAATGCTATTGTGTGTCAGATTTCACTGGAACTGCTTTTAATGCTGGATGAAAATCAGAAGAAATTAGGACTTTCTTCTTTTTACATCAACAAGCTAAGAATGATGTTTCAGTCACTGCAACTCCAAGCACTGTTGCAAAGGACAAATATCAAGTAAGAAAATGTAAAGGCCGCATTCCTCAGACTGCTTTCCCTGCTGGCCCTGAGTGTTTGGCATCTCTGCTACCAAATCCTTTTCTCCCCATCATCCAGGTTGCCTGACCCTGGGAATAGACCCTAACCACTCCATCTCCCAACACTCCTGGTGTGCCCTGGTGGGGATTCCAGGGTGCAGGGCATGCACCCAGCCTGATCCTGTCCAATCAGTCTGTACAGCCCGAGCCAACATCTCAGCCAACGACACAGGGAAAATAGCATGAGCTGGACAGAGAGCTGTGCTTTAAAGCAGTGTTAAATAAATGCCCAAAGTGGTGCTTGCATGACTGCCCCCTTCAAGCTCCGCTCAAATTGGTTGTGTGTTGACAGTGGCAGGTCACTAGTTTCCATTGAGATTTCATTGTTGATCAGTGAATGTACAAATTTGCCATAGGGTAATTTCTTCTCCTTGTTTAATCAAATGGAAACATTCAATCCATTTTTGTGTTCACAGAACAGCCCTTGCAGTTTATTTAAGTAGGTTAAATATAAACCAACACCAAAAAAACAGCCCAGCAGCGTAACAACGCACTCCCTTTTATTTCTTGATAATAATTTGATATAACTGGCAATAATTTATATTATCTTTATTTTCCTTGGTCTTGTGATTTCTCAGAAGTGTTTCCCACAGTGGCATGTGTTTGCTAGCACATAGAGCCCTCTGATTTATAGGCTTTGACTTAGTCCTGAGGCTTCAAGGGCAGCAGCTCAGCAATTGCAGCTCCAGCCCAGGGAGGAAAAAGTGCCACTATCCTATCCATATTAAAATCAGGAACAAAGCTCTCCATGGATTTAAATGGAGCACAATGTGGACAGTTTTACTTTTTCACTAAATATAGACAGCACATTCTGTCCTCCAGATCTACAGAAATAGGAAAGAAGAAGATGTAGGTTTCATACACCTGAGCATAGTGTGATGGAAGGAGGGTGGGAGGCTTTCCCAAAGGCACTGGGGAGCTCCCCATGAGGGTCCCAGCCATAGTGTGTGTCTCATAGGAGCACACAGGGACACTGTAATGGCATATGGCACTTTAAAAAATTGACTGACTGGTGCTGTGGATGACACTGAGATGCAGGTCCAGCAGGGACAGGCAGATCTGCACTAGATGTGGCCGGAAGGTTGGAAAAATTGCTCTGCATGGGAGGGGTTTGGGATTTTGTGTTGTTTTCTCATTTTCACATTCCCTGTAACAGCTAAACACGTGGAAAATCAAAAGGGGGAAGTGGAGGAGTGTAGGGATGTCTGTACTTGAGGAGGTCTGGAGAAGATTTCTGCCACCACCTGACATGGCTTGGCTCCTTGAGTTCTGTAAAACAGAAGAGATGGGAGTAAACTCTTCCCAGCTAGTGAACACTGAGCCATTGCAGAATTAAAAGAAAGTCAAACAGCTCTCAGGAAGATGTGATTGTTTGATAAACAAGAACATTTTATTGTAATCTCTGTATTTACAAACACAAGAATGGGTCAAATGTCTGCCCTTGGAATTTTTTTTTTCTAGAAGAAATTTCCTTTAAAGCCTAGCAGTTAGAAAATGCTTGTGCTAAAAATAACTTACAAAAAGGGCTATATTCATCTGTGCTCTTTCTCTCACAAAATTTAGTATTTTGCAAATATTGCCAGTTTTTGGATCCTTCTTTTTTTGCAAGGTAATATAAATTCACTTATATCAAATCGTAGAACCTGTAAATCTCGAAAACCACTTAACTATAGGCAGGTCTGGGAAAGATTGCAAATGTAGTGGCTGATGCTGAAAACTCAAAGGCACCAAAATTGAAGAGGATGTCAATGACATCTACTTGAGTAACTTTGGTGGCAATATGTCCAAGTATACATATACAGATGGATATATGGTAAATATTCATGACATTTTCTTTGTATACACCATTTTAGGTAACAAAATGTCATTGGTGAATGTAAAAAAAATTTACAAAGCCATCACTGAAATAGATTGTCAGAATTTGATGTTACATCTGTAATCTGTGATTATTTTGATATACTTTGCGGATCAAGTTATAAGTAAGGACATAGAATTAAAAAATCTATACTGATTTCTTGGAAAAGGTATTTACATTTCAGACATCCTGCCTGTGAGAGGTTGCATGCTGGGTAGCTTTTTTCATTATTTTAGAAAAGTTCAGAGAGATGAAAGACAGGATCAAAAGCCAAGAAATATTCCTCTAACTACCATGGTCCACATCCCATAGTTTCATTTCACTCAAAATTCTCATTGTCTTCAGTTCTGCAGTAGAAATTTCATGGAATTACAAGGAACTCTGCCTACTAGGACTATGTTAAAGCCAAGCCACCTTTCTAGTGCTTGTCTGTTTTGTTTTCATTATGTGTTTTGGAAAGTTAACATTATTGATCTAAAAGACCTTTAGAGAAGTTACCACTGTAACCAGAGGTTGAGTCCAGCTCTGAATCTGTAGTGCATTAACAGCCCATAACAATTAGAATTGAATATCCTGAAAGACTTAATTTGTTTTGTGTAATACATTAGAAGAGTCCATTAATACAGGAAAACACTGAACAAGACTAGACATAATGATCTTCTCAAATTTGACATGACTTTTTTTGTTTAGAAAAAAGCTTTCTTGGATTACCCTGCCCTTTCACAATATTTTCTGCATCCAGATGCTAAGGTACTTGTTTTTAGTTCTGATGTTTTGCAATGAGCATTCTATGTACACTTTTAACAGTTTTGCTGTTAATTTGCTATTGAAACAACAAATTATGTCATTAATGAACTATATCACAGCTTGTAATATGTTAATTTTAATATCTAATTTATGAACAAGTTTAGGAGTTAAGTCTAGAGAGTTCCAAAGTAAGACTAATGGGATGAGTAAGAGAAATGCTAATTCCAAAATTGCGAATTGCAAGCTTTGATGCAGCTGATGACTCAGGAACATTACCACTCCTTTTAATGCTGAGTGTGGGCAAAAATACTTACTGTTCCCAATGCAGAGGCCTCAGGAAAATATCATCCATTTGAAAAGGGACCTAGTCTATCAGAAGATTGATATCTATGTTTCCTATCTATGTTTCCATGGTAACATTGTCATTGTCTAGAGACATGAGTATTCCCTGTTTGCATAATGCTGCCTGATGTTAACATGCTCTGTTCTTCTCCACACCACATGTTCAATCACCATTATTAAAATAATATTTTAATGATAAAAATAATAAAATATTATCAATAAGCTACTAACAAGCTACTTCTTATAGCTGGTGTGATGCTGGTGAGATGCTGATTTTAGGAAGATTGCAAAGACAAGGATGAGGTTGATGGCAACAAGATCCAGTCATCATTCTTTTTAGGCCCATCTGGGTGCTGTGGTACTTCCAACTTTGCCTGTACTGTAAATTATTTGAAGCAAGATTAGTTTCCAAGGGTTTGAGAATATCAGTTGATTTTCCATCCTCGTTTGTTCTTTAGTGTCTATTCCTACAGGAATAATGGTTTTGATGGGGGCACTCATTTTCAGCTGTAGACATTTGTATTGTAAAAATGTCTAATCAGGATGCCACACCTGAGTTCACCAATTCTTCTCCAATGATCAGGGGTCAACACCTTCTGTTAAGTATCAGTCTCAACTGTAAGAGAAGCAATGATTTGTTAGATGTGCTATTATTGTCACCAACATTTAGCTAACCATGACTTTCCAAAAAGAATTTAAAACTTAGCCATAAATTGCTTGGATATGTACAACAGAGAAACATACCATTCTTCATCCTACTCATAACCCTGCACAGCTTTATCCACTTCCTTGTTACCTAATATAGTAGGGAGAGCTCAGCACCTCATGGCTGCTTCTACCTCCTTCCCACAGCCCTCCAAACCCCTTAGCTCCTACAGCCTGAAAGCCTGATGCTTAAGAAGATATACCTGCTGCTGCCTTTCCTTTCTTTCTAGTGTGGCCAAACATTTTAAATGGGATTGGCTGATTGATAAAGTGAGGCACCATGGATTTATGCTAGACACCACAAAGTGTTGAATGTTGATAACATTTAACCAGTATTCCATTATGTATTGTCAAATGTTTCCTTCATGTGATTAGGGAGATCTGAATGACAGAAAACTTCTCCTTTGAAGAAGCCATTGTTTCCTTACTGTCTTTTGTTAAAAGACGAGAACACCCTAGTTTGATAGGCAAAAGCACAAAATCAGACAGATTGTACTTACCTGGGCCTGCTTTTTCAGTAAACATTTGTCTGTTGTTGTTTCCACACACTAAGTAGTATGGAGATAACTTGTCTTCCTGTGAAGTTCTTTTCTTCATGGGAGGCAGTGATCTCTTTTGCTGCTGTTCACAGAAGTCACAGGCACAGGTTTTGTGGGTTTTTTTTCAATGCCACAGCTCAACATGTGTTTGATAGTATTTAGTGACTTAAGAGAAAGGGTCTCTTCCCTAAACCTGTGGCCAAATTGCATGGTTGAGCAACGTCAAAATCCAGAGCTTTGGATTCTGACCTGGCTCAGCTGTGCAGTGTCATTTAGAGCAGTGCCCCTGAGCTGTAGGTGAGGAAACACAGAACTGGAGTCTGTAGCTTTGTTTACCTCTTCACAAGGAAAAATAAAGCAACATTAAAAACAGATCCAGAATAAGTACATGGAATAAATACATGTAGCAAAAAAAAAAACAAAAAACCCCAAAACAAATCAGAAGAAGGCTCAGCAGCAAATAGCGATCTTATCTGTGAAATGAAGCGATAGTCCCACAAGTGGTTGCAATCATCATGACACAGAGTTAACTTGGGTGAAGCTCCAGGACTTTATGTACAAACATACACAGTAATGTCTTCCCAAAATGTTAACAAGGATCTCGCTCGCACTTTTCACCTCGGCCACTTTTCACCGTGGCCACAGCACGTCCCCAGGAGGAAGGGAGCATGGCCATGTGCCAGAGGCACTGGGGAGGCACTGAGAGCAGGCACGTGGGAGGGCAGCTGCCCAGAGAAGGGTGCTGGCTTGGGATCCCCTACCAGACCCTGACAAAGGAGTTGGTAAATGGAAAGATGCTATGATGGGAAGAAGCAAGCAAAGACTCACTGCAAGAGTGTTTTTGCCAAAGGCAGCAGCTTAATTATCATGTACTTTCCACCAACTTCCCTCCGGGATGAGAGCTCAGCATGACCTGTGCTGGGCAGAGTATAGGGGAGTGGTGGGACAAGTCCCAGACACAAGGCACAGGGAGTTGTGTATGATTTGCTGTAGGATGAGGCATGACTTCTCCCAAGAGGGACTCGTGACACATGGGAATGGAGCAACCCCAGGAAAGAATCCTACGCAGCAGCAAACTGGCCACAGGGCTCAATGAATGTAGAGATTTCTTTCCTGTAGTTTTGGACTTTACAAGACTCCATAAAATAGTTCATATTTCAGAGCTATGATATTTCTGAGATGGAAGATGAAGTCCTTCACTTGCCTGACTGCCGTACTGCTCTTTCATTGGAGGCACACAGTGGTACTAAGTCCTAAAGAGTGGAAAAGATGGTTGTACTGTCTGACTTTTCTAGCTTGCCTTGGGATTGATCAAGACTTCAGCTCAAACAGAATGAAAGGTCTGGTGTCTGGTTATGGGATTCAGAAGGATACACCACTTCCCAAAATTAATATCACCTGCTGTCTGACACACAGGAAAGGAGGAACTTACTGCTTTCTACAGCCCTACCATGGTCCCAGAGAGCCCATGAAGAAAACACCCTTGTTCCTATTCCACCACAGTCTGGTGCAGGGGTAGGTGTGACTTTCACCAATAATGATAAAGCAGTGGCTGAATCATAAAATTTATTGTCAGCGATTTCCGGAGTGACAACAGGACGGGGAGCTCGGACAAGCGTTCCAGGAGCTTTTTATTATTTTATCAGCCTCACGTACAGAGTTGAGACAAGAGTTGGCACAGAGCTCACACTGTGAGGATATCCAAAGATTTCCTGGTTGCAAAGCATTCTTAAAACCTTTTTGGCCAACAGCATGCTTCCAAAAGTTACAGACATCTGTCTTAACCAATCCGTAATAGCACACGTGCTCCAGATACACACAATGCTGGTTTGTTATGCCTTTTTAACAATAAACAATAATTCATTATTAAACTTAAACTTTTCTGTCTTGCTAAGCATATTTTATTTTGCAACTTCAAAATCTGTTTAGGCCAGGCTTAAAGACTCTAGACATTGTATTTAGTGTCTTTGCTGCTTATCATTGTATCTTCTTCTAGTTTTCCCAGGCAAAGCTAATCCCTAAACTCTTCTGCTTTAATTCTGAAGCCTGCTTTTATTTCTCACACCTAAAAGCCTTTCACCGTTTGTAAATCCCCACAATTTATCTCAACAGCCTTGACTGCTACTTCTGAAATATGTAGAATTCTCAATCATGTTATGATAAAACACTTAGGTACAGCAGCACCCCCAGGTACACCTCAGGCAGCATTGCAACAGGCTCTGAACAAACATGAACTTAGGCATTGTCTGACCCGCGAGCTCCTATTTTAAGCAGACCTGGAGAGGTAGAAAGAAAAGCAGAGGGTCAAAGGTGGTGAGGGAATTTATTTTCCCTGGCCTGTAGTGATCTAAGGTTCAATGTTCAACTAATAGAGTCCCCCTTTTTAAATAAGGACTAACATGCAGGAAGATGATTCTCACATGTTTTTTCAAGCAAAAAATCACAATAAATTAAGCTTGATGCTAGTACGTGCATGAAAAGCCTCAATTAAATTCCAAACACATTTTACTTACAAAAGTCTTTACATACATGACATTCTTAGGGTTTTTGTTTTTTCTGTTAAAAATCAGTCACACTCAAAATATTTCTTTTCTCTTTAATGGAAAATTGTGGAGTCACAACCCTGAGTGGAGATCAGCAAGCAAATCTCTAAGCTGCCATGCCCTGTGAATAGACGCCATAGTGCTGGCCAGAAAGTTGAACTGCTTTGCAGAAGATTTTGCAAGATAAAAGGGGTCTGCATTAGTCCCAAGAAGCCCAGACCTGGCAGATTACATAGGATGTTGCAGTCAATGGAGAAGGAACTCGGAAATACGTTTTTTCACATGTATGTCACTCTCACAGAAACCAGCACTCAATGTGTGCAGCTTCAGTATCACCCTGACAACCGCATGGCCAGAGTTCCCCGAGCAGACTCCTCGGACCTTCTCCCCCCCCCCAGCTCCAGGCACCCAAACCACCCAATCAGGAACAGATATGGGGCACACGTGACCTGGGGACAGGGACAAGGATCCACCTCCACACCCTGATGGTTGAGACAATTCAGGATGGTTGGTACAGCACAGCCCACTGAGCACCTTGCTGCCCTTTAATTCTACTCTGAGACCCCATGGGCCAGAGGCATGGCTTGTCCCAAGAGGGACTCATGACACATGGGAATGGAGCAACCCCAGGAAAGAGGGAGGCACAGATGGAAGGGAGATGTACTGCACCAACACATACAGCCATCTGTGTCAGTCCCTGGTTGCTCAGAGCAGTGGTACAAATACCCTTTGTACCAATATCAGTGTCTGTATTTGGCCATCAGTGAAGTTTGCTGTCCCACTGGCAATTTCCTATTTAGCTTTACAATATGACAGTTCTGGCCAGGCCCTTGTTCCCATTGTTATTTTTCCACCAGCTGCATGTTGAAAATTACTCCTTACTATTACACTGAACCAAAGAAATTCACTGATACAAGAACTTCCATGAATAAAAAAGTAAACTAGAAGGGCAGCAGAAATTGTAGTGTGGTATCTTAGGAGACTCACACCAGATAACAAGCAATTCAGTGCTTGTTGGATTAATCCCAGCAACAATTTCCCTTTGTCTGGAGCTCCTATAGAGAGCACTCTCCACTGTACACACTGCACACATGGCCGACAGATACAATTTCAGCCTCACTGCAAATTCTGGGGAAGGTCCTTGTTGATCTTGGTGACCTTCAGGTTCCTTGTTCTTTTTGGGGATGGTATGGTTGGACAATACATGGGTAACTACACATGCTTTTCATTTTAGTGTGTCCCCTGGAGATTTTTATATAGCACATACCTAAAGCACAGCATCACTGAGACACAATCATCTCCTGACTTGCGGGCAGCTGCCTGAGGTGATTGCAGCACAGTTTGGGTACAAAGTTCCCAGGAGAAATCACATACAATAAAGACCAGAAAAGCTTTAATTTTGACATTAGATGAACAGAATTGGGCATAATAAACTTTTAAGAGCTATATCACTTTTTCAGGAGGATAAAAGAGCAGGTCAGTGATTACAGAACATGAACTGGACAACTAAAGGAGACCGGTTTCCATGGAGTTCATCTATGAAATGGTGGCTGGTGTTCAGAATGTTCTATGCTGGACACAGCCTACAACGTGATGGCATTTCCAAGCACAGAACAGTATTACTGTTTTTCTGTGGAAATCACATTCTAAATATCAAAAGGAACATGAGGACAAGACAAAATATAAATTAATTTACTCCACTCAAGGCTGGATTTTTGTAAAGACATGAGCAGGGTGTTATAAACTAGAAATGATCTGATGGCGTGCAGAAATGATTCATCTGCTCAGCAAAGATTACAAACAGAGGAGACCTCTGACTTTGCTGCTGTTGCCGGCCAGTGCCAGGATAAACAGTGATGAACATGTCCATTGACACAAAGAAAAGAAACACATAATGAGAAGGATTTGCAAAACAGGCTCTCTGCCTTCCTCTGCCAAATATTCCTGCCAGCAATTCTGGGTGCAAGAAAGCCCTATAGGGCTTTATCTCTGTGTTGTACCACTGCTGTATCATTGCAAGTGATGGTAACACACAGAGTTCAGACTTGAAATCAGGTTCAGACACTAAAGCCTGGTTTTGTCTGCTGAGGGCTTCCTGTCAGTCTGTAAAACCTCGAGCTCTGCCTCCCTCGTGTTAATGTTGTGCCTTTCGTGGGTGATGTTTATGCCCTATCTTGAGCTAGAGGAATACCACCTCTGTAATAGCCCCATTTAAGTCCTAGCAACTTCTTCCCTGCTTTGGGGATGGTTAAGGAAAACTATTGACCCCTTCCCATTGTGGAGGCGCCCAGCACTTCTGGGAGGAGGCCATCAGTGACAAAAAAAAGACATCTCTCATTCCAATTGGGTTGTAGCATCCCTAGGCAGCATCCCCGGGAGCTCTGCAAAAATCAAGAGCTCTGGTGGGAATGGTATCTTTGGTGCTTGGAGAAGAGACAGCACTGACACAAAGGAGTGCCTATGATCCTTGAGTGGTGACACTTCTTGTCATGATATGGTATTTTATGAAGCTTTGCTTTATTCAAATGTGTTTCTTGGATTTCTCTTCGAAACATGGACTCAAGGACAAATGCTACAACAATCATGCCAGTTAAAAGAGATAAATACTGAAAAGATTTAAGGATTTCTTTTGGCAGACAAAGAACCTGCTAGTTTTAAACTATTTGAGGGATAAGAGAGGCTCCTGTTCACATTGTTAGATTGAACCATGAATTGATTACTGAACAGGTCTTTTGGTTTTAAGCAGCTACAGACCCATAAATATTTCTGTCAAGGCTTGTCATCTCCACAGCAGTTCCCACTGCTGTTCAACCATATCAGCAGCAGTTCCACAAAGGTTTGCAAGGGCAGTGCTTGTGCCGTCCAGCCAAGCTCAGGCAAGGTGCTATGTCATAGCATTTGCTCTTTCCACTCAGTGAGATCTGCAAAGTAGCCACTGCAGAGCGGCCCTTCTGTCAGGGCAGACACCCCCCATCCATCCCATGCTGGAGCTGGGGCAGCTCATGGGATGGCTCACTGTGCTGAGCTGTGCACTGAGCCAGTGAGACATCCCACCCCAGTGAGACATCCCACCCCAGTCCTGACCCCACTGTTAACGTCTTTGTAATCTGAAGCCAAATAGTAGCTGAGCTCTGAGTGTTGTTTAGCTGTGTTTAGCTTTTCCATCGCAGACATTTTAAAACAAGCTCCTGATTTCAATGCAGAGCTAAAGATCATTCAAGAGTCACACAGGGAGACTCAGTGGCCATGGTTGCCCCTCCCTCCCTCAGCTCCTCAAGATGCATGCAGTTCTGCACTCTGGATGACTTTTCTACTGCATTTACTGGAATGATCCTGTCCTCCACCACTGCTCAAGTGCTCTGTTAAATTCAAGTAACAGTAATAAATCTTCCTAGGGCCCAGCACCAGTGCTGCCAGAGCTGTGAAGCCACCTGTCTTGGCATGATGTGAAATTAATGATGCACTTAGAGCACTAGAAACCTAGAGGTATTGTGCAATACCTCTTTTCCTGACATACTGGTGTACAGAGCTTGCACTTAACCACCTTGGCTGTTCCTCCTGAGAAATCCTCCTCAGGGCAGTAGCAATTTTAAAAATTGCTCAACTCACTTCAGGCCTGAGCTGCCAGTGTTGTTTGCACACAGAATTCCTTTATCAGTTATCAGCACTTACTCAGTGTTACTCAACTGTGGGGCAGCTAAGGGAGGGAACAGGACAGTCAACATAAAGCACAACGAAATATACTGTGTTTATTGAGGACCAGAGCCTGCTCCCCCTGGGCTGCTCCTGCTGGGCTACTCCCACTGCCCAGAGCAAGGGTGTGAGGATGGGGTCTCTGGTTCTATTGTGTCCCATCATACTAATCTTGCAGAGAGGGAGGTGGTGGATGCCCTGAAAACCTGCATTCTTCAGGGTCTCTATGGAGAAAGAGTTAATGTGAAACAGCAGAGAGTATGCACAGCAATGTGCAGAACAGCAGAAAACACGTTCTGTCCGCTCCTTTTTCAAGTGGACAGAGCTTTTTTTGCAGGGGGCTAACTTATCAAGACTGGGAAAAGATATTCGGAATAAAGAAAAGGGTGTGAATGGCCACACAAGAACTAGTCAATTTTTTTCTAGCAGAAGACTGTTTTTTCAGTTTAACAATGCCATTCATGATAATACTGAAACTTTCCATGGAATCATGAATATGGCCAGAAGCATTTTATTTTGGAAAAGGAAAACCTCCATAAGCCTCGAAGGAAGATGAAATATTTCAATGTTTGGTTTTTTGGGTTTTTTTTTTTGGCTTTTTTGTTGGGTTTTTGTTTGTTTGTTTGTTTGTTTGTTTTTGTTTTTTTTTTTTTTTAAATTTCAACAGTCAGTTTTAAAAATGTGGTGTTTTTCTTTTACTTCACCATAATATTTTTCAAAATATTTAAGGTTTTTTCTTAGTGAAAATGCAAAAGTCAATGTGAAATATCCTTATGGACAAAAATGGTAGGTTTTCAGCTTTTTCATTTACTTTGTGAAAATTTCATGGTGCTCTTTTTCAATTAGATAAAAAAATTCCCCAAAACAGATATTCTGAATCTGTTCTTAATCTGAGTCCTGCTTCAGGATGGGATCAAAAAGAAATTAGATTTGTGTTTAGTTTTAACCTGTTATCCAGCACTATGTTCAGGTGGCCAAGAAGGCCAAAGGCATCCTGGCCAATGGCATCCTAGCAATAGTGTGGCCAGCAGGACCAAGGCAGTGATTGTCTCCCTGTACTGGGCATTGGTGAGGCAATACCTTGAGTGCTGTGTCCAGTTCTGGGCCTCTCAATTCAGGAAGGACATTGAGGTGCTGGAGCATGTCCAGAGAAGGGCAATAGAGCTGGTGAAGGGTCTGTTGGACAACTGAAGCAGCTGGGAGAGCTGGGGATGCTTAGCCTGAAGAAAAGGAGGCTCAGGGGACCTTACTGCTCTTTACAGCTACCTGAGAGGAGATCATAGCCAGGTGGGGTTGGGCTCTTCTCCCAGATAACAAGTGACAGGGCAAGAAGAAATGGCCTCAAGTGTCAGGGGAGGTTTAGATTGGATAAAATTAAACATTTTTACCAGAAAGTGTTGTCAAGCATCAGAACAGGCTACCCAAGGGAAGTGGCAGAGTCACCATCCCTGGAGGTACTTGAAAGATATGTAGATGTGACATTTAGGAACATGGTTTAGTGGTGGACTTGGCAGTGCCAGGTTAATGGTTGGATTCGATGATCTTAAGGGTATTTTCCAAGCCATATTATACTATTATTCTATGATTCCATGCTCCTGAACACACCTAGGTGTGCTTTAAATTTAGCACCTGCTTTGCATGGTCAGCAAACTGCTTCTGAAATCTGTAATTTTGTGCCTTCTGTTTCTCCTCTCATCCAGCTCCTGGATGAGTGCTGGCTGGGAGAGTACTTCACATCTTTCTCACTCAGCTTTCTCATTTTCTTTTCTGTTCTTTTATTTTTCTCTACTTTTCCTTTAGTTGCTATCCAAGATTTCTAGTCGTGATTCCCCTGCTTCCTCTGATGTCCTATATTCTCTGCCACAAGTATTGGTTTTCTCTTATTGTTTTCCTAAATCTTAAGTCCAGTGAATCTCAAGTTATTCACATACTTGTTGTTAATGTGAAACATGAATATCTGACTCTTAAGGTCCTGTGCTCTGGAGTAGGCACTCGAGCAAACCCAAGGCTTTTTGGACACATCCATCCATCCATCCATCACTGTGCAAGATGAGGAACACACAGCTACCCAGTTCCCACCAGCCCTGAAGTGTATTTATTTGCTTTAAAAGGCACAAGATTTTAGGGAGCTGAAATGGAAGAACAGCAGTGACATATAAAGAAAGAAAAATATTTGCTTCCTGTGCAGATTAGCTTAATCCAAGCTTAGACTTCAGAAAATATTTTGTAACTTTTAAACAAAGCAGTTCTCCTAATCACATGTCTATGACAAAATGACAGCACCTAATCCACTATAGATACCAACTTTAGACTGGTTTTGGTATAATTCAGTCACTGTTCTACTAAACACATTTACTGTTGCAAGGAGAAAACATGGTGAAATTATGCACAGCCTATAGCTTTATTATATAATGCATGGCCTGGGGAACTATGATTTTTCTGTAAGTTACAAATAACCTTCCACTGCAAGAAGGTGGTACTGTGTAATCTATAAGAGAATACACGTTCCTGGCAGTTCAGAGACCTGGCAGTCCCAAAAAAAGGGAGCAGAATGTGTGTTCCCCCACTGCAGAATGGTGCCAATGGTTCACGCCCTGGAGTGATATAGTATAATCACACAAAATATATAATAGCAATGCATAAAGCTCAACAGCCAGACTAACATGGAGAGCTTCTCAGTCAAATGGGAGGAATGAATGGTACTGCTAAAGCAGAACAGGAGTGAGAGGCACTGCTGGCTGCAGAAGGCGAGCACTTACAGATTTTCACACATAGAGCTTTTAATTCAAGGTCTAGAGAGAGCTTCAGAGCTCTAGTTAAACCAGCTGACTGCTCACATGTGGGAACTCTTGTGGTGTTCATGCCACCAGCAGCGGGGGCCTGCCTCCTCCTCCAGGAACACGCAGGAACCACAAAGCACACACAGTGTCCTGCTTCTCAAGGCAATCCTGTTGGATGCAGTCCTTTGCAGCCATCCTGCTCCATTTACACCAGGCAAATTTCTTGTTCCAGTGCCGCTGCTGGGATGATATGCCAGTCTTGGTCTTCTGAGTCATAAAAGTCAAATTCTATCATCTACATTAATGTTGTTTGTAACTAGTTTAGATTTCCGTCTTATGCCACTTTCCCTTATATAGATATTTTTCTTCCCTTGGTGTTTACTCTTTCATGATGTATTTTTAGAAACCTTTTGTATTCTTTTTCTCTTCCCTGCTAAGCAGGCGCCGGTCCCTCCTGTAGGACAGTCTCCATTGGTCCGATCATTGTCTCATTTGCTCCTGTTTCAATTAATCCTTCTTGACAGGGGATGCCCAGGAATGTCCACAGTGTTTCAGATGGGATCTCACAGTGTGAGACAGCAATATTCAGAATTTGCTGGCTTCACATACTTGCTTTTCTCGTGGTTGTGTCATAGCAGTGGTTCACACTCATCTAACTCATACTACTACAGCAGGTGTCCCCCCAAGCCATTCCCATCTGTCATTTCAGAATCAGCAAAATAATTTTTGATCCCAAAAAAATTTTTGATAGTGCCCTTCACAGTATTAATGTTTAGCACATTCCTACTACCTATTTCTCAAGGTCACCTTTTACTCCTTTGTGATACTCTAGTTCTGCATTGTGCTGACAATTACAGTCTACTTGTGCCTCTAGAAAAGGCTGTAGGAAAAAATACAGTATTTGCTGAAGTCTCAGAGGAAAATATTTAATTAGATGAAACCCAGTCCCATCTTTCATAGACTCTTAACAATGTACTTCAGCCCAGTAGTTTCCTTTTCAATATGATGAGCTTTACCTTCTCAGTGTGAAAGCCTGGTGTAATTTTTGATCCCATTTCTATCCTCTATCTTCCTGAGCTATATTAACGATTTCCCATTTGACAGTCTATCAAAATACCAGCTGACACTCACTATGATTAGATCATTTGGGTTCTGGCTTTTTGGTTGGTTTTGTTTTTTTTCCCCAGGGGCAATTCATTCTTCTGTCAGCCCAGGATAATTAAACTTTGTAAACCCATGCGCCTCTCTTCCTGTTCAGCAATTATTTTTATGTCTTTAATTATTCTTTCTTTTCAGCTATGCTTGTTCTTTAAACCCAAGCCTACTCCTGAAGTCAGGACTACTGGTCCTGCTCCAGTACACTATTTTTCCTTCCTGAAACATCATATTTGCTACTCTGTACTCATAACTGCAACATCTTTAACTTGATACCAAAACTGTGGCTACCAAAACTGTGGTTCACTTTAACTAATTCTTCTAGAATTTAGGGAGACAGAAGCCCATTATTAGAGTACCTGAAGTTTTGTTTGTACCTCAAATGCTATAACTTCCTTTATTTGCCTTGCTTTTTTCCATACTCTATTTTTCTTATTGCAAACTAAGTCAGTGTATAAATTGAACTTATAAGCTATTTAGTCCTTGCTCCATTGTGGCTCCACTTCATCTTTCTTTGTTATTTTTCCTTATTATACTACTGAAAAAAATGTTTTATTTTTAATTTTGATTGCAACATCTAAAATTATTATGGTTTTTGGCTTATTCTTATTTTATATCTACACATCCTGATGTACAACACATAGTTTTATTTGCTCATAAGAATTTGTTTGTATTCTTTAAGGACCATAGTTTTATATGCTCATAATATTTGTTTGTGTTCTGTAAGGACTATGCCTAATGTCTTCTTTGAGAGGATACTCAGCCAATTAAGTCTGGAGTGCTTCTTTATCTCTGTAAGTTTGTGTCTCCCTACAAATAGTGTTTGTATCTTTGACTTAAAAGAAGTACCAACATTAATCCTTATTCGGGTCTCTGAGTTTTTCAGTTCAGACAGCTTCACAATTTTTCTTTTTTTTTAACCAAAGCACATGATTTAGGATTTGCAATTTTTGTTTATTGACCTATATTTGTCAGTCTTTCCAGAAAACATGAATATTAATTATATCTGAAGTTATATTTTATAATCAGGCCTTTTGAAGCTTCTTCCTACTTACTAAAGTCTAGACTAAAATAGTACTGCTTTTGTTGGCTCATCAGCTTTTTGAAAGTATCTCTGAGCTAGTGCATCTAGGAGCAGCTAATATCCAGTTCTTCAAGCTGAACACAGGAACTTCATGATTGCATCAGTTTGAGTCACTACATCCTAAACACTGATTCAGTTTGATGACTAAGATATATGCTGATGGTCTGCTCCCTGTTTTAAGCTCAGTTTCTAGAGATTTTATCTTTTCTGTCTTACTCTATTTTTGGTTGATGTAATTGCTCTTCTGTTTTTCAGTGCAACTGTATCCCCTTCCCGGCTTTATTTCTTCTTTGTACTCCTGTATAAACTTTTTCTTTTACTCTTCCTTCCTCACTGTTTGTTTTCTTCTCTTGATACCACACTTCTCCTGCTCCCTTTCTCAGACCACCATGTGTGTCCTGTCCATATTGAGTGTTGCTGCTTGCCTGTGGGTGCTCTGTTCCTTCAGGTGGGCCTTCATGCATAGATAGTTGCTGTCAGGTAACTCCTCTTGCAAGTTATGCCATCTTTGTCATCACATCCATTCCTGGAGACATCTCTACATCTGCCTTAAAAAATTAATTGTGATCATTGAATTTCTTCATCCCTTACATTTTTTTCACAGTCATTGCAGGGAACTCTAAATACCCGTTTTATAGCCTTTATTCATTGTTTTCCTCGTTTGGCCCAGTCTAGCCAGCCAAAGAAAATCCTTTCTACTCCCTGTGTACTGCAGTTAAGTAGCATAATCCTAGAGCTGCCTTCAGTGTCGTCACATGTCCTGCAGGTAGTGACAGATCGTGAAATGTGAGGAGTTTCCTCCTTGCAATCCCTCCTGATTCCACTGCAGCTGTTGTTTAATGCCATTCCATTACCACAGCCAAGACACTTGACACCATGCCCAGGCTAGAATGCTCCTCTCCCTGGGTTCAGAAAGCTAGAAACACTGAACAAAACATTCTTTGGGGAGATGGGGAGTCATTACAGTTATTCTGCCAAATCTTGGAGTAGCTGATGGTTTGCCATACATAACATCATATGGTTCTATTGAGTTAAAACCATTAAAGGCATATTTTTCTCACTCTATGAACAAGAAAATACCAGTCCTTGCTGGTGCACCCAGAGATGTTCTGGAGCTTGCTAGTGAAAGGTGAAGTTCCTACTAAGGTCAAGTCCAGGCTTTTGTTATTGATGTAGACAACAGGATTCTTCACTCTAAAGAAATTAGGTATTTCAAAGACAGCAGGTAGTACTACAATTTAGGTCATCTTTCAGGGAACACACCTGCATTTATCAGAGCAATGAATGGAAGAGCATATTCTACATCTTATACACATACATTGGTATCTTTAAATACTCAAATGTCTTGAAAGGCTTATGTGATGCTTCAACATTTTTTCTCTAGTGTTTTAGCATTAGGTTGCTGTATAGTGACATGACACAATAATCACTTATTTTCTTGAAAAACTAGAGTAATCTTTGTAATCCCTTTGCCCTGAGATATCTCTGTGAAGGTAGTCTGTCTATCTAATCCAAAATTAGGTGACAGTATGGTGGTATAAGTGGTGCAAGTGGTATTTCTGCACAGTGCCTTCCAAGACACCATAGACATTCTTCTTCTGGATCATTGTTTTGATACTGGGGGCTTGGATGCTGCTCCAGTCAATTAAAAATACAATCTGCCTTCTTGATGTGCGTTACCAGTTCATCAAACGCTTTTCAAGTGAGTAGCCCCTCTAGCTGTAGTCTCCAAAATGGAGATTAAATGTTTTGGGGAAGTCCATTTTGCTATGGACCAGCCAAAGCAGATGATCACCTCACCCCTACATGTTACACATCGAAACCCATTAGAACTCTTCTTGTGGGAACAGATTCATCTAACTGCAATTAAATCTGGGCTATCAAAGCAGCAGGCAGGATGGTCATTGTTCTCCTCAGTGTTTAGATTTCTTTAACTTATCAGGCAAGTACATCAAAAAACATCAAAGCAGAAGCTGAGTAAAGGAAAAATTCAAGTTACACTATTCTGAGATCTCCCAGTTCCAATGGTGAAAAAATGTGCAATTTACAGAGGTCACTCTGCTGGAAATATCCTAGCAAGAAGAGAGTTCCAGTAAAACTCCTAGTACAGATCTGTCCTATCTTGGCAGACTAAAACAGCTGCCTGGGATTTAAATTAAGACTTGAAACCTGCTCTGTTATAATAAGGTGAGCTTTAATCCTGGAGGTGCAAATTGCATGAGAAATCCTGGAACATGGACAATTTTTGGTGGCCTGACATATGAACCAGAGAGCTCAATATCTATTGACTCATGTAATACCTGAGGATCAGACCGATCCACAAAGGCCTGCAGCACTCTGTTCCTTCCAGACATCAGTGGCCCTGTATTCAGAAATCATCTTTGAGCTGCCTTCCTCAAAAGACTTTACCCAATGACCACCATCTTTGGAAATGGATGGCTGTATCCAAGAGTTCCCCACTCCCCCTTAGAGCATCTGGTTCCATGCAGCGTTGGTCAGAATAGTTCCAGGCTGATTTCTTCCACCTGATGGTAAATCCTTAAGTCTTCTAAATGTCATTTTCAAATCTCTCTACATTGCTCTGCCAGCTAGTCCCGTGTGTTGGAAATCAATTCTAGGTGACACCACCACCTTCTGAAACTTCATCAGTGTGATATGCTGTACACCCTAAGCCTTGGCCAGGCTTGTTCAGGACACTGCCTCCATGTTTTCATTTTCCAGAGTGCTTCTTTTTTCCCTTCTTCTACTGAAATTTCTGGATCCACCTGAATCCCCAACAAAGCACAGTTGATCAGCCACCACGATAAGGAAATTTGTCAAGAACATTTCCATTGTTTCTTTTTTAAAGCCTTTAATTTTTCAGCTGACATTTGAGTGTTGGAAGTCCTCAAAACAAAGAACGACTTGTCACTGTTACCTCAACCTGTTTTCAGCTAAAACAATGATGCACATTGTATTTTCTTGCCTAACACTACAAGGCTTCAGGAAAAACTGTCCCATTATCCTTTTATTTTGCTCACGTCTCCTCATTTTCCTCTGCCATTACTCACGGTCACGTCTCTATATGACATCTCCCGTAGTCATGATGGCTTTACAATTACACACTCCTTGAAGCCCAGAGAGTAGTGCCACAAGCTCCCACATTCACAAGCTAGGAAGGGTCTGCCCAGGCTTTGCAGCATGACCTGTTGGAGACCTGCACTGTCCTGGCCCAGTACTG
Organism: Lanius collurio; assembly: GCA_020086605.1. Lineage (NCBI taxonomy): Eukaryota > Metazoa > Chordata > Aves > Passeriformes > Laniidae > Lanius > Lanius collurio. Next base: position 43,491,811 of record JACBWW010000003.1, read on the forward strand.
TACACCAGGCAGGACACCCAAGCGCTCCTCAGAGCAAACTCACACTAGGCTTAGGTCTCACAGGTGAGGGGTTTTTGTCAGCTGTGAGCTGGCAGAAGGGGGTTTACCCCTCACAAGCCAACACAAAGAAGCCCAGAGGTCAAAGCTGCAACCCCTCATGGAGGCGGCACTCAGTGCCCAACACAAAAGAAAGGGGCAGAGCTCCTCACCCGAAGGAGCTTTCTCTCTGTCACTGTTAAGCAGGCACACAGGCAAAGGCAGAGAGGGGACTCTCTATATGTATTCCACATAAGAGTACCCCAGAATGCCCAGACACAAAAAGCCAGGTTGGTATAAGGGTCCAGGAATTTTATAATGGGTATGATAGGCGGGGAAAGGGATTTCTGCTAATGGGATTGGGGCAGGTAGGTGGGGTAAACAGTGAGGGAACCAATGGGAACAATACAGAGCAGGGTCTTAGGGAAGGAACCAATGGGGTGTCGAGGAAAAAATAACTTTCTAGAACTTACACATAGTAAACAAGGGAAATGAACAAACATGACTCATACACAAAATGGGGAGGGAAGAACATTAACCAATTGGGAGAAAAACTGCAAATAGTGGAACAGGGGTGTTCTGGGTTTCACCATAATGGAAGTGGGGTGCTTAAACCTGGGATTCCGACCACCACAATTTCTTGTCTGTGTTTTCCTGAGTGGTCAGGGCAGCCCGAGCCACCTACACCACCACACACAGACAGCTGACCAGCCTGTTTACCTTGCTCCAAATGCCTTCTTCCCTACCCTCCTGTTTTTAAGGATTCCTGACATTTTTTGTTACTCCAGACTTCTCTCGTGCTTTCCCACTGGACGCACCATGCTCAAGGCTCACTGAAGTTTTGAATCAGGACCTGACCCTCATATGTAGACGTGCCTTGTCCACAATTCCACCTTGGCTTTTGTCCCAGCTTGTTCTGTTGCAAGCCCTGTCTACTTCCATTACTTCTGCTTTCCTCCAATTTCAGCTGGTCCACTGTACATCCTTAGTAGCAGATATAAGTTGCAACCTGTTTGCCTGTCCTTTCAGATCACCAGCCTGTGCAGGCATAGTAGTGCACACTGGAAACAGTAATGCAGTTATAGGAAGGCTGGTTATAGTCATTTGCTGACAAAAAATGGCACAAGTGGTATAAGAAAGAGCCTGATGATAGAGAACTTCTTTGCCTCCTGTACATGTCAGTTTTTACAGGGAGGTTTCTTGTGCAAGTGTTTTATGGAAACACTTCTTTGTTAAGACTGCTTCCAGCTAATATTTCCACATGCAAATCCGCACACTTTACAAGCCCCTGTATTTGAATTGTACCTTTTTCTATTCCTCCTGTTGTGTGCAAAGGGTGGAACCCTTTGATACCTCTGAGGGAGAAGGAAACTCTGTTTTATACTGTAGTGTTAGAAAATGGGGCTTCACAGTGGGTGTTGGCAAGAACTCAATTTTCAGATGAATATTTTGTGTAGTTGCAGTGACGATGGTGAGTAATTTCTGAAGAGAAGGCATAGGTCTTACTGTGGGAATTTTTAACTCTCTGCACCATGGTAAAACACTGGTATGCAGTGCAGAAGAAAGCTAGCAGAGTTTGTTTAAGGCTCTAATATGAAAAATACTGACACTGGTTTAATAGCCACAGGCCTGTCTGAGGGGCTGAGAGATTTCCTAGCAGCAAATGAAACACTGCAAAAGGAAATGAATGCACTTTGTGCGTATACAGGAATGCACATCAAAGGCAGACCAAGGCTGGGTGATAGGCCTTTGCAAATCAAACAGGCTCTGGAGATTGCTAGTATCAATAATATTTAATATGCAGAATATCTTTCACAATCAATATTCTGGGAAAGTGGCTATCATCACAGCTCTGCTGTGATAACACCTCCCTGAGCTTCTGGGAAAATAGCTCTTTCCTCCTCCCTGGAATCTGAACGTCCTTTACATGGCACCCGCTGAGTCACTTGGCATCTCAGTGTCTCTGGCCAAGCTCAGTGTCTCCCTCCCTCACTCCCCAGCACTAATGTTTTCCCAGGCAGGGCTCTTGTGTCTCCAGGGTGCTCTGCTGGGGCACCTTGGGCCACCACTGCACAGCCACCATTGCTCCCTGCTGTTTATGCCAGGCATTTGCTTCATCTCTATAGAGCTGTCTTTGTCATCAGAACTGGGAATGTCATCCACACAAACAGCATGGAAGGAGCTGGGTGGTGGCTGCAGCTTTGTGAGTGAGCTGCTGGCAGGTTCTGCCCAGTCAGGGCTCTCTGGGGGATGTCCACAGCCCCATGCAGGTGATGGAATTCCATGAGCTGACTTGAAAGGCACTTCTTATCACGTCTGGCTTTTGCACCTGGCAGAGAAGGTGCCTGCTTACAGCTTTCAGGAGCTAGGCCTTAAAAAATGATACTCACCCATGGGCTGATGACTGCAAAGCAAAGAAATGACCAATACAAGGAGGGGACATAGTAACATGCCCTAGCTTGGGTATTCAGAGTCCTGCTGGCCCCAGGGCCATCCTCTCCTGCACCTTCACAGAGCTCTGGAAAGGTGATAGCAAGGGGCAAACCTAAAAGCCCAGCATCCAGGTTGTTCCTAAACTACAAGGTATTTGTGACTAAGTGACTTGTTAATACAAAATGGTTTACGGATGCTCAAACCCATAGAGCCAGCAAAATGAGCAGAAACAGTCACTGCCTAGGGCTTCACATGTCCAATTCTTTTCCTTCTTATTTTAACTAATTAGGTAATTCATTTAGCTTTCTTTTGGCCTCAAGTCCCCTGATGTAAGCACATAGGAATATGCCCTGTTTCTCATACATTCACCCAGTCTTCTAGCCCACAGTGACACTGACACTTACACAGAAATAATAAAACCCTCTTAGCCAAGCCTCACTTAAAAGAAGTGCACTGTGCATCATGGAAAAAAAAGGAGCCCAGCAAAACACTTAACAACTGGGACCTAAGACAATAAACGTAAGGCTCTAAAAATTAGACTTGGCAAAAGTCTAATGCAGATAAAATCAATAAGGAAAGGATAAGAATATATTAACACAAAATATTTCCTGGGGAAATGGAAAAAGTTTCATAAGAGTAGATCTCAACATCAACAGAGTTATCCAAAGGACAAGAAAAAAATCTGTAGTCTTTCAGATGTTGGCCAAAAATGAAAGAAAAACAGGCGCCTTCTCAGTCAGGTCTGGCAGCAGCAGCCACCAGCAAAAGGAGCTCAAGAGAGGTGGCAGCTGGAAATCACTTGGCTTCTGAAGCCCCTGTCACTTTGCTGCCTCTAATCCCTCTGTGGCCACCAGATCCAGAAGGATGTATTTGCAACCTGAAGTTCACTGATGTCCTTCCAGGCAGGAGAGACAGTGATGGTTCCGAGGAGCTGCACAGCCTTCAGGCCTGCCCACTCATTCAGGTCTTCAGTTGGGGCTCACAGTATGCTTCTGCTCTCTGTTTTTGGTAGGTCTTGCTTGGTGCTGCCTTCCTGTTCCTTCTACCTGATGATGCTCTCCCAGCATTACCTCTGCTGGTAACCCTTCGCTGTCAGACTAAATGTGTGAAAGCAGCCCAGCACCAGCTATGCCAGTCCTCACCTCTTGTTAGTCTGCTCAGCTGGATGGGACAAGTTATTTCAGAAGTTTTCTCGAGTTATAACTTAGATAAATCATGTCAGTAAATTTTTACTGTCATCACTCTGGCACTACTAGTCCTCCACTGCTTTTCCACAATGGCCTTTCTGTGCTGAGTGAGCCTGTCACATTGCTGGGAAGGGACAAGCAGCACAGGTGACCTCAACTGCACTGCACAGAAGGATGGGATAAATCCTCTGTGAACCTCATGGGAGGAAATGTCTTGTGGATTCAGCTGTTGCATCACTTCTGCTTTACCAAACAAAACAAATAATTCAAATGTAGGCCTGCAGTTTTGCAGTGAAGGCCTCAGGATGTGAAATCTTCAGAGGCTGTTTCTGGCAGGTGGAGAAACAACAGGAGGTGTGTGCTTGTGCTGAATGCCAGCGGCTGGACTGCAGCTCTTTTCCCTTGGTGATGGGATTAATGCACCTGAGGGATCTGCTGTGGTCTCCATCTTCCAGCTTCTGTTCTTTCTGCTCACTTCTGAGAGCTAGGAATCATGTGATAGATCTACACCTCCCTAGAGGATTTTCCTGTTAATGTTAGCCCTGAGGAATAGTGAACTGGAAAAACAGGTTGTGCAAATACATTTCTTGACCAAATTCAGCATCATAGAATGATTCAGGAATGGTGAGATGGTGCTTGCTTAACCCCCACTTTTGACACTGACATCATAACCAGATGTAAGTGGGCAATAAAAGTTGTCATCTTTTTAACTGCAAACACATGGCACTTCTTCCCCTTGAGCTCATCTGTGGCAGAATATATTTTTGCAGCTGTACCCATCACCCATCTCTGGCCCCCAAGCTGTAAACAGAACAGGCTCAAGCAGTTTGTCTCCCTGTGCTGTACAGCCTTTCACTATCAGTGGAGGAACATGCTGTCCAGCAACGAGTTCAAAGAGCTGCTGCTGGTTTGCCTCTAATCTTCTGTTTTTCTTTTGGACTACGCAATCAAAACTGGAAGCATTTTTCCTGGCTTATGGTCCTTAATGTGATCATGCTGTCCATCTTGCTGAATGTTTCCATGGTGTTTTACTGCACTAATGGATGCTCACATGCATCATCGAAAGCCTTTGGTCACAGGCTGTGGTGCTTCCTTTTTCTGAGCTCTGTCCATAGAGGATCACAGAATCACAGAACATTCTGAGCTGAAAGGATGGTCCCTTGCTGTGGCACAAACTTGCAGCTCTGAGACTTTGTTTGGCAATTGAAGCTGCAAATTTCTGAGTCCTCTGTTCAGGTCCTAAAGTCAATCAACAGGGACGGAGATCTTCTCTGAGTGGGTTAATGGCACTGGAATCATATTTAGAGACTGTGCACAAGATCTTTGGTGTCTAGAAGCAGTGGTAACTCTGTGGATTACATCTGTTCCTTGCTCTAGTTGGTATAAGCAATTAGCTAATTTCAGCTCCCAGTTCTGGCAAATCTGTGGAAAATGACCCTAGGAATAAATGTATTTATATCTTTTAAAGTGAAGTCTTTTCAAACTTCTAGAGACGTGCATTTAGGATTAGTTGCTGCACGGAGGGATTGGGAGAGCACCCATCTGCTTTCAGCCAAAACCAGTTACTCTTTATCAGCCAGCTTCCTAATCCCACCTAAATTCCCTCTGTGCTCCTCCACATGGTGGTGCTTGCCTACTCCAACAGCACAGCTCACTACAGAGCCATTTTTTGGGTGAAAACACATTTCTCTCTGCATTCCCCAGATCTGAGGGGAGTCTGTCCCCCCACACATGCTGGTGGCTCCAGCCAGCCACATGGCAGAGCTGCTGGCACACAGCCCTCCCCACCCATCCCCATGCCACCAGGGGCTGCCTTACCTTTATCCCCATTAAGAGGCACAGCAGTAGCTATATGTGGTAGATACAGCCTTGTAGGTTTGATCGTGTGAGCAGGGCTGATGAATTCTCCTTCAAAACGTGCATTAAGGACACATTTCCCCCCCCAAAAAAGCTGCTGTTCTGCGGCATTTGTTCTATAAACCCAGATAAAAATCTTGCTCTTACTTTCCAAGTTTATATTTACAAAAGGGTGGAAAAAGAGGCATAATGACAGATTAATTAATGTATGCCATTAATCCTGGAGATAATCAAAAGCCTGATAAGTCTCTAATCTTGTAAAAAAGAATTAGAAAGCACTGAAACATCTTTTGCTCTCTGTAAACCCTGTAATGAGATGCTGCATGCTTGGAGGAGGAGCCATGGAAAGGAGTAGTGCCAGAGGACATGTTCTCAGCAGATTTCATCACTGAACTTCTTATGTGATATTGTCCTTGGAAAAAGCTGGAGTCCAAAGCCACCAATATTATATTCAAAATTTGTCCTTCTCCTATCAATGTATAAAGTTATTCTAAGAACTTGTGGGTATAAAGCTTTCACTTCTCTACTATTTTCTTGTAAGTATCATGTATTTAAAGCACTACTTCAGTTTCAATGCTTGCAGATTTTACTAATTTCTTCCTAGTTAATCCTGCAGGTGTGAAAATCATGCCAATATACAGTATTTCTTATTTAAGCATTTAAAAAATGAATATAAGGCAATATTTCCAAGGTGTTTAAAAAAGTAATTATGCTGCCATCTTCAAAGAACTTTTTTTTCTTGGAAGTCTGTACACAATTCTTGTTTCAATTCTGTCTATAGCTTTGCACTTTTATGTGTAAAGTGCAGTTTATGTGTTGTCAGTTATTACCAATAAGTGTCAATGAAACAACTTTGGAGGATGCAGTGACTAACAGACACTGTCCAGATTTTGAGGAGCTCAAAAAGAAGTGCTTATTCTTGAACTTAGAGCAAAAGTGTAACATACAAGGGCAAAAATATCCTAATGTCTGCCACTCCTGCAGGGACCTGGGAACTAGCTGAAGCTGGTGGGAAGCATAGTGGGAAAGAATAATAGTATGTATTGCCTCTCTTCCTCTCCAGAGATCCAAAGAAAACTGAATTTGTCCTCTGGAAAGGAGGCCAAGGGCAGCAGCCTGCCGCAGAGAGGGGGCTAAGGCTGGGTGAGAACTTTTGTCTGGCTCCCAAAAAAGACTGAACCAATGAAGGAGCCAGAGCAGGACTGGGTTAAATAAACCCTGGAGGGCTGAGGGAGAAGTCCTGGCAGGCACGCAGGAGAAGGGTGAAGAAAATGAGAATATTTGTGTCAGGGTCAGAAAATGAGGTTTCTTTCTTTTTTCTTTCTTCTTTTTTTAACTTTATTTTTGTATTTTTTTTAAATTAATTTATTTATTAGTTTTGTTTAAGGTTGAACTGTACAAGAAGCAGTAAGAAGCAGTGGCTGCCCAGGCACAGGTTAGCCAAGCAGCTGCATCGCTTGGGTTTGCCCTTGCAAGTAAGACCTCCCCTTGAGCACAGGGGACTTTTGGCAAGTGGGCTAGGGAAGGGGGCAGAGGTGGGGAGAGGCAGTCGGTGGCAGTCGGTGGCAGAGAGGCAGAGGTGCTGCAGGCCCTGGCTGTGCTCTGGTGCAGGCAGAGGCGTGGGCTGCCAAGGGGCCATTGCAGCAGGAAGGGCAAATGGGCTCAGCCCCTGGGGATGTCGCCCCAGGGCAGATGCCAGAGAAAGAGCCCCCCAAGGTGTTTTCCTTCAGACTCTCCTACCCCATGTGAACATTCAGTAAATACCTTCAGGAGGGCTGCTTTCCAATGCACTGAGTCTGAAAGGCTTCAAGACTGAAAATGTGTTTAAGACCCTGAGGACAGGGAACTTTTTTGCTTTCCACCAGTCTATGGGGAGAGCTCTGCTTTCCACCATTCTATAACCAGCTGGGAGAGGGTGCAGTGAATTACCCCATGAGACACAAGAAACAGAGGCAATATTAGTCTGGGGACAGGGAAAAGGTCCTGCTCTCAAACCAGCCCTGAATGTAGGTAAATGAGGGAAGAAATTTTTTGACCCTTCTCCTGAAAAGAAATTGTTCAAAATAGGAGATGCACTTAACTTAGTGAACAGAAAGATAGGTCAGGGAGATAGAGCAAAGTGGAACTTCTGCACATTTTCCCCATCTTCAGATAAAGCTGTGTTGGTATACACAAGTACAACGACTCCTGAACTTTGGCTCCTTTATTTATAAAACAATATACTAATCTTAATCCCTGGACACACTGACGTAACTGAATGTCATACTTTCCAAATATAATGGATTGCATTCCCATCATAAAATAAATACATTCCAGCAGTGAGCCCCCCAGCAAATAACAGAGCTCAAACAGCTGGGAAGCTGGGGCAAGAGGTACAACAATTGGGTTGTGTTGCTGAAGCCCAAAAGCCAAGTTTTTGCTGGCAACATTCTAGGAAAACCTATTATAAATGCAATGCTACCAAAAAAGTGCTCTTTTCTTTCTAGTTCTGTGCTGCATGCAAAAACCATTAAAAATATCCTGGGTAAACAAATATACTCTTTTCCATATGACCTTTTCTTGAATGTTTTCAAAAGTATATTGTCTTTTTGGTTTAACACAATATTTGTCAGCTTTTATTTATAGCTTAAAAGAAAAGCCTTCCT
>JACBWW010000003.1:43500368-43632756 GCA_020086605.1 Lanius collurio
ATATTCATATTCATATTTATATTTGTATTTATACTTGTATTTATATTTTATAGCTTGATCCTTTAAAATCATTATGAACTTGTTTCACTGTATATAAATTTATTTCCTCTTTATCAGTGTTAGAATAAATATGAACAATGTAAACCTACAAAGCTGCAATAGATTAATAAAATGATAACTATAAGCTACAGGTACAGACATGGTAAGTATTTTCACTTTAATCTGGATGCCCAAGACAAAGCTCAAATCCCCTGACTGGCAAAGGACAGTAAGTAGCAATGAAGTGACAATATGCTACAAGTTCAGCAGTTTCTTCTGTCCTAACTGGTTGTTGTGCCATTGGATGTTTTTCTTACAACCCAAAACTTAGAAGTTTGCAGCCATCATGGTACACACATATGGCATCTTCCCACTTTCACTCATTCTGCAACATTCATGACAAATCTTCACCCAACAAGTGAATTAGTGTCAGAAATGCAGCAGCACCATCATATCTCAGAGACCTGGCTTCTAATCAACCAAGAAGTGACTTACCAATGATGAGCAGGACCCCAACTAGAATCCCAATTGCCTGCCCAGGGGTTGGCCAGGAGTGCTCACGGTCTACTTCAATAAAACATGAATTTTCACTGGAACACTTGCAGATGCTTACTGCAAAAGGAAATGCCATGAGGTGAATGAGAAGTTTAGTAGTCACATTTGGTTATTTATAAATTTAAATGCTGTCTTGAAATTAATAGTTCTGTGCATAGAATACCTTTAAGATTCACTTTGTTTTCCAAAGGAGGTTTTCCATTGTCGTTAAGTATAATTGTAGCATTATACTCCTTCTCTTCAAACTTAGTATGTTTTGGGGACAGGTAAGCATGAGTAGCTGTAAGTAGGAAATGGGACATTCATGTCAGCACAAGAAAGAAATTGACTTCAACATTCAGACCAGCTGCAAATGTTCTTTTTTTAAAGGCTGCTTTGCACATGATAGTAATTCCTGTTTTCCTCTATGTCTTTCAAGATCTCATTGGTTTGCAGACATTAAGTAAAAAGAGAATATCTAGAAGCCTAGTCTGGCTTTCAGCATAACATAACTATAGAATTTCCTTCCTAATTTCTAGACCAGGCCAAATCTGATCTTAGAAATGTAGTAGGACACACCATCCTTTTAGTGATCTTACACTGTCACATCTAAGACTCTTTAAAAACTGGAAAAGATAGTAATAGCCATTGGAATCAGATCAAAGGTCTGTTGATGTAAGTATCTTGTTTCTAGAATAAAAAAGCAAGCATGTCTTTTATTTCCTCCTAATGCCCTCTCACCCTTCAAACATTTTCAGCTCAGGGACTTCTTCAGTAAGGTGTAATTTCTTGCTTTGAACTTGTTGAAAATTTCTGCACTGACAACGCCCTGTTACAGCAAGTTCCCAAGTCAAATGCTTCCTCATTCTATCTGCACTGGAAATAACTCCACAAGCTTCACTTGAAGGTCCCAGGTTTGTTTACTGGAAGAGAGAGCAAAGGATGAACCTTTGGCCACCCTGACCATAGCATTCATAATTTTATATATCTCTATTGTATTTTTTCTCTACTGTCTTCCAAGATAAAAAGTAGTAACTTTGCTGCTACACTTTCTTACATCAGGCCACTCTATGACTCTGATTATCCTTGTCATGCTATATTCACTTATTTCCTGTTATACTGCATTTTTATGGAGATAGAGAGATTGGAGTTCAAAATGTGAACAAATTATGGATTTATCCAGGAGCAAAATTATGTCCTCAGATTTCTTCTCTGGTTGTTTCCCATAATTATCAATATTTGATCTGCTTTTCTGAACAGTGCTGATAAATTGATCTCACATTTCCCTGGAGCTGCTTACAGGTCTCCTTCCTGACTCATAATGGCCAGCTCAGCACCCATGGTTTCAAAAGTGAATTTCAGCATCCAGGATTCACTAGCACCTGCCAATTTTATTGTTCAACCAACTCAGTCTTGGAAGAATGTTCTGAAATTCTTCACACTTGGTTCCTACTCAAATAACTTTGTATAATGAGTAAACTTTGCCTCCTCATTGCATAGCCATCTGTATTGAGTTATGCAGGTCCCAGCAAAAAACTTTTGAAAAAACACACATGAACTCCCTTCACTGCAAGAGCTGACCATTTACTCCAAGTCCTGAATTTTAAATTACTATTTATTCTTTCATAACTTTAAATTTGTGGTAACCCAGCTTTCTCTAGTGGGACAGTCCATCGAACATATTTCATATATTCAGACAGGCTCTATTAACCAAGCACTTATTCATGTGTTTACTGTCCCCTTCAAAGAGCTCCATTCTGTTTGTGAGACAGGACTTACTTTTGCACATGAAATGTCAGAAATGTACAGTTTGCAAACTGCTCTATTTCTTTTTCAGCAGTGATTTGTGTTCATGAAACACACATACATTTCATTCTTACATGCCTTCTCTCAAAAATACTCATGAAATTATAGCCTGCAACATATTACATTTTATCTCTTGCGAAAAATAATTAATTACTTTGGTGTTCTCAACAACCTATTTTTTTTCCTACATGGAACACTGGATATGCAATAGTAAGAGTGAAAAGGAATTCTGTAGTTCTTCTTATTTACCAGAGTAGCAGCTCCCATATCATTGTAAGAATGGCTGTGTTAGCTTACCATTGAATGTTGAGATTTCCCAATTATTTCTTGTATTCATCTCATTTGCAAGGGAAAAAGTAAATTTTGAATAAAAGAACTGTTCATCAGCATCAGTAGCTTGAATAAGAGTTCTCTCTCCTCCACTGACCGGGTAGCAGAAGAAAGCATAATCCATAGCTAATCGTGGACGGTTGTCATTCACATCACGTAAGTGTAGAATCAAGAACACTTTGGATTTCTGAGCTAGATTATCTGTCAAGTTTAACAGAACACAAAGTTACATGCACATCTTGGATTTACACTCTGGGCTGTTTCATTTGCAGCTGTCATAGAGGTACACCACCAGGTAGGCAGGGAGAGGTGGTATTCTGTCTCAGGATGTCCTGAGGGATTTGTGGTAGCTGCCACTACTTTTTAATAAGCATGGCTTATTTATCACCAGTTCTTGCTAACTACAGAACACTAGCAAGGCAAAGGAGGCAGGTTGTATGTAGTAATCTGTCACATCCATCATATCTGGCAACCAGTCACATCCAAAGTGACCAGTGCTCTTTAAGCCTGAAATTTCCTGAGTTTTCCACCCCTCTTCTACATATAGGAAATGCAGGTCAAAATTGAAAGATCCTAATGGCTGGAACTAGAAGTCCTAATATATTTCAGACTTAATAGAATATTAGTTTTAATTATAATAAAATTAAATTCTGCAGAAGGTGTACAGGAATACAGTATCATACAGTAACCCCAGGACAGAAGCTTACAAACTGCTCTCCAGGAATGTTATCAGGAAGCCTAACCATGACTAGGAGAAAGACTAAAATTTTCATAGCTGTAGAGAAAAAAGTGGCAGAAAATATTAATATTGAAAACAGTGAAGAAATTCTAATCTTCTCTTTATGTCATGTGGCTCAAAAAAATATAAGACTGCAGCCAACTTCATGAATTTAAAATCTTAAGAAATATATACTTCTAAGGATACATCACAGGACGTATATCCAAGCTTACATGTTCCAGTACTTTTAATTAGTTTAGTCATGGTAGGTATGATAATTCCTCCTAAAAGAGTAAGGACAAGGGATTGCTCTGTGTATGTATTTAGTTTTTTTGTTACTTACTTTGCTCTGATACAACAACCTCTATTGAGTAAATGTCTTCTTGTTCTCGATCCAAAAGGGAAGTAGTGTATACCTGCCCAGTGGCTGAATCAATTCTCAGCCATTGTCTCACATCACCTTCCAAGGAGTATCTTTGGAAAGATATAGTGGGGAAAAAAAAATCACATATACTATTCCAAATTGGGAAAAGATTCTGACAAAGCAAATACTTCTTTGTTGATTTTATGCAAGCAGCTTGACTACAGTTGTACTCCAAGAGAGGGTTCTTGGAAGAGTCGCAGTACTGCCATACTACAGCCAGCCAGAAGAGATTGACAGAGAGGCCAAAATCATCCAGAATAAGAGTGAGAGCAGAACTATGGAAATGCCACCACTGCTCCAGCCTGTGTACTTGCAATTCCACTTTCCTTTTAAATGGGGAACCTGGGATGGCACTGAGCTTGTGGTCCAGAACTGTGATTTGTCCAAACACCATGTCCATCTCACCCCATCACATCTCCCACATCTTGGTTTTGATGGGGGCACAAGCCAAGGGCTGGGGGACAGAGGGATCAGTGCAGCCAGGTGCCCTATTGTGGATCAAGAAGGGGCCAGGACCCCAAGGTGAACTATGGTGAGTATCTTCTGCCAGTGTGGAGCAGCCTGTAACTACCATTGGGGCAGCCTCGGAACTGAGAGTGCTTTAAGCATCACCACATAATTGCATTTATATCATTGTTTAAAAAATCACCAAGGTCTCTAGGTATTCATTTACACAAATTTAACCATGAACATATGACCCAGTTAAAGCACAAGCACTTGCTTGAGTAGAAGTGACCCGACCTTCTTATTCAATGTTTTTGTTCTTTCAGTACCCTTTACAGTAGAAACAGCATGCTTGTACATCCTCTATTTTTTATACTTCTTATTTTATGCCCTTTAACCTATTTTTAGCAGAAATGTGGTTTATGTATATCTGAATTCCTGTCATCTGTCTCTGTCATCTTCCCTCAGAGCTTCTGGACTATGTGGCTGACTTTCAAACTGGTTTGACAGAAGGCCAAACATGATAAGTTCCCAAAAGTTAGGGATAAGTAGAAAGCCAGATGAAAAATCTCTGGGAATAAGAATCCACAGGAGGCCTAAGAGTCATATTGTGCAATTCCATTAACCACTTGATGTTACATTTCAAGAACTGTTTGTTTTGAGTTGGTCTGTTCAGCATTCCAGCTGGGAATTGTACAGCAAAAGTCACAAATAATTCTTCTGTCTGATTCTACTGTGTAAGGTGTGTTTACACCATGCAACACAGCACAGGAGTTTTCTTGCACAGAGCTTTACATCCACAATGGAAAGAGGTGTGTCATCTCTGACAGCTAGGAAAGAAAATTAATTAATTTTCAATTGTAGACTTGAGGCTGTGTATTTTGGCAGAGAAAAAGTTGAGGTTGTGTATTTTGGTGGTTTCCTGCATGACATGAAGAGCAGCTACTCTCCTGCTGGTTCAAGGGTACACAGTATTTGCTTCATTTTATTGTTAAAGGCAGTATGGATATGGAAACCCTGTTTTTCTCAGACCAGCTCTACCTTTTCCCCGGAGATATATATTAGCCTGCTTCCCTTGTAGTTTCCTGTTTCAAGGCTGATGTTTATCACAGCACAGAGGGAAATCTGGTCAGAAAAGCACTGCCCAGAAGTCTGCTGCAGGTGGGTTGCTGGCCACCACCCCACCACACATCCACCTTCTACTAGGAGATAGGACTTCTGTAAAAATGTATTTTCCCATGTGCCAAGTATTGGGCGTATTTTCCTTGCACCTTCTTTAGAATAATTTTTGAAACCCTAAATTCAATTAATTAATCAATTACAGTCACTCTTTTTTACCGTACAGAATCCCCTTCAGGATCATAGGCCTCCACCGTCATGACCAGGGTATCGACAGGAATGCCTTCAGACACTTCTGTTCTGTAAACTGGCTTCAGGAAAACAGGTGGCTCATCCACATTTGTTACAAAAACTTTAAACAGGGTAAGAGAGCTTGAGTTGTACTGCACACTTGACACCAGCGGTTCAGGGTTTGTGGCGTTGATCACCAGGTTGTACACAGGCATTGTTTCAAAATCGAGAGCCTGGATGAATTAGAAAGAAAAGGGGTCTTGAAGCAATGGCCCTGCTGCTGTGGAGAGCTCCAGTGAGAAATTACAAAGTCCCCCACTTCTCAAGGAGGAGATTGCACCCCAGATACAGGCAAAATAAGGGAGAGTTGTCAGGAGAAAATGACACTTGGAATGGTAAATTTAAATGAAACCATATGCCTGTTTAGAGGTCTCCTCAGCAACTGCATATTCTATTAATGTTGCCACCTGCCCCACTAAGTTTAATAACAATATCCTGTTTACAGAAATAGTATTTATAGCTCTATATGAGGTCTCAAATGAACTCTGGGTGCCAAAAGTCATGCAAGGGTTGTTACACCACAGAATTTCTCACAATTGCCTCCTTGGGAAAAAATGAGGCTGAGGCTGATCCTGAAGATGGTCCACCACACACTGCCTCTGTCTGCACTTGGGCACACGAGCTGGATGCACACAATATGGCACCCCTTGAAAATGAGTGATGAGTTTTCTGGACCCATAGTCCAAGCACCTTCTAGAAGGCTGATTTCAAAGGGAGAGCATTACTGCTATTGAAATTCATGGATGCAGCAGAAAGTGTTCCTTATATCCCTGTCTCCAGCATTCAGCATATGGGCTGTATCACCTACTGCAGCACATGCTGTTCTTGGCTTTGTCACAGTAATGTTTCCCTCAGCAGGAACAAACTGCATCTCCATGCTGACATTGAGTCGTGCTGGCTGCACTTGTACTTCGCTTTGCAACGGCCACTGATGGCCAGAGCAACTGCAGGGAGGAGAATCTGCCCTGTTACAGCTCACCACTACCACCACAGCCCATGGAAGCATTAGCTGGCTTTCTCTTTTCCAGAAATGCTGCTGCAAAAGCACTCAATATCATTCTTTTTGTCTTTATGGTGCATAAAGACCTACTTCATTGGCCAGAACCTGCTCTGCTGGCAAAGCTGCCAGCAGCAGAGCCAGTGGAGGGAGCTGCTGGTGGTGGTGGATGGTGAAGGCACAGCAAAGGCAGGAGGATTGGTGTGTATGAGCACTGCACAGGCACAGAGCCTGAGTCCAAAAGTGGAACCTCCTGCAGTCTGCACCATGCTTAGGTTGTTCCCACCCCACCACCAGCCAACATCCCTCCCCACAAATCATTACCAGGGCAGATACTGTGTTTGACAAATAAGTGATACTAAAGGAGAAGAATAAAATCCATCTATTCACCTTGTTAATCTTGACGAACCCTCGGTTTGTATCAGAGTCTGTCTCTATGATGAACGTGTTGTTTGGATCTCCTTCCTTCACTTGGTAAATGATGAGGGAGCTCCCTGTGGCAGGTTCATCTCCATCAGTAGCTTGAATTTCTAATATCACGGTTCCTATTGGGATATCTTCTGCCACAGTCACATTGTTATACTGAAGAGAGAGAGGTCATTTAAATATGACATACCGAGCACCATTTGTGGATAAAAACTTCAGCACAACCCTAAGCTTGTGACCCACATACATGGATATATTTTAATCCACAGCAGCCACGTGAGGGAGGGAAGCTTTTTACCCACACATTTATCATCCGTGACTATGTCAGTACCACTAGTACAGCACCAGTCCCAAATCTTTACATCCTCTGTCAAAACCAGCCCATGATCATGCAGCAGGGATAGTACAGCTCCTCTGCATCCTTTGAGCACCCTGGCCACTTATTGTTAAATATTTGATTGATTCATGCACCACGGGCTGTTGCCACATTGGCATCAACAGCTCTGCTGACTCTTTGATGTGTGCCCTGGCCCAGAAACCTCGCCTTGAGGCCAGGTCCTGGACCAAGACCTTGAGGTGAAATGGTGCAAAACCTGCTATGCACGCACCTTGTCTGCATATGACTACACTGCCATTGCCACCCACAGAGAGCTGGCCAATGCAGTCTGCAAAGCCCAAAAACTAACACAGCTTCCCCAAAAGGACACCTATGCATGGTGGGCTAGGCAGTTTTCCTGAGCCCACCACCTACATGGCCTGCAGGAATGGTGGGAGCTGGGACACCTCTGTGTAGGTACTTCAGCCACTCTAGTGTCTGTCAGGAGGCTTAGGCCATCCAGCAGAGGTCACAAAATGTCTGCAGGTCTCTGCCAGATGCCAGCACCTCCACCAGAGGAAAAGGCAAGAGCCTGACACCCATTCTGGAGCCAGGTATGGTTTTGGGCATGGATCACAGGGCCACTGTTTCTGGTCAAACCATGTAGGGATTTTGATTCCCATTCACCTTCTGGCTGTTTTGGATACACTAGTGCTGTGTTTGGAAAGGTGCTTGGGAGATGCCAGCTTTTTTCTATTTAGCTGTTTGCTTAATTTTAAAGCCTTTTCGTCCCTCTTTCCATTCAGAACTTGCATTTCTGGAATAAACGGCTTTAATAGAATAAGTTCTTTCTGTAGACATAGTTTTCCACTGATAAAATTACCTTACATTTCATTATAAGTGCTCACTGTCTAGATAGAGCTTATATGCAGATTTGCAGAAATATTTTGCCTTCATTTTCACTAGTAGTTACTCTACTACTTGTTCTGTAAATGGCTAGTTTCCCACTGATATTCTACAGACATTGAAGACATGCTCAAACATTGTTCAAAAGCTATTGGAATACCCAAAATGGTGGTAAAAATACTCACATCTGATTTTTCAAAGATGGGAATTTGATCATTGATGTCGATGACATGTACTTCCACATCACAGATTGTTTGGAATACTGCATGGGAAGAGACAAACAACGTCACACCAACCCTTCTGCCAAAAATAACTTTCCTCCAGAAGGGTTCACTGGGAGCAAAAAGCAGCACTGCCAGGTTGCCCATTCTAAGCACTAAGTTGAGAGAAGCACTTTTCTCAGCTATCTCTTAGTCAGTGACAACCTTACTCTGTATCTTACCATCAATCTTTCCAATTTCTTCAGCACTGGCCTGTCCTGTTTCATTTCCCTCACTTTTTAAAACCATATCCATTTACGAGGATGATGATATCCGTGAATTGTGTGAGCCATCTCAGTATCACTTTTCCATGTCAAAAAGTAAGCCCTGGGTTGTTATGCTACCTTGTCTTCTAGGTGGGTCATCAGGCAGCACTCTCAGTTTTGCTAAAGGCAGACTTAAACTTCAGATCCATGTAAATCTAACCACTACCTTAGCAGGGGAACCCATAGCAATGGCAGGTTGTAACTTTAAAAGCATAATATACCTGGTCTTGTGCTATCCATATATAAATGGATTTTAGTGCTTTATGGACATAACTTCATGAGCTGAAAGTCAAGGAAAATTCTAAATAACATTGTTTGGACAGAATTCAAATAAGCATCCAAAACAAACCACCAGCTGCTCCTTCTGCAAGGTTTTCCATCATCTGCCTAAATGATGCCATTTCAGTTACAAACATGTCACACTGCTTTTTTACATGCCAGTTCCTTCATGCACAGGTTTTGCCTGACTGTAGTGGCTCCAACACAAAGCTTTAAGCTTTGGTATGGAGTTCGATTTCCTTTTTATTCAGTGAATCACAAAAGATTCCTGGGAATTTGCATAAGAGAAAAGATTATTTTTGAAGTTTAATTTCAGCCTAATTTTCTCTTAATGTTTTAAAATATTATCTGGACTGTCTGAGCAGCTGTGTTTAATTTCTTGGGTTTTTTTTTTTTTTTCAGTTAAGTCCCTTTGAAAGACCTGGGGGAAAACCACAGTCATGATCTCTTCATTTTTTCCTCCCTGTGGAAGGAAATCTCTTACTGAAGTACTTGTTAACAAGCTTCCCAGTCTAGCCACATTCTGTCCTAGAGCTGGTTGCCTTCCATGCTTGCATTATGAATCATGATTAATCTCCCTGCATCTCAAGAACAGGGCAAGCACCATACCAGAGCAAGACAGCTCTCGGTGCTACTGCCTGTTCAGCAAATCCTCCTTGTCTCCTCACATCCCTTGGACACTGAACACAAGTGATGTCAGCGTGGACAGAGTTATTCCAATGTATAACAGCAGGCTTTACACACCTCTATCTGACACCAGGACCTTCAAGGAATACTTGGCTGAATCACGCTTGTTTAAGGAACGGCCAGTTATGTGCAAATTCCCGGTGTCTTGCTGAATGTAGAAGAGATTCTTTGCAGGAAATTCAGGTTCCTGACTTTGGATTTTGTACTGCAGACGAGAGTTAAGGGTGTCTTCCTTATCCATGTCTGTAGCAAACACGGTGCCAATATGATTTCCTGTAGCAGAGTAGAGATCTGAGTCAGACAGAATGCAGTGGTCCTGTTTCTCCACAGTAGTACACAGTGACAACTGTGATACCAGTGCAAAGAGTAGAGGGTCAATAAAAATGAAGCTGCATGGAAAACACTGAAATGGACACAATCTTTTCACTTCTGGGAGTTTTTTCTTTAGCATCCCAACATGCTGTTTTGGGGTCAGGGCAGTCCAAAAGACTGTAACAGCAAACTCTTCAGTCCTGAAACCAAATGACTGATGTCAAGGCTTAGGACAGATTTTAGTAATGGTCCATTGAAATCAAAGGCATTATGCTGGAAGAGCAGCTGGCTGAGGGAAAATGGGCTCATACCACTTTAGACACAGTATTTTTTTCTATTAGTAATAAAAGGGATGTTTTTCTTTATACAGTCTAAGCAGTTATCCAAAACTGTGGTTGTGGGAAAATACAGTTTTATATTTTAAATGAAACGGCCTTTTTAAAGTAGGTGTTTAGAGTCTGTCCTTCCCAGGTTATTGAAATCCTTTCCACGTGAATTATTGAAGGGAAAACAGGAGGGCTATTTGCACAGGAGAACATTTCTCTAGGGCAGCCATGTTTTACTCTTTGGGATCAGAATGTCCAGCTTTATTTGCACACAGCTGGAAACAACAACAGGACTGCAATAAGGTATATAAATTAACAGAAGCTCTTTCTTTACCTGCCATTTCATTTTCTTGAACTTCAATTATGGTGACAGCCTGCTGGCACACAGGGGGATTGTCATTGATGTCGTCCACAATAACGTGAATTTGCAAAGGCTTATCCACCAGTTCTCCCTTGTTATCTTTTGAGACCACGAAGAACGTATACTGCAACAAGAATTTAACTATTAGACAGTATGAACTTCCATTGTAACAGTATTTTGCATTTAAGTATGTATCTATGGGAATATGAAATAACCTCTCATGAGTTTGTTCAGTATTTTCACTCTGTTTAAATCAGAACTCTTTCATCACCCCTTACTTTCTGAGGCCTGAGTTCTCAAAAGATTTTAAAATTCCTTAATACTTAACTCCACTGTAGCCTTACTCCCGCAAAAATTTAGGACAACCAGGAAGATCTCATTTTTGCCATTTTGCAAATTCATCTGTCACATATGGAAGCAGAATTTATCCAGCATATCTGGTCTCTGATCTATGCTGTGCTCAAATTTCCTCCAAGAACAAAAGGGAACAGAAGATTTTCTGTCTAAAAGACCCCTAGATGGGTAAATTCAAGGTAACTTTACAATTGCAATTCCAAGTTAAACTCTGCTTCTGGTGTGTAAAGACACCTGAGGTCCCCGTGGTCTGAAGTAGATCTGAAGCAAGCAGATCTCCTGCACTCCGCAAATCCCATTGCCTACCTCTTACTCGTGCACCTACAACCCTGCCATAGCTGGTCCATGTTGTACATTGTACATGTGCTGTGGGCAGTGATTGCTACTGCCAGACCCACTGTAGGGTAAGAACTTGAAGGCCTTTCACAGTGTAGTAGTTGGATGAACTTTCACATCTATCACATCATTTCCAACCAAAAGTGACAAGAAAAAGCTTTTATTTACTCTCCCCTTCCCCATCCCCCTTCCTTTCCATTGAGCTTTCTCATATTTACTCCTGCACCAATAATTAGCTTTCTGCTATGATGTCTGCCATCAGTGAAGTTTTCTGTGTTTACTTACAGTATCCTTTTCTTCCCTGTCCAATGGTTCAGTCACATAAATATCCCCATTCTTACTGATGGAAAATGGGAGCCTCGGCAGCTTTTCTTTTTCAAAAATGTCATAAATTACGTCTGGTTCATTTGACTGCACCTAAAAAAAAAACCAAAAAATAAGTCAGCAAAGGAAGTCAGAAGTGTAGACTGAGATTTAACAGGGATCATTTCTGGACCACAAACAATAGCTTTCCTGTTAGCTTCATAAACCAGAAAATTAACAGTTTGGCAGGTTCTTGAGATGAACTGCAGAAAATCAGAGTGATAACCTGCCCCTGCTCTCTGAACTGCATAGTGAAGCCACTTTACCTCAGTTTCTCCATCTGTCCAGATGGGCTACAACACGTCTTTTTATAAAAGAATTTGGGGATATGGAGATAAATAGTGATTATGGGAATAAAAGCATTATTTGGATTTTTATATCTTGATACTAATTATTTCCATCTCCTTACACTGTCTGTTCCTGCCTGTTGTGGTTTTTTTATGTAATTAAGAGAAGTGCAAAAACAAAACAACACTAAATTGGGAGGAGCTGTCAACTCTCTCCAGGACAGAGAGGCCCCGCAGAAAGACCTTGATAAATTAGAGAGATGGGCAATCACAAACTATATGAAGTTCAACAAAGGCAAGTGCAGGATTCTGCACCTGGGATGGGCCAATCTTGGATGTACAGACTGGGGAATGAGAGGCTGGAGAGCAGTGCTACAGAAAGGGACCTGGGGGTCCTGTTTGATGGCAAGCTGAATATGAGTCAGCAGTGCCCTGGTAGCCAGGAGGCTGCCAACCCTGTCCTGGGGGACATCAGGCACAGAATCACCAGCTGGGCAAGGGAGGGATTGTCCCGCTCTGGTCTGCACTGGGGCGGCCTCACCTTGGGTATTGTGTGAAATTTTGGGCATAACAATATAAAAAAGACATTAAGCTATTAGAAAGTGTCCAAAGGAGGACCACAAGGATGGTGAAGGGTTTGGAGGGGAAGCCTTAGTAAGGAGCAGCTGAAGACACTTGATTTGTTCAGCCTGGAGGAGACTGAGGGGGGACCTCAACATCCTCATGAGAGGAGGCAGAGGGGCGGGCACTGATCTCTTCACTTTCATGACCAGTGACAGGGCTTGAGGAAGCTCAGTTGGGGGAGGTCTATGCTAGATATCAAGATTTTTCACCCAGAGATTGGTTGGGCACTGGAACAGGTTCCCCAGGGAAGTGGTCACAGTACTAAGCCTTCACGAGCTCAAGAAGCATTTGGACAATGCTCCCAAGCAGATGGTGTGACTCTTGGGGTGTCCTGGACAGAGCCAGGAGTTGGACTCAATGATCCTGATGGGTCCCTTCCAATACAGCATATTCTATGGTTCTGTGATTCTGTGAAAACAAATAGCTGCCACCTATCTGTACATAGGTATATGCACACTCTTTACATTCATCAGTGCTTGTGATGCAGGATCTCTTCTGGGGTGCTGCACATTTAAAATGAAATTAAGTACACAGATTGTCAGATTAATGAAGGAGTAGGAGTCAGTATTAACGTTTATGTTCTATATAGCAGCGACTGCATTTCATTTTCCCCTAGGCAGAATCAACATGCCGTTGGCTGCCACACTGAATTTATACACAAGTCACTCCAAAATAGGTGCACCCTTCCATGTTAGTCTTCCTCCCACCGGTTTTCACTCTGGACTTCTTTGGGCTGTCACTGAGGCCAGTGGGAATAGCACCAAGACAGTTACTCTTGTGAAAAGGATCCATGGAATGTTGCCATGTTCAAGGGATGACAGCATTGGGGTTGTCATTGCCAAGGCATTTTTCAAAATCAAGTAAGGCTGAAAGGCTGTTGGCCTGATAGTTAATAAGTACTCATGGATACACTGCTATTGGTCTACAGTTATCAGCAAAATATTTTGTGCTTGAACTGTAAAGAGAGGAATACTGTGGGAATGCAGGATGTGAAGGAGGGTGTTTCAGCCCTTTCTAGGTACTTTTGATGTAGAAGTTGTGCTGCATGATACAAAACTGGTCACAGCAGGTGAACCTGAGTGTGGGGGATTGGATACAGCAGGGCTGTTTTGGAGCTGGTCTCCTGCCTCTCTTCTGCAGGTGGAAGAGGCTGACCTCAAAATAAGCTCCAACAAACTCATGGTTTGCTCAAAGCCTGGAGGACCTGGGACAGGATTTTGCTCCCAAACTCAAAGGCAAAGTCCGGTCACTAGTGTTTCTATTGACTGTATCTCAGTCACCTTCAAACTATTAACTTTCATACTAACAAAAAGTCAACAAGACCTCCACTAACAATCATTTCCAAAGGATGCCATGTTAAAAAAAGTAACTGTGAGGTGTCAAAGTCCTTCTGAAGAAGCTGGTGTTGAATGCAGTGGGGACATCTTCACAGTTAGTGGGGAGGAAACTTGTGGCACAAGGAGAAGTTCAGGGAGTATGGTCAAGGACCTTACCTTGCTGATGTTGACAGGGTGGGCCTGGGTTGAGTTTTCTTTGATGTGGATGATGGGAGGAGCTTTCCACAGGCTCTCCTTCACAAAGATGATCACATCGACACTGCTGGTGAAAGCATTCGTTGTCATCCCTGCCATGTCCTTCACAGAGACAACAAGCGTGAAGGTATCCTGCTTTTGAGGATCCAAATAATAAGAGCCTAGAGACAGAGCAAAGAGTCAAGAGAAATGACACAGAGGCCGTGGGGGTTGTTCATATGCCCATTGCCTCCTACATGCACAATGGTTCCTTAACTGCTTCAGATTGGCTCCTTAGATGGTCCTTTGTGACAAATCTCAGCAAACCACTTCCTCTGGCTCTTCTGAACAATGCTGCATAGCATCATGTGGATGTAATCACATGGGGCCTCTGTGCTGTGGTCTCATTTTGTGCAGATGCATCACTGAACAGCCCTCGCCCCAGTTAGGTGCTTGTTCAGCCTAGCAGAATAGATGAGTGTTTCTAAATCATTGCAATTTAGTTGGGATCATACGGCCAGCTGAGTTTTCTTTGCATTTTTCATGTTACTGCTTTTGGGTTTCTAGATTCCAAGGCAGAGAATTAATATTCACATATTCACATATTTCACAGGGAAGGCCAGAGGATCTATCTCTCTTCTTAGTGTGCCTTTAAATCTCAATCTCCATTTCTGCTAGCTTCCTTTGAATTTGGTGGGACAAAAAACAAGTTCCCCAAAACCAGAGCTTTAGTGGAGAGTGTCCCACTGACCACATTTATTCAGAATGTAGCATCAGACCTGTGTTGTTGTTTTGTTCCTATGCTCACCCCAGAACTCATGCTTGCCCTTTGCAAGCAAGGATCTTTTTATATACCTGTCCTGCTTGGTGAGATTGCTCCAGTTGCACTATCAATCTGGAAAAGCATTTCTTCATAAGGGTTGGGAAAATGGTGGAGAATGCTGTATGACAGCTGTGCATGGGGAGTTGTGGGATCATCACGGTCAGTGGCATGGACATACAGGAAGGGCTTGCCTGTTGGAATGGAGAAGAAACAGTGGTAAGAGAGAAGACCAAACCTCAACAGATAATTCATTCAAGCAGAGCTCTCAAACCAGGAAGGCCATAATGCATCTCTCATGGGAAGATATATGTAGATGTTACACTGCTGTATGCCATCCCACAATCAACCCTCCACCAGCTCTCCTTAGTAGGATCACAGTAGGTGTGAAGACCAATTGATGAAGAAGGTGACAGAATTAAATCAGCAGCGAGCTATCTATCTATCTATCTATCTATCTATCTATCTATCTATCTATCTATGTATCACACAAGAGTGCCTGAACCCAGAATTCAGCTCACTGGTGTCTCTCTTCAAGGCCCTTTGCAGTTCTTACACAAACCAGTTTAACCCAAAGCATCTCGATAAAAGTGGCATACAATCTGCAACACAGATATAATTAAAGAACAATCATACAGTGGAAAAAAAAAAGGAAATGCACAGTAATGTAACTAAACTTTTACCTTTTGAGCACCAGTGCAACATTCAAAATTTTTTTGACTTGGTTGCAGTTAAGAATACAGTAATATGTTTCAGAATGATTTTCTGACCCCATGGAGGTTTATATGCACATTCTTTAGCAAAAGTTTCTTCTTGAGTCCATAGTTACAGCGATAACAGCTGTGAGAGTCCTTAGTTTCATTTCCAAGACCTAAGTCTCAAACTGCTCTTTGATACTTGCATGACTCCTGGACTGGATCACTGCAATCCATAATCTAAGATTCTTCTAAATGCTAAGGTTCAACCCATGGTCTAAGAAGCATCAGTCATGGTGAGCACATACCCCATATCTACCCTGGCACTTTATTTAACAGATATATAATGATTCACATAGTCTTAGCATTCCCTTTCTGTATCGTGTTTGGTAGCCTTTAAATTTTAAACCCCTTCTAGCATAAGGGAGTTGTTTTCAGTGCAATGGAGAGATCAGCAATATTTACCTGTTAAATGACACTTGCAAAAAGTACTAAAAAATATTTCTGATTGCACTCATCCATTTACACCACATAGTCGTTACCTCTTTGCCCTTTCATTATATTATAGAGGCTTTCATTCTGATTTTGTACAGTCCTATGGGAAGGAAAACTGATCATTTTGCAGCTTATATATCACCCACTTTACCTTCCTGCTTAATGTGCCTACCTTCCTGTTACCTCTATATTGTTTTACCTCTATATTATTATAATATTTAATTATGGTGATAATTACCTGGACGGGAGTTCTGCCTCACTACTCCAAAGTACCTTGTCTGGTTAAATTCTGGTGGGTTGTCATTGATATCCTCCACATATATTGTAACAGCATATGGACCTTTAACTACGTTTCCACGTTCATCCAGACTTTCCACCTGATTTGAAAAAAAAAAGCAACAGCAAAGAAATATTTTCATGCAGATAAGTTAAAAGGTATTAATTAATATCAGGATGTCAAATGCCAGGTCATTCTCACTGTGATTCAAATCCAGTGAGAACCATCACTGGGTAGCTCCACATAGAAGGACAAATTTGCCACTGTAGCTCCCTGACAAAAATTTGCCACAATATATAATGCCAACAAAAAAAAATAATCAACTCCTGCTTCTGATGACATCTTTCAGAGGACAATTTCCCATTTCCAGTTTCAGCAGACTACTTGTATTTTGCACAACTTAGAATTCATGTATTTCTCTAAAAAGAAATATATACTTTCTAACAAAGAAGGAGAAAACTCAACATGATATAGATATTATAATTAATTGTTATTATATATCAGGTAAATATCTTGATATAAGTGTTAGTAAAGAAAAATTAATTCTTATTTCTAATGACTTTTATCCAAACAATTCAACTCATTTTACAGCCTTCTTTAAAGCACCAAGTGTATATCTGTCACACTTCATTTTGTTTGCACATAATAGATAAAATAATGATTATTTATGCCTAACCAAGCATAATTTTTTTGTTTTGTCATCACTTCTTGTTTATAAATGATCTGTATGCTTAGGGTTATTAACTTCTGGGTCTAGAAAATTGTCCTCTCTAATTCCAATCCAAGGGTGCTTTAGAACTGAGAACATGAAACCATGAAACCTGAAGTGTTAGACTTTAGAAAGACAACTAAGTCTAGCTAAAAGAATCATCATGTACTCTGTTCAGATACTGATCCTCTCATGATCATCTTCTTCTCAGCTGCTAGTGCCTCAGAAAAAGACAATACCATTTTTGCCATAGTTTAAGAGCACAAGGCTATACTGAGACCCAAAGACTGCCTGTCCACTGCCCCAATCCCAATAGTGTTTACACTAGTGAGATCCTCATGAAAAGGGTACAATAGCACACAAAGTTTTTTCATCTCTTAAGTCCAAAGTCTGCCAAACATCTTTTTGCTGCAATCTGACAGAGGTTAGATCTGTGCCTCTCTGCCTAAATGTCTTTTACTCACATTGTTTCATAGAGTCACAGAATATTCTGAGTTGGAAGTGACTCACAAGGACCATCAAGTCCAACCCTGAAGTGAATGGCCCATACAGGGATTAAACCTTGGCATTATTAGCACCATGCTCTAACCAACTGAGCTAATCTCTGTTAGCCACCAGATATATTATAAGCTTTCTAAATTATTACATTAGTTTATTTTTCCGCTCCAGACATGGAATTCACCCTATCAGTCTTCAAGGATAACAAGAGGAACTCACTCATGAGGTTAGATTTTACTTCCAGTCAAGTATTCCCATTATATTAGGAGTTAAAGGGTTGGTGTTGGAATCACAATTTTTGTTTTCTCAACATTGCCTTCCTCTGCAAAGGAGCATTTTCTTGTTCAGTCTTTCAGAACTACAAAACCGTATGTCCTCCAGCAAATCTCGGTATTAAAAATGAAAAAAATTGCCTGTAAACTTGGGCAAAATAAAGAATTCCAAATTTCAGCAGGTTTCTATTAAGTTTACTAAAAAGAGGGTGAATGTCAATACTTCTCCCTTCCTGTTTTTCAATGAGTTTTTACCTGCAGCTTGTGCACTTGTTTGGTCTCCCAGTCCAGAGACCCATTGATATACAGGATGCCTGACTTCGGCTCAATGTCAATAATTCCAGCTTTTTCACCAGATATTCTGAAACTCACAGCAGGTGGCTCAAGTTTGAACTACAATGGCAAAAGAAACAGAGGGGAAAATCGTCATTTTTTTCAGCATTTTCACCATAATAAAAATAATTTCATGCATTTGTGACTTTTAAAATCTATTGCAAACAGTGTGTTTGGCTGGGAGAATGATGTTCCAAGAGTCTACTCAAACAAATCTGCTCTTTTCTGATCCTCAGCAGAGGATTTTTCACATTGTTTCCTGAATGCTGCAAGAAATCCCAACTGCAGTTTGTTTCCAAAGCAAACGTCTGCTTAGGACAGGGCTTTGTCTGAGCACAGGAATGGAAAAAAATGACACACATCCTCCATTTGCCTGGGAGCTGGATCTGTCCTTCTGTGGTTATGGCTTTGGGAGGAAAACCTCAGAGTCAAAGGAAAATGATGACACAAGTTACATGGAAAGAAATTCTCTAGGAATGCTGATTTTATTAATCCCTGTCTTAGGATATCCTCTTAAAAATGTGTTTGAGGGGGGGTTGTCTCCTGCTCTTTGCATGTAGACTCTTGAATTCCCAGAGAGAGGAATTAAAAATTAATCTCAGATCCTCTCAGGGGACTGTTCTTCCCACCAGCACAGAGGACTCACTCCATCTGTGGTCTCTGTGTGCAGGCTATGGGGTTTTTGACCAGAGCAGATAACACAAGACACTTGATTACCTGGTGAAGGATGCGTGGACCCCCTCCTTCTTGAACAGAGAACTCCATGTCCTTCAGAGGCCCACTTACAAGCAGGGCCTCCAGATTAAGCCACATAGCCTGTGAGAGAGAGAGAGAGAGAGGGAGAGAGAGGGATGAAGGAAAGTAGCTGAGGGATGTCTGCTGTCACCACACACAAACAGCAGCTCTCCACCACTGAGCCTCCTGCAAGTTGTTTTGCTACAGAAGAATGGTAGAGACTCTTCCAGGTTTACACTGAACGTCTCCAGGTTCTGTAGTGTACATAATTTTTAAAAGCAGTGTGATTTATTAATTAATTTGAGAATGAAGGCTTGTGCCCTGTCCTTTTCTGACCACTACATAATTAAATGAGATTGGATCTCCCTTCAAGAGCAAACAGAAGAATAAAATAGATGAATGTCAACTAAGAGCAAAAAGGGAATTCATAAAATTACTGCTGGATCACCTCTGTGTCCCCAGTAGGACCATCCACATCCCACTCAGAAGCCACAAGTCCTGTGACAACAAGTGTATCTGGAAACCAGACATCATACCTGGGGATAAGGAGGAGCTGTGGCTGCACCTTTTGTAATTTCTCCAGTAAATTAAAATCTTTTTTTTTGTATGGGAATGAGGTAGCCCTCCCTGATTCCCCTATGCCATCCCCCTATGCCACAGCCATCTGTGCAAGCCACTTGAGCCCTGTGCCTTCACATCAATTGCAAGTGAATGCAAACCACAGAGAGAGCAAACATGTCCTTCTGATATTTGGCTTTTACCTGATGGCAAAAATGTCATGCAAATCTGTCTCAGCCTCTGTTTTCTTCCTAATGGATAGCAGTGTCTTGATATCATATTTTTTTCTGCCAAATTTGTATGAGTTTTATTACCACACATTCCCCAATGCCCAAAGACCTCCACACTCCTGCTCTAATATTTCAGGGCTGTTCTTGCTTCCAAACAAAAAAGCAAAGCAAAAATCAGCCTCTCAGGGCAGCCTTTGCACACAAGAAAATTCACACTGTGGTTCAGATAATTGACCTGTTTCTTCAAAGGCCAGACCAAAAGCTCCCTCAAATTCCCTCTCTTCACCTCCTATGTTGACAACACCAAGGAGCTGCCTGTCAAAATTAGGCCTCCGTAGGCTGCACAGGTGAAATTTCTTTTCTTCCACAGTAAAAATTAATTTATTTTGCTTTACAAATTTAGAGTATCATTGCCACCCTGTCCATCACTCCACAGAGTTGAGTGTGTGTTCTCTGCTACATGACTTTTCCTCTGGATTTGATCCTGGTCCTGCTGGGACAGCTATTCAATCTCTCACAGAAAGGCACAAGCTGCATATTACCAAGGGAAAGCTTAATTCTGCCTGTGACAAAAACACAGCTAAATTCAGCACAATTTACCCTAAAGCACTGCTCTGTGTGTGCGTGTCACAAGTGGTGTTTCAATAATTCCATATTCTTCTTAATAATAGCCAGAGATTCTGCCTCCCTTGCCTACAAGGCTTTGTGACTCCTTTTGAAAACAGGAAAAGCAGAGAGCTAGGGAAGGGGAGGGAGGGATGCTAGTGAACACTGGTGTCAGCAGAAGAATGTCAAGAAATGCCATCTGATAGTTATGCATCCAGGAAAATTAATTTTGCAGCTACCTTTTAATATTGTGCCAAATGCTGACTGTTGGCTTCTTCCAGGACCCTGAATCTGACCTGCTATGGCTATTCCCATGTCACACAGGTTGGCACAGTGTGGCTCCTGGAAGCTTCTCCCAGGGCCATTTTGTGGACAGATTTTGCTTTATCACGTTCCCTTCCATGGAGGAACAAAGGCTGATGCCATAAAACCCATCAAGTTCAAAGTGCAGCCTATGAAGCAAGTCAGCGATACCACGTCTGTCGATTAAAATTACTTTATGTGGACCATAAATATCTCCAAACATATTTCTACAGCATAAATCACTACTCAGGAGCTTGAAGGGGGAAGAGGCTTTACCTCTTGGCCCATAACCATTGACATCCCTTCTGAAGATGGCTGTAGTTCCTGCAGAGTGGCTTCATGGAGGGGGCAGTACTGCCACAGGAAACCCCGTGTGAAATGGGAAGGAAAAAGGAGGTGCTCAATCACCCCTCAAGGTCTCTATATTCTGAGAATTTTTTTACTGAACTGGAATTTGACTCATTTTTCCATCTTTTCTGTTAATTTCAATTGTAAGTCACCACTGCTATAGCCTTTATAAACATCAGTAAATCTATTGAATTTAATACATAAGGTCCATAAAGAGTATAATTAATACATTTTAGTTCCAGAAAATCATTTGAAAAGGTATTCACATAGACCAAATAATGAGGATACATATTTAATATGAAATTTAAACTGTGAGCTGTTATGTATCTTAGAATACATTTAATATGTCAGCACACGTATGGATTATAATGAAGAACACATGATACTCATGTCTTCACAATTGGGTGATTTGTTGCAGTATTTTTAAATCTTCAATAGCATGAAATTTATGTACTGGAAACAGTGATATCTAAAGAGGAAGCAGAAGAGGCACTATAAGGAGATTAGTGGCTTCTAGGATTTTTAAAGTTCTTTTTCCCTAGTGACTGAGATGTCTTCTTCGCTTCCTGTGGGGTCACACACATGTACCAGTGACACACTCCCACACCCAGAGTTACAGCTGCTCTGCTGGCACCACTGCCAGCCTGACCTGCAGGCTGGCACGCCCCATGGGTTAGAGGCTTGCAGGCAACCTTTGCCGTTTGCTCACAGATAAACAAAGGAAAACCTGTAACTCACCGAGTGAATGAGAAGCAGAAATTGAAGTCCACATAGCTTAAGCATACTGGAATATGCTTTGCTTCAGCTCCTGCAAAGAGATGACAATCACTTTAACCCTGCAGAGTTGGCCCAGCTGATTTGCAAACTAAGGCGACAGCTGAGTTTTCCTGAAGCTGCACAGAGAGAGCTGAGGAGTGAGCCCTGAAGGAGCAGGTGCCACTCTGCCCATGAGAGGTGAGACCACTGGTGCCCCTGGACTGCGAAGGAAGGCTGTACCCATCAGGTCTGTGCCTAATGATGCAAGAGATGCAACATGAGAGGCCCAAAGAGTTGTCAAAGATGCAGCCCAGCACAAAAATTCAAGCCATGCAACCGCGCTGTTACAATGATTCTGTCACACAAACGCATTTTCGTTTCTGCTTTACTGAAAGCAATGATACGTTCACAGGAAGTGCTAAAACCAAGGACATCCTGAGGTCTCTGTCTTCTGGTTCCAGAAAAACTGTTTCCTGCAGATTGCAGAGGCAGAGGAAGCCTAAGGTGTCTGCACCCCTTAAAACAACATGGCTACTGGAAACAAAATTTCCAAGTCCAAGGAGCACTCTCCGCCTCAAATTTCAAAGAAATGTTGAGCACACACTTCCACAATTTGTGTTACATCCTCCTGAAGACTAGATGGCTTTCTCAAAATTAAATCCTACTTCCTCCCTGCCTCTAGATTTTAACAAAGAGGATGAGGCCAGTTCTGGAAAGAGGTGAAGCTGATGTATTGTGCTGCTATCTTCAGTGGTGCTTCATTTTATATGGCTCAAACCTACAGGTATCCATCCCCAGCTCTGTCCCATGCAGGCTCCCAAAGGGAAGAACACAGTGTGGAGGCACAGCTCCCTGCAGATGCCTTCCTGCTTGTGCTTCCCATCATACCATTTTCCCCCCTCCTCTTCTTTCCTCAATAGCTGAACAAAAAGGGGACCTGTAAATGTAGGAATTGCTACCCACACTGCTGTTTTCTCTGGCACTCATTCATTCTAGGACATGCCACAGGACTTTATCATCCAAATCCCATTCTGAGCTGGGTTATACTGTGTGTGCAATTACACCCTTCGAAAGTACTGGGGTCTTTCCTTGGGCTGGAGCTATCTGTGTGGGTACTGGAAGAAAATAATTTGACACCCTTTTGAGACAAGAAGTGATCAGGAAAATCCTTAAATTTGTCAGGAGACAAAGGCTGAAATTGAGCGCTCTGTAGTTGCTTGGCTATGGTGCCTCCTTAGCACGTCCTTCATAGCCCTCCTGAAGCCAGAGGAAGTGGCACAGGCAGGGCAGAGGGAAGGAGAGGACACTTTGAACTTCCTGGAAGGACACTGAACCAAAACTCTTGCTGATATTCTGGCTACACAGTCAATGAAGATTTTTTCCATTCCTCTGCCTGTACAACAGCCTCTCCCTTCCCCTCCTGCCGCTCTCTTCTGAATATATTGGGCAGTTTCAGCTGCACTTAATAGCCAGTTGGGAAGTCAAAAAACTCATTCCTTATTAATTTGGGGTGGCAGGTGGGACAGGGTGCCCAAGGTGTGCCCTCTCCATCCTGTAAGGCTGAAGTCTGTTCCCAGGGACTCCCTGCAGGGCTTTTTCTGCCTCTCTGGAGGAGGCACAGATGGAGGTGCCCCTTTGCCAGCCAGTGGTGGAGGAACACCAGGGAGCTAAAAATACTGAGGGAGGCCATCAAAAGGAAAAATTGTACAGGGTGGTCTGGGGTACCAAACTCTGGATTCAGGGAAAAGAAAAGGAGCAAGACCTACTAGGGAGAGGAGAAAGTTTCAGAAAGGGACACATCCAGCCCTACTTTAGGGAACAGAAAATGCTGGAAAATTAATTCCTAAATGTGGCTGTGTCATGGCCAGGTTATCCTGTCCAGATCCAACTACCAAATGCAGCAGTGGAAATGTAGCCATTTCACAGTTTGCATGACAAGTGCCTTAGATGTTCCCTTCTCTCTGAACATAAACATAATTTCCTCATGTCATGCCATTTGTGGTGCCTGTTGCAAGTCTTGATCAGTCCTTGAACATTAATTTTTGGCTGGAAACTCTTACGAAGTCTCATGAAGCATCTCACTGCCAAGGACCAAAGCCCCAAAATCCATACTCCTCTGTCTCTCAGAATAGAGTTCCAGTATATGTAGATTCATATAAAAGTTTTCAGCAATAAGCAGTTTCAGGATTAGAATAGCATCAGCTTAACTAAAAGCAGCTTGAGATCTGGCCGAGGACTGGAGCCATATTTTCTCCTTCATTTATTAGCTTCATCTCAGTGCTATATCCCTAATAATCCCTCACAGTTCCCATGACTGAAGAGAAATCTCTAGGATAACCATCATACAAATATTCCGGCCACTTTCAACAATAAACATTTGGAGAACAAAGAATATTCCCGGAGGTTAAAGATCAGTAACAATCACGAGTATTTGGTTCCATGGAAAAAAATATTATTTTCTTTAGTTGATTGATTTCAGATGTTCAAATTCAGCAAAGAGAAAACAGAGGAAATTGATCCAAATCAAATATAAACCAGACTAAGCCTTAGCACAGCAGTCATCCATTTTACAGGGACAGCTGACACTGCCTGAAAATCCTTTAGCAAAACCCTTGCTTCAGCTTTTAAAATCTTTCTGTGAAATGTCTGTTAGATCATCCCTTACCTGTAACATGAAAAGCTTATTTTGCTCAAGAAATGCTTCTTTCTTTCAGCTGTGGGAATCACCTTTGCACAGGTTGGTGGTGTCTGTCTGTGCTTATCCAGTTTATAGTCCCTCAGACTTGGCCTCAGAGATTCAGCAGCTCAAACATTAACTGCATGGGCAATTATTGATTCTAATGACTAGGTGTGGTATGAAACAGCAGCCCTGTAAGAAAGCAACGTAGCTCCAAGGTAATTTACAGTCTTCAATATTTTTATGTCCTTTGTGAATTTCTTACTGATTTAATTTTTTTCAGTTGGGCTGTGAGAAGAGAACAAGCAAGGCATGGATTGGAGCCACAGGTGAAATACACTCTTTCTGTAGGCGAGCAGGTGGAGAGGAGAGAGCATGGGCTTGGGTGGAGAGCATGTTTGCTGCTTGCTTAGTTGCAGGAATAATTCACATTCAGAAGACAAGAATTTGGACAAAAAGGTGGCTTGTTTTCACAGCAGATCCTTTCATGGGAAGGACCCAGCCTGGTTATGACAATAATTCTTCAGTCCTCAACTTGGAAAATTCAAATTCTCTCTGAACTCTGCTAAAAATTTACTTTGGGTAACTTCGGGCAAATCATTCTGTCGGCCCTTTTCCAAGTACTTATCTCATAATGGAGGCAATCGTTCCTTTCGCTTGCATGCCATCTTTCATGTCAGTTTATATTTGCAGCCTTTCAAGGGAACTAGTTGCTGCATTATGAGACCTGCAGTAAAGGGAACTGAAATCAACTGGGCTGTAAAGGATGATAGTAAAACAAATACTAAATAAAATATATTTGAAAAAAAAAGTTGTTTTTTTTTTTAAATTACAATCCTTTAAATGTTATGCTTTCTGTATCTCACTTTTAAATAAAATCATGCTTGTTTCAGAAGTTTGGAACAGACTTATTTTATTGTCTTGAGAAATGTTACTTTTAGTCCAGGTTCTAACTCCTGCTTTCAATTTCCTCAGTCTGTTAGATTGCTTTTGAACACTGTTGAATTATTTGTGCAGCACACTATTTTCTGAATTGTGCATCTAAAGAAAGAATTGATCGTAGGTTGGAGGTGTACAGTTCTGGGAAAAGTTAGGCCTTCTGTCTGTGTTTCAGATCACACTTTTCCCTCAAAATCAGTGTTCGTTTCTCCAGGAAAAAAACACTAGGCTATGCTTTCAGCATGCTTTAAAACATTAGTGTTCTCCGTTCACTCATGCACTCAAAATGATTTGGACTTTCTCAAAGTTGCCTGCTAGCAGTGAGCTATCTTTACAGCACAGCTCAAAACCAGTTTTGAATAAAGCATTAAAACTCGCTGTTGATGATTTCAGAATAAATATAATAAGGAGAGGGAAATAGACTTTCTTGGAAATGTGTTGATTTTAAGTGACCTACATGCAGATTAACTGTGTACTAGTTGGATATGAATGAGCAGTACTTTCAACAAGAAGTGGTAATTTTAAAACAGCAAGACTTGATGCAGCAGAACTGAATTCACATACACAAATTCTTAATGACATTTTTAGCTCTCCTTCACATGACAAGTGCAGAGTAACTCAAGTCATGATGTCAGAAGTGCCATCCATATAAAGAAGTCAAGCATTTGTCTTTCAAGTGCTAGTGTCTCTCGGAAGTCCAATTATTGGGAAGTGCAGTGGGTTGTTTGAAGTACAAATACACAAATGTAAGGTACCTAATATGCTTAATTGAATGTCCATATTTTTTAAAGTCAGAGGTGCGTGTGTCATACCCAGTAAATTTCTCTGGCTGAAAGAGTTTCCCAGGCACAGAGCAACTGCTTGCAGGTTGTACCCACACAAGAGAAAAAAAAAAATCTCCCATGTCAAATGCATTACAAAGTCCAGAAGCACTTAAGACTTTACAACAGTCATAATATTGTGCCACAGATAAAATCACAAGAAGAAACTCAGCAGTGAAACTGGGTCCTTGAGCCAGCTGTTTTTCTGAGCAAATCCGATGAAAAAAAGGCAAACGTCCAGGTGTTCATCATGTGAATCATTGTTCAATGAGTCAGTTTTTCCAGAAACAACTCTTCTCATATCATTAGTCACATCCTTTTCACCCTTCCCATTTATCAGCTTTGTCATTTCTGCCTCACTCCTTTTTAATTTTTTCTTTTGGTCTATTTGCTTTTACTCCTGGTTTCAACTCAGCTGATATCTCTCCACATACCCCTTTCACTTCCCAAACTAGCTGGACCTGCGTGACATCAGTTCTTTCCCTTTCTTTTTGTTTAGAATATATTTCTTTATGGATCTATTAGTGCACGATAATTTCACAAAACAATTAATGTGTGTCAAAATGAGCTAGTACCACTGGAGGAAAAAGAAGCATAGAAAGTAACGCTTAAAAGAAACTCAAGTTTCTATTGTCCTAATTCCTTTACTTTTCCTGAGGCAGAATCACCTATACCTGCAACCTCCCTGATAGTAAAAAATGCAAATTTTTTACCAGTCATAGTTTTCCTAGCTAATCCACTGTGGTGCTTTCAGCAGCTGCTCATTCACATGGATGCCCTCTGTACACAGCTCAGTCACTCCACTCTCTCTGATGACCTGTGCCCCCATATTCTCCCAGGTGGGACTTTACAATACTGCCAAGGAAAGATGCCTACAAAAACTATCTCCCAAACAATGTACCTCTTACCAATGGACTTATGATGTATTTTCATGTTATCTTCATTGCGTTGATAGTTGCACTGACATGATTTTGTCTGTATATGCCTACTCTATAGTCAGTTTAGTGGTGTAACCTACTTATGATTGTCTGAGCTTCTTTGTGAGACTGAGAACACTAGCAAGCTCTGATTTAGCATAGATTAGCTCTGATTTATTTTATTCTTACTAACCTTCCTAATACCATTTTTGCATTGGGAGATGTGTCATTCAGCCCATTTATAGAGAGAACTGGTCATTCCTGTTAATGCCCCTCTTTGGTTTGTTTCCTATGAAATTCTTCTTATCAATAATCTTATTTTATGGAAGTCTGCTTTTTCCAAGTCCACTATAATTTTTTTACTTTTCCCTCTTCTCCTTTGTGAGGACTGTGGATTCTCATCATGGTATAATTACCATATACTTATATCATTGCTATCTCTTGTACCCTGCACTTTAAGTACATGCATCTCCATCAATATCTCACTTTTTTCCTGACAGTTCTGTTTTCCTGACAATTCTTTCTGAAACACTTTACCCTTCTATACAAACAATTCTGTCTCAAATTATTCAATCAAATCTCTGTAGTTCTCATAACCTTGAGAACATATTAAGCGTTAAAGAACCCCATATTCCTTCCATTTTATGTGTTCTTCAAACCTTCCTTTGACATCTCTTGCTCTCTTTTGGTAGCTTTGCCCTTTCTACTGTTGATACCCCAGTTCACATTGAGATAATTTGCCTTTATACAATGGTGTGAGAATTTTCCTGGGGAGAGGCTATGTAGATAAAGAGGCAAAAACCAAGAAAAGCAGATGAACACTTTTTTGTGAACCAAAACAAAACATTTTTGTCTCCAAAACAAGAGACATCATGGTAAAGGGCATAAAGGGGAGAGGTAAACCATGTAGGCATCTGTTGGGATGGGACCAAAGCATGGCACTGATTGTTTAGCGAGTTCCACATAAAAAGGGGAAGGAGAGGTATCCAATAGTTCACAGTACTAATGCTTGATGGCCAGAGTGGGAGAGGCTACATCATTTGTGCAGCCCTGTTCTCCCGTCCAGGAGATACAGCTTTCTAACTGGCCTGTCTGTGCTGTCCCTTGGATGATGAAAACCTTACCTGAATCTTCCCTCTTCCCAGAACATGCTCTTTGGTTTTGACCTGCTTATCTTAATTCTCAGTTGGATCAGCTCTTCTGTCTGAGGCAGTAGAAAACAAATGACCAGCTTCTCAGGAGAGGTACCTAAAAGGTTCCCCCACACTGTCTTAGAGGCAGAGACACTCCCTGCTTCTTCCTTCCTTGGAGCAGTCATTATGAATTGCCCATCTGCTGGAAGACATGGATTCTGTTCTTTCTCAGGGAAGTTCACAAACCATTTTTACCCACTGAGGGGCATGGTCCTTCCCTGTTGGTGCTCTCCCATATCTCCAGCTTCTGTGTTCGGCTATCCTCAGAGTACTCCGTGCCCATTATATTGATGTAATTCTCCTAGCCACTGTTGTGTCTCAGCCTAGCCACCACCTCCAGCAGCCCTTTACCCACATGGTGCCTCATTCTTGGCTTGCAATGACAGTGATGCCACCTTGCAGCTCACCAGAGCTTGGACAGATGTCTCCTAACTGGTTTCTTTTGTTGCTGGGTGTGGCTACTCTCAAAGCAGGAGAAAGCTGAATAAGCAGCACATCTGACTGATGAACAGCACGTGCCCACCTTCATTCCCAGAGGAGCTTCTCGGAGGTCTTGGTCAGCCTCACCCCTGCAGAAGTTGCCTCACACATGTGGCACTCTCAGACTCTGTCCCCAGGTGTGGCAGGGTGACCTCTCCCACTGCACACAGGCAGACTGCACTGACTTGCCTTCTGCATCACTGACACAAGAGGCCTGCTGAGAAGTTCCACGATTTGCTGCTGCCAGGTCCTGGCCCCTGTTAGGTGCTGAGCTAATGCTGTTGAACTCTGCAGCTATTAAACTTGCACAGGTCAAGATGATAGATTTTAGTTTTCCTTTTTCTTCTTGCAAGCAATGACATAATGGAACCAAGTGGCTCTTCTGCAATAAACAATGCATATTCTAGAGATTACTTGTATTTACTCTACATGCAAGACCTCCAAAGAAGATTAAAACTTGAGGTCCATACTGTAGCATGGAGATATTGCCTTCCTTTCAGGATGACGGTGTCCTATAACTAATTCTCTCTATGTCTGAGGGTGGCATATGCATTAAAAGTTATAAACTGCATATTTCAAAATTACTTTTTTTTCCTCATAAATGCAGAAGGAACAATTTTTTTTACCTCTTGCATTCATAACTCAATGCCTATATAGACATGTCCAAAATTGCACAGCTCAAAATAAATAATACTGTGTAAAATCTAAAAATGAAATGCAAGTCTTTTCTCATCTATAGTTTTTTTACAAAGCGTGATATTACTGTGACATGAAATAACCATCAAACTGTCAGACTGATGCTTCTTATTTTTATTCACACACATATGTAAATGCAGATGGTCTTGGAGGAGTCTATCATCTGGATGTATGTGCCCACCTGTAGGACACTGAAATAGGCACAAACTAGTCTCTAGGGCCTTGTTTATCACTGAGATCACAGATTCTGCTGCCTGAACTATTACATTTAGCAGTCACTGCATGAAAATCAGAAATAAGCTCAGGAGCAGAGCCCAGATGCCAAGGTTCTTCCTTCAAACTGAAGCAGGACTTGGGTGCTCTTTTTCTCTCTCCCTTACCCAAAATCCCAGCCAGTCAATCCCCTCATATCTTGGGCAGGATCCACGGCTCTGGCTCCCAGGTGTAGGGACAAACATTTTCCTATAGACATCCAAGCCCCAGAGCTGAGGCAGGTGCTCAGACTCAGCCCTGTGCTTAGCCTTCCCTTGAATGGAAGTCCCTAGTACTGCAGGTCACTGCTTCACCTCCTCACCTTCTGGGTTTGCCCTTCTAAACGTTTTTGCTGGCCCTGTTAGCTGGGTCAGGAATAAAGGCTTACAGATTTGGGAATTAATTTTGCTCTGTGCTTCAGAAAAAAAGTCCATCAGTGTTTCAACTTTTTGTTACATCTTGTTCTCAATTTCTTAATCAAAAACTGGTATTATAAGACACATTTTGTGAATATGATATATGAAATATGTTAATGGTGCCTAACTTACAAAGTAAAGGCAAACTGAAATTCAGTGGGCCATACAGACAAATCTCAAGTGACTGGGCAGTCCCATGTCCCTCAGCTCAGAACTTGGAAAACTGGCCTTTGAATGAAAACAATTTTCAAAAACCAGCACAGATGACTGGTAGCTGATGCTCTTCATGTCCATCCCTCCAAACTCCCCAGCTGTGAATACAGAATTATTTTCTGCTGCTCAGGCTTAACTGATTCTCCCTTTGCCATGACTGTGTCAAACCAGCAACATGATTGAATATCAGTCCAACACCCTCATCTCAAGTCTGCTGACTCCTCTGAAGGGCAGGATTTATTGTTGCCATGCTAGTACAAACCTCAGATATGCAGAGCTTAACCAGTGAAGACAAAACTGGTCAATGTTTATAGTTTATAACCAAACCAGCTTGTTCTCCTGGGATAGGTTAAAAAAGGATGCTCTTTCTCTGAGCAGGGATAAGTCAATCCTGGCTCTTTTTCCCCTTGGTTTTAGCTCTTCTCTTCCCCATGCAGACAGTATTCATACTGACGCTGCTTTACATCACAGGGTGGAACTTTCAGAGCCTGATAAGAAACCAAGTGTTCCCTTAAGCACAGCTCCTCTCATAAATACTTGTACCAGCAAATGTAATAGCAAGAAGAGCAGCAAACTTCAGCTCATCAGGAACTCCTACTGATAGCTGAACATTTCCATAAATGATGTCTGCATTTCCAACACTGTATTAGCTTCCTTGAAGCCTTTGACAAGGGTAGGAATAGATAGCAAGGGACTGTATATTTGCATTGATTTCAATATGCAATGAAGGTACTTTATATCTAAATATAAAACTTGGGATTCATTTTAGCACACATTCTTTTCAGAGGACCTTCCAGGTGGCTCTAAATGTTATCCCTGCTGGAAAAATTTCCAAAAATCAGTGTGTAACCTCTCATCTCAGCAGGACTATGAAGTGTGGTTGCAGCTGTGCCTTCTATTGAAAGTGTTACAAACTTTCAAAGAAGTGACAAAATTGGAGTTGAACTTTCTAGGGTTCTGCCAATTTCACTTCAGAGTCAAATTTCACTTCAAATTACATGGCTTACCTGATAAACCTGAATTGATGTTGAGACTGACCTTTAGCTATTGGAAGGAATTCTACACTCATTAGAGGCCAAGCCAAGCATAAATAATCACACTTATTTCAGTTACCTACTTTGGTAATCAAGACCTAATCACATGGACAAGCCATTGGAGGATGAGGCCTATGGTCTACAAGAGAGGAGGGTGTACGTTTTGTGTTGCAACCACCTACAGTGAACATTATTTAGAGTACTAATTCCTGTGCTTAGAATAGAAAATACCACATAATTTTAACTTCTGCCAGCAATGGATGATCAGCTTTTGTTGGCACGCCATACACAAGCTAGGACCTCAAGGGACTATTTCTGTGACTAAATAACTGTGGTATTGGGCTATCAGTGAACTTTGTGTTCACTTCTGTACTTCCAAAGATTGCAGTGCAACCATTTTAGCTCTTTCTCTGTCTCCCTTGTGACTTATATGGAAATGCCTCCCTGAACATACATCTCTGCTTGACATTTATGGAAACTCCATGACTTAATGTCCTCCCTCATCTCCTACCTTAAAACCTCAAGGGTGCATCTGTCTCATTACCTTTCAAGTTATAAGGACAGTCATCAGGGTAAATTCATCAGTTCAGAGATATCTCTGCCTTTTTGCATGTCAAGGTCAGTGCAGCCTGAGAATGAACCAGTGCCTTTAACAGTGCCTGTGAGAAGAGGTGCTGTGGTGCTGGCCTTGGCTGCTGGTACCAATATCCATACTAGACCCCAATGATCCAAGCCAGTAAAGCTGAAACTAAATGCTGTGCATTCAGGGGTTAGTCTAATGCTCAAAGACAGGACGACAGGCTTGCTGTCAGGGAGCCCAAACAAGAGCTCAAAGGTTTCACTCAGAGGGAGAGGCACAAAGCCACTTCCTTTTACCGTTGGCTCCCGCAAGGTCTTGTGTTTGGCTGGGCTAGGGTGAGAGCAGCGCCTCGTGTCTGCTCTCAGGTTTGCATTTCCTTCCTGTAAGTACTGCCCAGACCATATCACCAGCACAAGTGCAGCAGGGCAGGGCTGAGCAAACAAGAGCCCTGGCGCCCAGCAACCTCAGCACCGCAGGTCGGATTCTCCTCCCAGTCCAAAGGGACACCAGCAGACTTTGCAGCACATCTATGAAATAAAAACCAGCCTGATGAAGAGCACTTTGCCTGAGCTTCTTGGTCTTAATGTGTCTTCTCTAAGGCCTCAGTGGACACAGCAGTTCATGGGATACTGAATAAGTTACATCAATTACTGGTTAGTAGTACTTTTACATTTAGATAATGCATTATAGGAGTTCCAAGTATATTGTAGACTTGGATTAATCCATTTCTGCAAGATCTCTAAGAAAAAACATCTCCTTTCCATAAAAGCGTTGCTGCTATCAATTCCAGGAATTCAAAAACAATAATTCAGGCCTCAAAATACCATGGTGGTCTTAAAAACATCTCAATAACAGCAACAATGTAAATGAATGAATGAATGAATGAATGAATGAATGAATGAATGAATGTCTGCCTGCCTGCCTTTTTATTCACCTTTGGCTGTGTGACTTGTAGTGTTTCATTATAGTTATGGAGATTAGAGGGAATTTTTGAACAGAAACCTTCTGACATAGTCATAAATTTGTAGAAGCTATCAAACAAAAATAAGATTGTTTCAACACAGTGTGCTTAGAAAATAAAAATATAACTTTGTCTGAACTTTCTATGTACTTTTCAAATTAATTACTGAGCTATTTGGAACTACAGAGATATTTATCTCCTATCCTTAACTAATCTAAAGCATAAAGAGCTTGTTATCAGTCTCAGGACTTACTTTGATTTATGTTCATGAAACAGAAGTTCTGGTAGTAAGTTTTTGTGAATGGCTTGCTGGAAAGTTAAACAGAACAATGAGCAGCTAATGCAGAAAGAGAAGCAATGCATGTCCAACATCTTTGATGTTCATGCAACCTACTGTGACTGGGTCACAATGGGGAGAGATGGGATAAGTACAGGATTTTGCTCTTTGTGGTACCTGTCTACATTCTTTTTATAAAACTGGAGTTTTTTGTCCTTTGTTGCCCAAAATGTGTTTAGCTACATTCCTATTTATTTTTAAAATATTTAACTTTTAAGTCAGTCCTTATATTTCTGTGTTTTATAGTTCTTTGCTGATTTTTTTTTATAATCACAGAATCACAGAATTGGTAAGGCTGGAAGGGACCAGACTACAGTGGGTTATCTGGTCCAACCTCCCTGCTCACCTACAGTGAGGGAGACTCCACAATGTCTCTGGGCAGTCTGTTCCAGTGCATGGTCACTCATACAGTAAAGAAGTTCTTCCTCACGTTCAGGTGGAACTTCCTGTGCATCAGTTTCTGTCCATTGCCTCTTGTCCTATTGCTTGGCACCACTGACAAGAGCCTGACTCCATCCTCTTGACACCCTCCCTTCAGAGACTGATAGACATTGATGGGATCCCCTCCCAGTTGTCTTCTCTTGAGCTGAACAGGCCCAAAACTCTCTGCCAAGTGTTTTAAGAAAGATGTTCCAGTTCCTTAACCATCTCTGCAGCTGTTGGCTGGACCTGGAGTGTTGATCTATCTGCACCTTTTGAATATGGTGCTTCACTACTTATAAATTTAAATTAATTTTTTTGAAATTATATCCTGTATTTAAGAGGTGTGTCCATCACTTTTGCCCTCTTGGTGGTGGTGTAGAGGGGCAGGAATTCCCCAGCCCCATTCACTGCACAGGCACTCCCAGGTGGATGCTGGTGTGCACCCTGCTCACCCCAGCCAGCTTTGCTGGAGGGAGGGTGTTCCCATTAAGGCTCAGTTGAAA
The DNA here is from genome assembly GCA_020086605.1 of Lanius collurio. Lineage (NCBI taxonomy): Eukaryota > Metazoa > Chordata > Aves > Passeriformes > Laniidae > Lanius > Lanius collurio. The sequence goes on from JACBWW010000003.1 coordinate 43,534,762, forward strand.
TGGAATTAACTAACTGCAACATCACCTTGGCCAGACATTGACTCTTCTGTTCATTCTCTCTTTAACTGTAGTTCTGTTTTAAAAGTATCTTTTTATTAAGAATTTAGTTTTCTTTACATAAAAAATTGCAAATTATTTTAACTCAGAAAGAAAGAGAGAAGTGCAAGCCTAATAATGCATTTGATATTCTGGTTATTTTTAAAAGCTGCCTGGAGAGAAGTAGCAGGTTTTGACAATGATGTGGCATTTCAGGTAAAAATAAAAGCTGAACTTGTGTGCATAGTTCTACTACATAAAATGGGATTTTTACAGTGAATTCCTACAAAGTACTAACTACTCTTAGAATTGGTAACTTCATGTCTCTGCAAGCTTTTACTGAATTCAACTTGATGAGAATGACAGACACAAATTTATTTTCATTTTGGTTTTGTTCTTTATTTTTGGCTGTTTATGGAGTCCTGTTTTAAATATGCCACATTTGCAGACTTCTTGGTACTCTTTAAGAGTGAATGTCAGCTGTAATGGGCTTAGGTTTGTTTTTCTTTGGTTTTTGCTACTATGGAAGTTATGTGTCCAAATTTTCATGTAGATATGTTCTAGATTGCCTACAGAAAGAAAGTTAATTTGTTGAGTAAGCACAAGTATTTGACATAGTAGAAATGCTGCAAAGGACACATGTAAGGGAATGTTGTATAAATGTTAAATAAATCCTGTTTAAATAGTGTATCTTTATTGTCTATTATAAATAATAAAGATTTTATTCATATAATATATTGATTCATATGTTCTTAATTTATTTTTACATATTTGCTCTTTATCTCATATGTGTAATACAAACACTTCGTATCTTTGGCACAATTCCATGTACCTGTAGTCCTGTTCTAAATTTTAGTCACTAATTTCTACCCAATCTGAAAGAAAATCTAACCTTCTATCAGAAGTCTTTCAGAAATATATTTTCATGCCATTGGGGATCTCTGTAGGTGACTTTTGCTTCAGGGATCAGCTTCCAACTGAGCCTGTTGAGGAATACATTCAATGCAGGTGGTTCAGGGCAGGGGACCTGTGGTCAGCCAAGTGACCAGACATTCAGAGAGACTCAGAGACAGCAAGAGTCAAGGGCTCAGCAAGGAAGAACCCAGAGTAGCACCCACATAGACTGCCAGGGTATAAAAGCCCAGGGTTTCCTTTGTTCAGGGTCCCTCTGACCCTGAACAGCTCTGTTATTCTGTTGTACCACTACTAAATTACTTAAAGGAGTCAGAGCGCTGAGATGCTGCTGTGGGAGAATGAAGCTGCTCAGGAAATCTGCTCTGACTGCATGAGAGAGGGATGTGCAGGGAGTCAGGTGCACCCTTCGGGTCGCTGGAGCCGCCCGCTGCGAAGGGACTGCGGTGCCAGCCCTGAAAACCTCCGGGGGTGGGTGTGCAACTGCCAGAGCGGCATCTCGGTGGCCTGACAGGCAAGTTCCCTCAACAAGCTGTTGGAGCCGGGGGCTGTTGTCAGACCAGCTGATGGCAGCTGGGCAGCACCACTGGCTTCATGGGTTTGCTGATAAGTTTGATGCAAAGGCCTGTTGCAAAACAACAAAGATGGCAATGGAGAGAGCAGCATTGGAGTTGCTGACAGCCCGGGAAGGCAGGACCTCAGCAGGCAGAGCAGGGGCACAGTGCTGCATGGTCTTCCAGGGCATGTTCAGAGATGCTGTGCTGGGAGGCTTCTGCTATGCCAAAATCCATGTGGGTCTGGGGATCTGCACAGTAGAAACACTGCAGTTTTTATCATTTATTTTTATTTTCTTATTTAAAATAGTATAATTTTCTTCATCTAGACTGTTAATTACCATAGATTTTAGCATACATGTAAACATTTGACTATGGTATTTTATTTCTGTAAATGTGGTTAATATTTCTGAAACTTCTTTAAATACATATTGAATATGGTATTTTATTTCTGTAAATATGGTTAATATTTCTGAAACTGCTTTAAATACATATTGCATGCAGACAACAATGTGACTTCTGAAGACAAGTGCAATTTTTAATTTTTAATTTTTAATTTTTATTCTCATGTTTCATGGTCAAAATCTCAACACCATATAACTCTATGTCTTACATGCATTCACTTGCCATCATGCGAAATTGTTTTTTCAATTAGACAGGGAAGAGTTTGTTGATTTACTTGTACTGCAGTAAACACTGGCAAAGACTTTGCCAAGGATAGACAGAATCACTGCAGTAATTGCACAGTGGCAGAGCCTGCACATTGTCTGAGACTACAGCTCTGCAGAAGGGTTTCCTTCCTCTACCATGTAGCATACGTCACTCTGAAGTGTTGTAACCAAGATGTGACTCCCACGGGTGGACAGGCAACAAGGATTTTCCCTCTGGAAATTGGAATTGTCACTGATAGCTTGTACTTCAGGAGCATTGCAGCAGGTGCCATCCGCCAGGGATACAGATGTTCTGCACAGAATCTGTGGCACTCATAGAAAATCCTGCTTTCCAGGGCATAGTATTTAAATCTTTTTGTGCATCTGAAGCACTCTGGTCATTTGTCTCTCCTGTTTAAAAAGAAATTCTCAATCGCTACACTGGTGAAATACTGCAGGTAGAAACTATAAAAGTAGTGGCCTTCAGATGTGGAGCTGAACCATAGATAAGGTTTTTCTGGACCTCTGCCAGCAGCAGGTCTGTAAGTCTTCATCCTTCATCCATGGCAAAGCCCATGTTTCTTACCATCCTCATTTTCCTGCAGAGCAAATGCACCGTGCTCCACACTTGGCTGGCAGGGCTGGAGGTCACCTGCTTCTTCCCAAGGAACACGCTTCCCAAAATGCAGCAGGAAGCGTTGAGTCCTGCACTGGCATTCAAAATGACATCTTTCCACCACTTATGGCAGGAAAGAAGGCAGTACTGCTCTCAGCATTAAGAGAGCATGAAGAGATGCATGTTTGTCAAGCAGACTGTCTATCATTGGATCTGAAGTTAAGGGACTACAACTAAAATTAAGACATCATGCTTAACACTGAAGTTGCCATAAGCTCAGAGGGATCTCTTTCCAACCAAATTCTATTCATTAAATTACTTTTTCAGAGACAATGTGAGTCAGCTAGTGGATCTACCTGCTATTACATGGTTTGTAGCTCTTTTTAATGGCTTTTAGTAATCTGGACCACAAGTTATTGAAGAAATTGCCTTCACAAACTAAATGGAAAATTAGTGTAGCACAGAAATTTTATTTTTCTTCATCCAACATAACTCCACTTCTGAGCAGTTTAGAGAAACGTTGGTGCTTATTCTCAATCAGATATCTTGTTTCTATGTGTGCCAAGGTGCAGAGCATTTCCAGGCCCCCACCCATGGGAGATAAGAGCACACCTTAAGGGAAGTGGCAGATGGACCAAGTGAAACCATGACGTATTTCCTTCTAATTCAGGAGAATGACATAACTTCTTACTCACAAGCGAAACAACAATTCCTTTTTTGGTACCTAGTGCTTTCTTGATTCAATAAAAAGGACACTGTTTGGTCCTCAGAACTCCATTAGTGTGAGAAACATCAGCCAGCCTACTTGCTTGGGCAAAAATCTGCAAGCATATTTGCTGCTGGTATCTGTCTTCCTCCTCATTGCATGATGCAATCCCAAACACTGGCAGGGGTAACAGAGCTGCCCTTTCCCAACTTGTCACCTCTTTTCAGGTTTCCATACAATATACTTATCTACAAGAAGGTCTTGATCTGATAATACTTATGAAGAAAAGTCTTATTGCACTCAGCATATAGAAGCTGTATCCTGTAACCAAATATATATTTAAATCCTTACTTAGGACAAAAGCTGTGCATTATAAATTGGTAATTTTCAAAATATTGCGTGAAAGAGATGCTCAATTAATTTAAATGGAGTGTAATTAACATAAAAGTTGTTTCTCATGGTGAAGGATCTCATAAAACCGAGTGGATAGAAAGATGGCAAGTGAAGAGTCACAGCTCACTGTCATCTGAATATGGTGTGTAATGGCAGCCAAACACGTCAACAAACGTAGCACTTAGTCAAAAAGTGGACTGAAAGCAGGAAAGAAAATTATGTTTTTTCACTCCCTAACACAGGAAAAAGAATTATGCTTTGTCACTCTCTAAAACTTAGCCTCTAGAGCAAAATGAACTGCAGCCTCTCTCTCTTTCTTGCAGAGCATTAAAGAAGGAACAGTGAAAGGAAACAAGCACAGTTAAGTGGTTGGAGCAGCTGCCTTAAGGGAAATACTAACAGGTCTTGGACTTTTCAGTGTGAGGAGGAGAAGGCTGAGGAGGAAATGGCAGATAATTTCAGTTTCACAAAGCTAATGGGGAAAGTGAGTGAAAAACTGCTGCTCACAAGGTCCTGTAGGTGATATTCTAAACAGCATCTCTTATTGCTGCTTTGCCCTCTTTTCTCAGAGACCGCACAGAGCTGGAAGAACCACAAGTCCAAAGTAGCAGGGCATTTCTTCTCTCTGGGTCCATAGATTGTTTTTTGATAGTTATCCAAGGGCAGTCTGAAGTCCATAAACCAAGGAATATCAATTTGCTTTGCCAAGCTGCACTGGCAACCTCTGTTCCCAGGGCTTCATCATGCTGGGCACACCATCCCAGCCACAGCAGAGATGCCAGTGGGGCTGTGTCGCTGTAACCTCAGGTAGCAGCAAAAAGAGACTGCAGACTCAAGTCAGGAACGTACGGCCAAAGCGAAGCTTTAATGAAAAGTTTACCTTTTATAACATATTTCACAAGAGAAAGTTCATGATTGGCCCATTGGCCCACCACCTCTCAAAGGTCATAGGTTGAACAGTAAGACAACCATATTCAAAACATGTCTTAGTGTTCCCAAAACAACATAGGGTGAAAGGACAACAGGTGCAAGGACAGAAAAGTAGTTTATATAACGTACTGTTTTCCTCAGGCTGCATGTGAAAGAAGAGGTTGCCACATTCTTGTGAGAAAAAAATGAAGAATTTCTCTGCTTTAGCCTTTTTGCATCCACAGAGCTGCTTCTGTCAAAGTGCATGTGCCTCACATCCTGGTGAGGCTGGGCAACTTCCAAATACTACTGCTGGCAAAAATCCTAGCATGGGTGCAAAGGGAGCATCCCAGCTCCACTGGCTTGTTTTTGAATGGAGCAAGGCAAGGAGGAGCAAATGCAGCCATTTGTGACACAAGATTATATCAGGAGGAGGAGGAGGAAAACCTTAAAGCACAGAAGTCTGAAAATAAAATTAAAAAGCAACTAAACTAGCATTGTGGCAGCAAAGCTCGAGGGAATCCCATTGGGCACCGCTCAGGGATTCAAGGTGTGTAGAGAGGGAACACATCCTCAGCAATGTGAGAGAAAAGCTGTGAATTGTAGAAATACACAAGTTACTTAAAGCCACAGGTAGACACAAAAATAGTAGTCTGGCCATGCCAAAGTCGTTGCAGTCTGTTCTGAGCTCAGTGGAAGTTAGACCACTCAGCAATTCAGTGAGACACACACAGCAGGAGAGAGTGGGGGCAAAGCCCAGCAGAGCGGGAGATCCTTCCTCCAGAGGAGCAGCCACCAAGATCCCCCTCATCCCTGCATGGGAGGCCTGCCTGTCCAGTGCCTTTCCAGTGCTCCCTCCACTCTCTCACTGCTCACCACACCTCAGGTGGGCAGTGCCAGGTCTGGTGCAGGACGTGGTGTCCTGTGCTTGCCACACCCATTAAGTGCAGGTGGGGAAGGAAGGGTAGTCCCTGCAAGCAGTGACTGCAGGTGCAGGAGATGAAGCCAGGCATCCTTGAGGGTATCCATGTGTCTGAATTTTCCTACTGAAAATTCCTACCTACCTTTCTCCTGTTGGCCCAAAGAGCTGTCAAAGTTCTGCTCTGGGTAACCTATATCTAACAGGACACTTTCGAGAGCACGCATGCAGAGTATCAGAAACAACTCCCATTTAGAAAGTAATTGCATTTTAAAACTAGTCACACATAAATTTCAAGACTTGGAGGAAGTGTGTTACACTAATCATTTTTTCAGCAAATTATTATCTTCCAGGTGGCACTGTAAAACAAGCCACACAGAACCTGTGTGCTCTCTTGTGGGTGTGTTGTCCCCACTGTCTGAAAGCAAGGAACATGTTGCAGCAGAATTGCTAAAACCACAAGTAATTTACACACTGAATTTCAGTGCCTCTAGGCAAAAAAAAAAATCCCATTACCTTTATGATCTCACATTTGTGATTACAGGAGATAAATGCACAAGTATTTGCCCCTATGGGATGTGATCACTGAGGGAGGAGTGGGGCTTGCTGCAACATCTGTGGGAGACTTATGGAGGGACAATACCAGGAGGGGCAGATGGGGAGGTTGTCAGGTTGCACACTGACAGCATGGGCTCTCTGGTTGTGGCATATGGTGGGATTCACCCTTTTTCCTACAGCCATCCCTGCCCTGCATTGCATCCCTATATCTGGCCTGTGGTTCCTCCTGGAAGCAATGTCAGAAACAAGGCTTCTCCACAGCTTTCTGGAGCATAGTGAAGAGAGTTAACACAGTGTTCCCTTTTTTTTAACAGCAGGGGGTTACATTTAGAGACTTAGAAGTCATTTTATAAACTTCCCACAGAGTCTGCCCCCTTTATAAGTGCTGGCGGCATAGGACCAGCAATGTGACATTTTAACAAGATTTTAATACAAGATGCCATGTGTGTCTTGGGTGCTACTGCAAACCTACTGTTGCATTGTCCTACAATTGAAAAAACACAAAAGGAAGTGTTTTGTCCTGCTCTCTCTGTCCTGTGCTGCCACACTGAACCAGAAGTGGTGGGGATTGCAGGCAAGACAGACAGGTCTCATTAAATATAATTTAATGCACCTGGAAGACATACCTGATTGAAACCTACACCTCAACCCACAGCGTTTGCCCTCCTAGCTGAGCAATGAGTTAGTCCAGGAAAGAGAGCCAGAGGAGGACCGGCCCCACATCTCACACCATCATTTATCTCTTGTGCTCGTGAGTCAGACACGGGAATGATTTATACATTGCATTCAGCTCCACAGTCTTCAGAGGTGTTGCAAGAAATGAGTTGAAGAGTTCACTTTTGGAGATTCAATAGTTTATTAGTCCAGAGATCTCATCAGTACATTGTCTCCTCTCTGGGGGCCGCAGCTTTCTCTAAAAATCCTTCCCAGGGAGAAAGAAGAGCTCTAGCAGATTGTAAAGACACAGAGCTCAGCTGCTTCCTTCCTCTGCAGCAGCCTTCTGTAGATCCCATTATCATCACCAGCACTGCTGCTGTCAGGAACCCTTTCTCCCATTTGTATCTGAATCCCAAACAGCCCAAGAGAGAGAACTCAGGTCTTTAAAGGTCTCCAAGGGGTTGATGTTGAAAGGCTTGTATATGTGAGGGTCAAATCCACCGTACATCCATTGATTTTATTGAAAATATTTTTATTTTACTTGACTAAATTTTATCAATAATTCTTCAAAATCCAAAATCCTGTAGCACCATGCAAATCCACATAGTGCCATAATAACCAATGAATGTGTTTTCTCCCAAAGCATAAGTAAACTTTTCTTCATGCAGTTCATCTGTCACAATTAAAGATTACAGACCTGGACATGCTCTGTGATTCCTCTTATAAATCTGATCTATCTTCTTGAAGAGAGCTTTTTATAACAGCTATTACACTATAATTGGCATTTTGTGTGTTCTTAGACTTCTTTTCTCTGAACTTATTTTATTTTATTTGGACTCCGTGAGTTTTGCCGGTTTGGCCCTGGTGCACTCAGTGCTGTGACTCACGTATTCCACAGCCACTGCCAGATCTCCGGGTCCAGCATCGTAATTATCACATTAGGATCTGTCATTGTAGCCCTGACTTAATAAATAGCAGAGCAGTGATTAGAATTGCTGATTGATCCATTCCACAGTTTTGGACACACACATCTGAGATGAACAGAGGGACTGTTAAAGATATTAAAGACTTGAAATGTCAGCATTCCAGATTAAAATAGTATTAATCAGTCATTCCAGGTACACTAGCTTTTATTAGAGTTGCTGTATTTGGTAATCTGGTGATGATCAACTAAAACCATGACTCAAATTGATCTCATGAGCTGCAAGGGAAAGCCCCAGCCTTTTCTCCATGCCCAGCTTGCTGGAGCCATTAAGATCAGAGCAGATTATTTGGTTTCCTTCAGGTGAAACTCACAGGGCCGTTCAGGAGAGCATGTCAGGCACTGCAGTCCCAGGTGGACATTCAATCCACAGGACCAGACTAGACCAGGTTCAACACAAGAAAACCCTGAAACGTGTGAAGTGTAAATGCTCAGCACCAGCTCTCCCTCCACATCCACAGGGCAGAAGTAACACACCCTGATGGTGTCTGAGCTACAGCTCCATGGAGAGGATGTTGCTGCTTGTGGACTTTCACCCTACAGCTTCCCCCCATGCTCTGCCTTAGGGCAGGAAAGGAAACTTAGGGCAAGCATGGAGCCTGCAGGTGAACCAAAAGGGCCAGTGGGAGGTTGACTGGGAAAGGTAAGGTGGAGGCATGTATTTAAACTGGTTTTGTCCAAAGGCAGTACTATGCTGCTCAGAAACCAGCAGCAGCCCCAGAAGATAGAATTGCAGTGATGTCTGCATGCTGTGAGCAGGAAAAGTCAGGTGAGATGCCGTGCCCACTGCACAGCTCCTTGTGGCAGCTCGTGACATCTCAGGGGAATGGGCCTACATCACTGGTTTATTGGTTGAAAAATCATATTTTTTAGAAAGAAATTTTGTTATCCTGGAAGGAGTGGAAGGAGATAAGCAAGGATATGAAAACTCACTCAGCAACTCCAAGTTTTTATCATATCTACTCTGTATCCAGTGATGCTATGAACATGGATGGACTTTATTCCTAAGGGCTGTATGATCAATATGGACATTTTACATTTCTTCAAAACCTGCACGGTAGAGATTTGTAGCTTGACAGATACAGAATAAACTAAGGAAATGTGCTGGTTGCACAGAGCTATATTTTCAGTTCGTAAATATAATCTTAAAAATTACTTAATTTGTGCAATTTTGTTTTTCATTTTTGAAGGGGGCAAAGGTTCAGACAGTTTAAAAGTTCTGAAAACTAAATTCTCAAGACCTTACATTGCATGCCGACAGCTCAAATGCATTCAAACCAAAATCCAGCAACATCAATTTTGTCTACGCTCATTTCAAAAGGTTTCTTTTTTCTGTTCTTGTCAACACTTTATCCTAGATCAGAAATTCCCTTCCAGGGAATACCAAACAAGCATTGAGTCATTCTGCAGTGTGATGTTTTACTCCTAGTGAACTGCTAGAAGTCAGCCCCTCAACAGAGGAAATTATGGGCAGACACTCAGCATATTCCCTCCTATCCAGAGCATGGAAACCATGGGGCATGAAAACACTGCAACCCAAAATGGTGACTCCAACTTTCACCTTATTACTGTTGAAAGTTTTTGGCTTCATCATCTGGGAAGATGAGCTGCCAGGCTGGAGGTTTGGCTTTTCTGAGTCATATGTGGACAAAAATGTAATGACTGTACCTCTGACCAGCATAGTCAAGAGGAAAATAGTACAATTATGCCCAACAGTAAGTGGGGATTAGGGCATACCATGCCAGCTACCTGCTTTCTGTCCCTGAATGTATGATTTCACTTCTCTTCCTCTCCAAAATTGGAGTAACAGCACTCATCTACATTTCTAAAGTGCTTCCAGGCTAAGGCCAAACATCCTTGCTAGGAGGGATTCCTTTTTAGCTCTGTCACCACAACCGCATTTGTATGTGAGGGATACTGTGCACTCATATCTTTGAGGCTCCTGGTGCTTGCTGCCTTGAGATCCTGGGTTTCTATGCAGCCTATGTTCAGAGATGTAAGGAATCCTCACTGTACTTGTCAAGCAGCAAACTTGTCCAGCATGCACAATCTTTTCTTTCCTTGAAAATATTCTTAGGGATTTCCTACTGAGGCTCAAAGACAGTCATATATTTTATTTATTTTATTACAAGGCATGTAAGTAAAAATTTGCATATCTGAAAAAAGATATTAGATAGAAAATTGTAATAAAATTAACATTATTATCTTAAGAAAACTGGTAATAAATACATTTCCCCTCGACATTAAAATGCTTGTTATTTTGCACAACAATAAATACAGCATAGCTCTGGCATAGAGAAAGGCCAAGGATGGATACAAGAAGTCCATGTGGTGTCATAAAAAAGCTCATGTGATTTTTAAAGGTTTGGCATCCTGCACTTGATGCACTTTGATACAACTTGCATTTTAATTTTCATTTCACTATGATTTTTAAACAGTCCCATAATATGAAAATATGAGAGGAAAATTTGTTTGACTATAAGATTTTTCCTTTAAATATTTTCAAAGTAAGAGATGTGTAAACTTACTGAAACTAATCCTCAAAATAAAGAAAAAATACCAAACAGGTGTCTGTGTGGTTATTCTACAAAAATGCATTTTTTTTCAGGTGTGGGAGCTCAAGCCTAACCAACCAACTGACACAGGACCAATCTCTAGTCAGTTCCTCAATTCTTTACACAGTTTAAAAAGAAAAAAAAAAAAAAGAGATATTAATAACAAGGAGAAATGCAAAGACAGTAGTATTCACTTCCCAAGTCATGGCATTCGAGGTTCTTACACTATTATCCAAAGGTGAGAGGAGAAAGAACAGGTGTATTCCAGAACAGTTCCCAGCATAATTTTGGGTCATTCTGGTCTATACTTTTAAAACTACTGACAAAAAAAAAAAGAGGAAGAGAGGCATTTCCATGCCCTGTGCTGTTCTTATGCCAGCACATATCACAATCACAACTGTGAACCTAAGTCACTGATAGCCCAATCTAATATAGATTGATTGATTGTCCCATGACAAAGTTAGATAATGTCCACAGAATGCCACAAGCTCTAGCAGAGTCCTGTGTTCCTAAAGTACTGATAGGTCATGGCAAGACTTAGACTTGAGTTTGAAGGCCATGTTCTTGTTGTTCTTGGCAACTATTTTGCCCCAAAACCGCCTGGCTTTCTTGGGGATGCTCTCTCTCCGTTTCTGTAGTGCCAGTCGCTTCTCGTTCTTTTCCTTGCTGTCCCTCCGGAGCCGGACTTGCCGCACGATGCCTTCGAACAGCTCTTTGACGTTGTGCTGCACAGCTGCTGAGGTCTCAATGAACTTGCAGTCAAACACGACGGCACAGGCTCTCCCCTCTGCAAAATTGCAAGGTGGACACATTACAGGGGGTCACCAACCCCAGGGAGGAGGGAAGCAGAGACAAGCTGCCACGTGCAGGGGAGTCAGAGCCGCTGGGGAATTCCTCAAGCCTAATTATGGGCACAGATTATTCTTTAATTACCTGAGGCTGCCTGTTAGCCCATGATCCATCTTCTGGGTGTCACAGCCACTTTCCAGAGGAAGCAGGGGGTTCGGGGGGTGGGGGTAAATCCCCTACCAGTAAAGCCCAGCCCGCCCTGCTGGCTGCAAAGGTGGCATGGAATGAAGGACTTGAGTTGAAACACTGAAGGCTGGGAGGCCAGCAGTGCCTCAGTACCACCTGGCCATCTTCAATGCAGACTCCCTCAAGCTGCAGGGAAGGGGGATAATGGCCCTCTGCAGGCATACAGCACAGCACTGGAGGCAGGGCACATTGCTCCTTCATGGGCCATGGGTGTAAACCAGAGCCTTGGAACTGCAGTAATTTCAGTGACAACAGACGCACATACAAAACCCTTAATAAAGGCACTATGTCTGTGGCTTTAGGGGTACATCTGAAACCACAGCTCTTATCTCAAATTACATGAGCCTAAACTAAACCTGGCAGCTGTCTTTCATACATAAGCCAATTTATTGTCTTCTGGCTTGCTGTGAATTCATTGCCAGGGCCACTACAGTGACATTAATTCACCTGCCATCTTTCTAAAGAACCTTCAAGCTGGGCGAAGAGGAATGACTCTGGGCTCCCTATGAGCCTCTCAGTTCAAGCTCTTTACTTGGGGGCACTGTGACAGGAGCCAGAGGAACTGTGCACATCCACGGAAAAAGGAAGAAAAAGTCTAGCTCAGCTGGGAAACACGAGAGCAGAACAGCTGCAGAGAGAAGGAAATGCTAAGCAGAAGAACCCATGTTTCTAATGGGCCAAGATGAGAACATCAAATGCACTGCTTTGTATTATGGTGTGTCATCTCAGCCTTCAGGAAGTCTCTCCAAGAGATTTTACTGACTACAGATGTTGAGAGCCAGCAATAATGTTCCCAATAGTCTCTCTATTCCTATTTATGGGCTTAGTGGTTATTCATTTGTGTGAAGCCAAGGGAAGGCTGATTTAGCATCCCAAAACAAGGCAGTAAGGAAACCTCTTCTGAAAGGCTGCACAGTTCCTGCCCAGATTAGCAAAATAAAGATTGAGAGGGAATTTTAATTCATCAAGGAGGACAGGTAACTAAAGAAGAGAATTTTTGGCAGCAGAATAAAGGGGGATAAACTAGTTATGTGTAAACATGCATTAGGAATCCAAAGTGTTTCCAACTACCAGAGAAATCACATCTTCCAGTGGTCTTGCACTAGGAGCTGGAAGGGAAGAAATCCCATTTATGATGGTACTTAATAAATACAGAAATGGGATTATCTGACATATAACAGTATTACCAAGGAAGGCTTAAGGACCTGGCAGACCCTTCCCAGTACTCTGCCCTCTGTTCCAGTCCTTTGTTGTTTTATTGCTCTTTTATTGCCCAGTCCTGATCACAATGTACTCCCACAGCCAGAGCACTGCAGTTTGTCCAAAAGCTACTAGATGACTTTTAATGCTTATGTCGGGTTTATGCTCATCATTTCCTTACCTGCCACTGACACTTCACGGCACCTGACAAGGTCACTTTTGTTGCCAACCAAAATAATGGGAATATCTTCTTTCTGGCGCGCCCTGCGGAGCTGTATCCGGAGTTCAGAGGCCTTCTCAAAGCTTGCTCGGTCTGTGATGGAGTAGACAATCAAGTAGGCATCTCCCACTTGCATGCAGTGGTCTCGAATCCATTCTCCCTCACGCTGTTCAAATTAAAGGGTCAGACATCATTAGACCCAGAGCAGGTTTTACTTAGAAAGTAAAACATTAGAGAATCCAAATGCATTCCTGCTGTAAAGTGTAATGGGTATGGTTTGAATCACAGTTATACTACAAGTAATTCCAATGTGGTGATGGTATAAATACTTCACCACAAAGGAGGGCAAAAACTCACCCAGATAATTTATTGTGCTGGCTTTAGGCTGGAATGAACATGGTCTGGAAAGAAAGCTTGAATATTTGGCTTTATCATTAAAAAATGAAGACTTGCACTTCTCAGGCTCACAGTGCAGAGCCATTAGGCATGCTTGCCTTGATGTGGGGTAGGGTTAATCCTATATCTTCCCTGATTCTGCTGTATGGGAAACACCTATTTTCTTTCCTAAAGGAAACGTACTTTTTATATTAGCAGTTATTCATATACACTTTCCTGTCAGTATTTGACAAGAACAAATTAAAGTACCTTATTATCCCACATGTCGAGCAGTATAACAGTTGCACTTTCCCCATCCACCATCAGGGTTCTTTCATATGTGTCTTCTGGAATAAAAAGCAGAAATGTTGGTAATATATTATTTGGTGTCATCATGTACATTACAAAAATCCAAGTTGTTGAATCTGGGTGATTTGTTCACGAGTTATTGAGACAAATTTTAGGTTGGCTCACATCTAGGTTTTTTCCTCATTTCCATCAGCATTGAACCTGCACTCTGTTCATTATTGGTTGCCTTACTTTCCATGATAGATGAAGGATGCTGAAAGATCAGGAAACAAAAAGTTCATTATTTTGGCTGGTACTCTCTTTATCTTATGTGGGAGAGAGAAAATAGAACCAGTGGAAGAAATAACCAAAGGCTGAACATTTGCCCCATGGGAGCAGCAGAATCCAGCAAGGCTGAGTAATGGAAAATATTTGCTTTCGTTTTAGCATGGACAATTTACGGGTGAATAGTCACTGCTGCTGAGAGCAATACAGAGAACAGCCTACTGAGTGAGGAGGACAGGGTGTTGTGAGACAACAGCTGTTGAGTTCAAGAGAGAGCGAAACTTCTGATGGGCACTAGTTTCTCTCCCATTACACAGTTTCCCACATCACTTTTGATGTCAAATAGCAGAAAAAAATAAAAAAAAAAAACACAGAAAGTCTGTTATTTTGTATTGCAGCCATAAAAATTCATACCTACATTATAAACGCCATGCAGCAAAATTCTGTCTAGATCTAAGGGGGATGTTGCCACTCTGAATTTTATTCAACACTTGCCGTAAAATCTCAGCCTAGCTTCTGCTTCAAATACCAATCTTTCTTCTTTTCCCCAAAGCTGGGAAAATTTGGATGAGCAACGAGGTGTTTGGACTCGTTTCTAATCTTGCACTAGTGGTCAGTGAAAAAAAGCCCATCTTTGGATAGTGCAGCATTTAAAGGATCTGCCCCAACCACGCTTGAAGACAGGGCTGTGTCTAACCTGTGCCTCATAAGACTTCTGCTGGGCACTGATGAAGTGAACTTTTCCCTAAATTGTAATCAGAGCCTTTCCTCAAAGCTAGGAGTCTACATCCCAGCAAAAGAATGAGCCAAAAATATTACACATTTAAAATAAAGTCAAATGGAGCCCATGCTTAAAATGTCAAGACTGAAAAGGCAGAGCTAATCACTAGGAGTGAGGTCCCAAGAGTATGAGACTTGTGTTCATAAGTTAGCTTCAACTTACAGTCAGTAGCAAAGCTTCTCCATAAAAGCAGCTGTACTCCTCTGCGAGTTGGCTAGCCTGAAACTATCCTCTCATGTAAAATTTCCAGTGTGGGGGATAAAGTTCCAGGATGTAAAGCTAAAGTAAATAGTTTCTTCAAGTGACCCAGCATCTGTGTGAGAACAAGCTCCGTGCACACAGAGGACAACATCCAGAAGACTCCTTCTGCACTGCATTACATATAGAGAAGCTACAAATGCATAATCACACTCCTTGAAAATACTATGCCTAAATAGTCATATTCAGCACTGATTTGCACCTTGGTCAGTCCTAAGGAACTTTTGTAGAATATAAAACACAAGCACTTCATTCATTTCCTGTTTTTTTCAGAGCTAACACTAAAAAGGGGGAAAGGTAACAACAGCAAGACTTACAATTACCTCTGCAGAGCTGGCCTTGAAAATCTGTCACTGCTATACTCCAAGTCATGCTTCTGGGAGTGTGATGGAAAGAGGAAACCACACGGCTTCACATGAAAGAAAACTGTCTAACAGGGGTGTAAAGAGCAAATCAGCTGCACTTTCTGATGGCTTGTCCAAGGACCCTACTCTACTTCACTCATTTAGCACTAGGAAAACTTTTATCAGAGATACTCCAGGCTAAGGAACTGTTAGAACTATGTAAAAAGTTGATGGCAGAAGCTGACGGCAGAGCACACCTAAATCAGTGAAATCCCCTAAAGGCACAAATGTCTGTGTCCCCTTGAGACAGCAAGCAAGGAAAATGTGAGTCCGACCTTCCTGATACTGGGCTTTTTAAAATCCTGGGCAAAACTTCCCCTACCTGCAGGGTTAGAGGCCTATACCCCAGAGAAGGTTGGAAGAAAAGCCCAGAAATACTCTGTGGTAGCAATGCCACTATCACACCAAGAAAATACAGGCAGGAGACAGAAGGGATGTGGGAGAGACAAAGAAAGTCCTGCATACTGACAAATGCAGGCAGCAAACTGCCTGTCCCCTGAAAGCAACAGCGACTGCAGCCTTAGAGATGCAGCAGATTTCTGTGGCAGCACAACCTTTCCACATCAACATCTTGCACACAACATAACTCAGGAATTGGTGCCACAGCCTCACCTGCTGCATGATATGATCTTTGGGATTAAAGAACACTTTTTTGCAATCCTAAAGAAAGCAGGGGAGGATAGCAAGGGGAAAGCATCAAAGAAAACCCTACAGCGGGCGCCTTTCCCCCTGATGGGCAACAGGAATTTTCCTACTCTGTTGAGGGGTGTTTATCTTTTTTATCCTGAAGGAGCCCATACTGTGCAAGTAACACGAAAAAACGTTTTTACTCAAAATTTTGTATGTTTCACTCAAACTCCATCCAGCCTGCACCAAGGCAATGTGTTCATACAGAAAGGATGAGATGACTTCTAATGGCAAATATTTTGGAGGTGACTTTTTCTTTATATATAATTTTAAAGTATTTCATTCTTGTAAATCATGAGGACCTTCAGTTGTTTCCTCTCCCACAAATAAAGCTGGAGCCAGCTCTGTGATGCCAGTGGTGACACAAATGTTGGATCAGCATGAAAGCTGAAACAGACTCTTGTATTGCATCATCACAGGCAGGAACGAGGCAGTTTCCAACAGGTATTTTGGAATGAAATAGCATGGGAATCTGAATTGCTCTCTTTCAGTGGCTTTCAAGCATTATTGGTGAGCACCTTATTCATCTTATTTTGCTTTTGTGCTCTCTTAAAAGTGGTGCTTGAGGTCAATCAATCAGTTTTGATGAACAGACCCAAACGCTTGTTACCTCTGGTTTACATTAAATGACCTCTCTCTTTTTCTGTGGCAATTACTACAGGCAGAGCTGACTGCAAGCGAGCACCAACACCTCAGGACATAATTACCTACCTCCCAGCACCTCACAGTCACTGTCGATGCTGTCGTGCACCCCTGCAAAGATGTTGGCTAGCGAGGACTTCCCTACTCCTTGCTCCCCGATCAGCACCACCCGGTAGCAGCTGCTGCCAGACTCGGAGGAGATGACAGAGTCGGATGACTCCGAGGACCAGCTCCTTCTGTAATATTCATCAGGACTGATGGTGTAGCGTTTCTGTGGGTTGTATTCATTGGAGTCTTTCTGGACCAGCAGATTCTTTCCATCAGCAGGGATGCTCCATCGCTGCTGTTGCTGGTGCAGACTGCTGTTGTGGGTGCGACGCATGGTAACGTTGTTGAGAGTCATTTTTAACCCCTAGTGAGAAATAGGAAAATCACAAATGTTATCCACAAAATATTTAGGAATGCTTTCTTACTAGCCTCAAGGCAACACACATCATGCTCCTCTGTAGGGACCTGATATGTAAGAAAAATTAACCTTTCTGCACTCTTTTGTACTTGGTGGTACACAAAGAAATATTTCTCATTAGTAAGACTTATCCTGTTTCCTAGGGATAATACCACCCCCACATGCTAAATTCTATCTTGTTTAGCCTTTACAAGCTCAGGGCTGAGCTAGGTGCAGCCCAGTCCTGGAAAGAGGGAAACATTTCTGTGTCCCAGGAGAAGGAAGGGACAACACTCACCACACCTGTCCTGTCCTGCACAGCCGCTGTAGCCGTGCCTAGAGACTGCCTGTGCTACAGGCAATGTTCACCAGCTTGACTGAGGACAAACAGAGGGACTGCTCTCAGCTGCCTCCAACTGCCAATGCAGCTGCGTGTGCAGCATCTTTCTCATTGTCTCAGTTAAGAGTTGAAACTCTTGGGAAAGCAATAAGGCATCAGGCACTGCACTCTTAGAAAACCCTGGTACAAAAAGTTATGCAAGCAAGTCTTGCTGTGATGGGGTGGATTTGGGTCTTGTCTGTGGTCAGACAAACAAAGAATGGTCCTGCCTCAGACAGTGACTTTTTGGCTGGTGAGAGGGAGGACATGGTGAAGTCCAACAGCTTTTCTGAGGAGGTACAGGTTATAGCTTCTACAGGAGGTACCACGGGGAGAAAAGGCTCATTAATTTATAGATATTAAATCAATAACTTCATTACTGCACAATTAATTAGATAGGTTCACTCTTCTTACATAAGCATGGCTCTTAATTACATTTTACTCAGCAAACTCTATTTTGCCTAGCTTGGAGGCAGAGAACAGTGATGTCATTCTCACAGGCCAACAGCTACCATTTTTAGGAAAGTTGCTTTGATGCATTCCAGCTCCCAAAGTGACCGTTATTTAGACATTTTTCTTTTTTGCCCCATATCTGATGTTTCTTGGCTCTTGTCTCTGTATCAGTAAATAGGGTAATTGCCCACAAAATTCACCCAACCACTTTCAAAGATCAGTAATAGGTGGTGAACAATGTAAAGTACAGTAGAAAAACACATATGAATTCTTCTTCATAAAAAACTGTCTGAAAATTTCTGTGAGTAAATGCCCAGTGGGGCATTGGACAAATATATAGAAAAAACACTGTGTGAACTTACTACAGCATACATAGTATTTTTTCTGTGCTGTACAGTACTTTGAGGCAAAATGAGATAATTTGCATGGTCCTAGTCACAGTAATTTTCTCATCTACAAATACATCTGAAAAAGAAATCATGCACTAAGCAAAGGCTGCTTCACAAGGAAAATTAAATATTTACTGTGGTTGAATTTTAAAATGCACTTTTTGCTTGCAGTACCCACTGAAAAGACCAGATGAAAAAAGCCAGCTGTGATTCAGTCAAACAACAGAGAGTAACTCCCAACATGCAGCAGCAAGCACTCACAAAACCATCACAAACACAAACATTTTACAATTTAGCCTCTAGCAGATTGCCATCCTTCATTAAATAAAGCCAAATGAGTCCCTGTCACACACTGTGCTCCAGGTTCAAACTGGTTTTGATACCTCATACTGCATTTAGCTACCCATGTCTCCAGCACCTCCAGTAAAAGACTGGGTCCAAATCCACTCTTACTTGTGCCAGGCTCCTGCAGCCAGTCCAGTCCTTTGCTCCCACTGCCCTTCTCTCTCGGTGGGCTGTGACACACTGAGAAGCTCTGCTGAAGTAAATCCTCTCCTGCTTTGGGCTGCCTCTTTAATTCTTTCTCAGCAAACCTGGTTTATATTAAGCCCATCTGATCAGAGACAGGGCTTTTCCGTGACGTGGCTGGCCTTTCCATGCAGCAGCCAGCCCCCAGCTGGGAGGAAGCAGACATGCAGAAGAGAAAAAAACTTGCAAACAATCTCAAAAGACTTACTCAAAATCATATGATTGTTTTAATGTTGCTGGTAAAATAAACACTTTTGGTTCTTGCGTGATGCAAACAGGAAAGTGGAACAAAAATAAATAATACATGCCATTTAGCCTCAGACAGCTTTTAATTCAAATGTTATCAAAATTAATGATGATTTTAAAATTACTTAAGTTTATTTAATGCATGAAATTCTGTAAATGTATTATGTAGCTGTTCTCTGTCTGCAAAACACACTTAACCCCCTACTGGACAAAACATTTCTCCGGAATAAAATATCTGAATGTTATTTTGAAATTTTCTTAGAAGTAGGGATATAATTCTAGGGGCTTTGTTGGGATTTTGTTTGTTTCTTTGTTTCTAAAGCTCTAATATTTACAAACCTGTTATTTTCTGTCAGCCTCCAAGTGACTCTACCCAGTCTCCTGAGCTGCACAACCAGATCTCTCTCACTTCTGCTTCAGTATTTTGCTACCAAGGGCTTGAAAAGACATCCAGCTACGAATTCAGTGTTACTACACCTGGACGTTGGCAAAGATGCATCAGAACACACAAAGTCTGCACAAAGTCACCCAGTGTTGATGCTGTGCACGGGAACAATCCCTGTATAGTGTACATGCCACAAGCCCAGGGTCTGGTCCTTGAATTTTTATAGTCTCATAGCTGATTGGCAGAAGAAATTTTGCCAGAAGGAAAAAAGATCCAAACCTGTTGAAACTTGTAACAATACACTTCTTCATTTACAAAGGAAAAGTAAGAAACTGTGACAGAACTACTTGCCAGGGCTACCACAACTTTTATGTAAGTGTACATAAACTCTGTAGTTATTTCCCAGTTATCCATACTCTGGATTAAATATAATGAGGTCCTATATCTTTCTTTTATATTTACATATTTAGATATTTATATTTTACATTTGTATTTACATTTATATTTACAATCTCCTAGTCTCTGAATCTAATAGGACTATTTCATATCCTGGAAAGTCTGAAAAACTTTGGTTTTAAACAGGGGAAAGAATTTTTTCCATGCTACAGGCAAGCAAATCTTTAACTGACAAAGTACCTTTATTGAAGGGAACACTGATATGCAGAAAACATCTCTTGTTAACATTGCAATTGAAATCTCCTTGCTTTGTTTCCTCTTTATTGCGTTCCTGTGTCTTTTGTGAGGATTTTCAGGGACCTTCTGAGCCATTCTCAAGTTTTAAAAGCCAGAACCTTTTCACAAAGTACTAGGCACTCATCAATGTACGTGGAAATTATGCAGTTTTACCAAGGGTAGAATTGAGCAAAAACATGCCCTGGTTTTCCTTCACCTGTGTCTCAGTTCTTGGCAGCAGCTAAACTGGCCCCAGGTCCTGCATCTTCACCTCACCTGTCTCTTACACATCAGGCTCTGGGCCTCTGCTGCTGAGTGATAATCCCAAAGAGCACAAAGTGCCACTTCCCTCTGTGTAGGATGAACAGAGGGGCTTGTAGCACTTACTGCACAAAATGTAACTGCATCTCTCTCTGGGAAGGTTTGTGGCATGAACAGAACTTTGCAAAACTACTTTTCCTGCTGGCATTCTCAACTGATGTTGCTCATTTTTTTGAAACATGCTAGAAACCTTGAAGGTGAGTGGGTGGTTGGAGTACTATGCTCTGCACCTCAGGTTTGCTTAGCTCTCTATAAGTTGTCTGTAATTTGTCATTGCTAAGTAAAAAAAAGCAAAACCTGTCCACTGCAGGACTGGAGAGATTTATGGCCAGAGTGATTTCAGCAGAACTGCAGGCTCTAATGTCTCACCCAAATGTTTAACATATAACATAGCAGAAAGTGCAGACAGAAGAAATAAACCAAAGTCAGAAAAGCCTTTGTGTTTAGTTATAGTTGCTGTTAGATTAGGAATTGCTAGACGTCATCTTTCATATCCTCTTTGTAAAATTCAAGGCAGACAAAGAAAACATGTCTCTCCAGAAATGCACAATATATCTCTTCCACAAAGCCATCCAGAAGGGTTGTTCCAAACAAGGCATGAAGCACTTGTACTTGGGGAACTTGCACATGTGTTTTGCTTTGTACTTTGCTTTGTCTCTTCTGAGCCTACTCTGGTTTTCTAATGGGACAATTAACTCTCCAAGTCCCATTCTGCACTACACATCCACTGGATGGAGCGTTGCTGCTCCTCAGGGAATGCCATCAGCACTCATGAACTTCACTCTCTCTATCTGTGGGGGAAACACTTTCTTACTTGTTTTAAAGCTTAGGAGAGATGCAGCCTTTTTAGCCTCCAGGTACTTACTTACAAGGGATAACAGCAGGTTGATTATTGAAATATATGAACTGAGTCCTTCTCAGGGACAAAAACAGTGCCATAGGTTGATGGAGACTGGTGCAATCCTGGTCTATTCAGCCCTTTTGCACTTTTTGCTGGTCAACATTTCTGCAAGTCTTGAGCCTGACCAAGACACAGACATGAGAAGAGACAAACCATAAGACACATGAGTGCTTGAACATAACTGCCTGGTGCAATATTAAAATTTGGAGGCATTGTTTTTTATCCTTCTCATCCATTTTCTGTTTCATTAATCACATCTTAAAGGAATTCTCCCTACAGCCAGGATGAAGTAAACATTGCAGACTAGCAGCTCTGCAACCCTTCCCCAGCCAATTACAATTAGACCAGGTGATGCTCAGAGCAATTAGCCAGAAATTTTCCATTGGATATGAAAGCAGGGCTTTTTAGCTGACGCTTAACTAGCCAGTTTGTATTTATGTATATGATGACAAAAGTTGTTCCTTAAACCACCTGGCAAAGGGTTGTCCATAGAGAGGACATAAATTGTCTTAGAGGGGGAGGGAAACTCAAGGGAGAAAAAAATAAAAAAGCAGGAAAAGAAATTAAGATTTCTGTCCATGAAAACTTAATGCAGCATGTCTGAAGGTGCACTTTCTCTCTATCCATTCAGCAGAGGAGTTCACCTTCATTTCTCCCCTTAGAAGACCTGACTTAGTAGACTTAGTTCCCAACAGTAAGTTGCCTGCACAGGTAATGAATGAGGTGTGCCTGCCTTACTCTCCTCCAGACCGTTGTGGCATCTCACATTTTGCTCTGCTTCTTGCATCTGGTAGAGCTGGCAGGCCCCTGGCTATTCTCAGCCCTACCAACAACAGCAGCTATGGACAGAAATTATTTTGGGTGCTGGGCTGGGTAGTGCTGGACACACTGGGAGTGCCCACAGTCACTGCATGCCCTAGGGAAACTGGTCCATTGTCACCATTCATTCCTAATACACAAAGAGCCACAGGCTGCTTGGTGAGCAAATGTAGAACAAAAGGCAAAAATAGACGTGGGATGAAGCAGAACTGGGCCCACAGCAATGGGGCCTTTATATTATTTGCACCAACTTATGTCCACAGCTTTGCCTATCCCAATTCATACCCAGTGACAGTGTTTCATGCTGACTGAGAAAGGTACAAGGGATCAAACACTCTGAGACTGGGATGTACGAGCTAGGGAAATGAAGGATTATGTGCCTAAGGTAAATTACTGAGGGTTTTAAGAGGGAGACAGGACAGAGAAAGACACTGGGAAATTAAGGAATAATAAAACATTGATTCATTTTAAGGGAAACAATCAGGAGCACCTGAAAGTGCCACCATGCAATCTTAAATATAAATAGCCATTGCTCTTTTCAGTGGAGTAGATTTGGTAGACTTTGTTCCCAGCAGTTTCTTGCAGGGAGTACTGAATTTGTTCCATCAACTTCTTTCCCTTCACATCACAGCAGCATTTTTACAATTCTTTAACAGCACTAAAAGCAGAACATGATAATTTGGTGATGAGCACAAGGATAGGGAAGAAGCACTGATCTGCACTCTTTGTGCACAAGTTAGCTGTAAAAGCCAGAATTAGAGCTCTCATGGAAGAGGATTGCCTTTAATCAGCTGACTCATTGGAGAACCCCTTATTAGTCTATTACTTGCAGATAATCTGGATTCTGATGTACCAAAGGGAAGGCGTGTTCTATATCTGTGCACTGCAGAACTTTGATGTCTATAATGGGTGTCCAACGGTATTTTCCTCATTGACACTTTAAGTCAGCACAGTTGAAGATTCAGCAGAAAATGAGAAATGAGCAGCCAGGGGAAGAAATGCAGTTCAGTCCATAATAAAATACAAGTTACTTTTTAGTCTAGTTAGCTGAAAATAAGTTAAAACAACTGTCATCTTTGAGGGGAGAAAAAAGAGCAATGATAAAGAGCAAATGGCAAAACTGGATTGTTTCAGTAAGAGTTACTTAGCAAAAGGACTGCCTATTTCCCACTCTTGGACTCAATGAATGTAATGAATTCTGCCAATAGTTGTCCAGGGATCGGGATTAAGTCATATATAACAGAAATAAATGTGCTTTTCAATGCAAATTTTAAAAAATCTAAATATACTAATAATAGTAGGATGTGAGTTAGCCATAAATGTTCTTCAAATATAGAGATAAAATACCTTCAGATGAATGGCACCAGCACAGAAATTTTTTTTGCATCTATATGCCACAGTCCTCAGTGCAATCAGGTTCAGGAGCCACTGTCTCCTTTGCAGCTACAGAATTCACAGAATTTTATAGCTTGATTTCATACCTCTAAGTGAAAATGGTAATTTAACAATAGGCAACTGCTGCATCAGTAAACCATAGGTTAGAAACTTCAGCAGAACAATGATCTATCTGGTTCTGATCTTCAGAACTGTTGAAGGGAGATCCAAAGAAAGGTCTTTTGCTCAAAATGCAATTTTCTTGTGGTGTCCAAGACTCTTACACTCAGTGCAGCCAACAATAATTTTCAATACTCAGGCATACACAGAAATACAAAGGAAGCTCTCAAAATCCTGCCAATAGAAGCAAATCTACTTTAAAAATATTCCACGTGGTGGCCAGATCTTGTATTTCAGGTCCTGATTGCATTTATCTACACAACAAGCTAGACTGGGACAGCAAGAGAGCATCACTGAGCTCTCTGGCCCACCTTGGCTTGAAAAACACCTTGTTTTGCATCATCAAAAAGTGTTTTGGACTTGTTGTCTGAGTGGAGGTGTTCTGTTGTTGGGTCAGGGCTGTCATGGAGTCTTGAGCAAGGTGGAGGAGCCCTGGGAGGGTGGGCAGGGCTGTGGGTGTCTTCAGGACCCCAACGCCTACTTGGTGCACTCCTTGAGGAAAGGTGGTGGCACATGATTGAGGCAGAGCTGAGTTTGCTTGGGCTGGTTTCAGTCCAGGTCACACCAGGCTGTTACTCCCATTTGCACCAGGAGAAAAGTGACATACTAAAATGCATGTCACAAAAAACACATGGCAGTGGCTAAAGCAGCTCTTCTTCCAAAACATTGGGTCACAGCTGAGTGTCATATTCTTCCCCAGCTCTCTTTGCTGTGCAGTCAACCAGCGGGAACAAAACCACAGCTAAATATGGTCTTCTTGGGAGCTCTCTTCTCTCCCCATTTACAGTATCGTCCACCCCATGTCCCTGGTTCAGCATTCAGCTGCCTGCTTGCCACACTAGCACCTAGTAAAGTGATGCTTCACGTGATTGCTCAGTGATTCACTGCCTTGTTTGGATTTTCTGGCTCCTGGGCTCATGTTTATCAGCAAAACACACACTCACCAGCGTCAGGCTTTAAGCAGATTGGAGCCATACAAAATGCCTTTGAGCAAGATGCTCTACACAGTCAGGCATAAATAATGTCTATTTAATTGAACAACAGCACCTCTTTTATTTACACGGCTTTACCCTTGTGTCATTCATCACGTACTTTCCACTTTCCAAAATGTAAGATGTGATGATGAACATATAACTGAAGATAAGTTGTTTATTTTCTTTTTGAAGATCTAATTCTTCATCCGTGTTGTACTGTGTTCATGGCAGGACAACTGATCACTGGGGCCAGTGGGTAGGCTTCACTTCACCTCATTTAAACTGCTTGCCTTGTTTCCCTAAACTGCTTGCCTTGTTTCCCAGAGCAAAGCAGACAGGGTTAACCAAGTAGCTCCAGAGTGATTCATCTAACACAGGTTACATGAATCATGGAGATGCCTCTCTCTCCACTGACAACAGAAGGATGGGGAGATGAGTCTCTCTGCACTAATGCTAGTTTTAAAATGCACTGTCTGAAAGCTATACTGGCAGTCAAGGGAAAGGAAGAAATCCCTAATGACCTAAAGGCTAATTTTTATGCTGATTTTTACTGATGTCCTTTTCAGGTGGGCAGTAAGTAAGACAAGGTTTAAGATTTAATCATTAAGCATGGTTAGAACTTTTCTGCTCTAGTACAGGAGGTGCATCAATACACAAGAAACTTGGCTATAAAACAGGAGAAACCCATACATGTGCTATGTTCACCACGGTTGGTGACAGGGGTCTTTTCCCAGTAGCTGCTGAGATGCCTCTGGGGAGGAATTACTTCTGCTGCTGTCCTCACTGACCAAGCACCAACTGCTGTTTCTTCACAGCCTCAGACATATGGCAACATGGCTTATGGAATATTCTGCCCTGCTTCTGCAAGCCAGTGCATGCCGTCAGTGCATCACTACAGATGTGTCTTGCTCCAGCCAGCCAACCTCCTGAAAGAGGGAGATCACAGCCAGCATGTTTTTTAGGGAACATACTCGATGAAACAGCAGCAGTTACAATGCTGTCAGCTTCAATCTTACTCTGCAAAGCCAGTTCCTTGGCACTGAAGGCTCTGGCATTCTGTAGGAGCCAGAAAGGGATGGCACAACTGCAGCAAGATCTTCCTGAGCCCTCTACCTTGGACACACACATTCAAATACATATGATGGTGCTCAAGCTGCTGGGTGACCTTCTACAACCACAACTAGTTTGCCTTTTCCTTTCTCTCTATTGTTTTAATCAAATTTATTCATTTTGAAAGCAGGTGGTAAACAAAGGAGCTAGACATAGAAAAAACAGCCATCATTAATAACTCTAATCACCATTTGATGTCTAGCAGAAATTCGAATAATTTCACTGCACAGTGCTCCAGTGCAAATCACATTTCTGCAAAATGTACATCTCTGTGATAATGTGTGCAACACCACCATCCACCATCCTTCCCAACTGTGGACTCTGCAAGGTCTCTGTCATGTTTTTCCTCCTTCATGGCAGAGGAAAATAATAATAATAATAAATCATTAACACATTTTTTAATACTTTCTGAGCATTTGTTACACCAAAATTTCCCATGAATAAGGGAGGACTTGTTCTCATCATCTCACTGAGTGTGCCAAGTGACTTGAAAAGAAAATGTGTCAGTTGTGTGTCAAGTCCATTTCTCAGGTGAGCTGCTCTGAACTGGGTACATAACATATCTTGTTCCTGTGAAGTAGAAAATTAGAGAAAATGGTAAGAAAAAGTTTTGATTCCTTGAGCCTGTGGACATAGACAAAGCCCTGTTTTTCACAAATCCTCTGTGTTGTTGGAAGTTTAATCAACGGTCAGGCTGGCAGTTTTAGAAGCTAAAAGCAAAATAGCTAATTCAAAGTCAGAAGCTCAAGGAATATATTTCTATCATGACTTATAAACTACATCTGACTGTTGATGCTCTACAAATCTCAGTCCTACAAGCTCACATTTGGAGATGAGCGATTGAGGCAGCCGCACAGCCCCACTGTCCCTCCCACCTCACTGTGCCCTCTCTGCAGCCCTGGTCTGATGGATTTTAAACAATTCTGTCACACTGCAAAGTAAGATCCACAATCATGAACTGAGATGATAAAACATATCAGAGTGAACAAAGAGAGAAGCAAGGGGGAACAATACAGGCACGTCCCATTGCAAAACGCAGGGAAAATATTTTGATCTCTTAGTTACAAGCCCACTCCTGGTTGACTTCTGACCCAAGACTCTGCTGCTGACAATTACATCACCAGTGCTGGCCAGTATAAGCTGCCTCCAGTAGCTCTTTGCCCCGTTAGAGGGTATGCAAAAGAGCAGCTTCAGCTCAGTGAGTCAGTGGAGGCAAATGGGCTCCTTCAGCCCAAGGAGAGCAGAGCAGCTAAGGTAGGATTTGGCACTGGATTGCCTCCCATGCTCTCCCTCACTCACAGCTTAAGGAAAAGATGAAGATGAAATGAGAAGCAGCCTTAGGGGACAAAATGTTCTTTCATTAGAGGATCACATGGAAAAACTCTCTGACAGCGCACCTGAACATCTTCAAATATCTGCTCCTATGAAATACCTCTTTCTTCTTTCTTCTCTGGTATACATCAGAAGCCACCCTTAAAATTAGTCAGAGTCAAGCATAACTGAGATTTAAAAATATGTCCAAATTATGGAAAGGCAAAATAGCAGTAAAAGTCCACATGTTCCACAGGGGATGAAGACCCTGTGCCCCATATACCTGCACATTTCTTGTTCAACAGCATTGCACAACCCCTCTGCTGGGATGCTTCTCACATTTCTCACAAAGAACAGAACATATCCACTTGCCTTCACTACCCTGGACTCTCTGCTGTCTTCACTTGCCTCATAGGAGGCCTTCAGCATCACCATTGGGTTATTTTCTGATTAACCACATGATTAGTATTGTCCTTATACATTGTATGTACCTTAACTTGCTAACTTTCTAGCTGAATTTAAAAAAAAGGGAAAACTGATGAAAGAAAAAGAACAAGAGACAGAGCATCAGAGAGACGTCCTACTCTCAGAATAGACTCCTTGAGAGCATATAGGTTCAAGAAGAGTCCCTTATTTGCAGATATTGTATCATTTGCAGAGCGCCATTCACACTTTTTACATTGCCAGGATCCCAGGAAAGTGCTCCCTTTGGAAGCCACTGGACTCCCAGCTCCCAGTCTCAGTCTTTTATTGCTTACTTAGTCATGTGACTACACTAAGGAACCAAGCCTTCTCAGCCCAAAGGAACTAGGAGAGACCTAGGTGCTGCACCACTTCAGCTTTCTAAAGTGTTCCTCAACCATCAGCAACACAACAGTCCCTTTTCACCTAGCATACAGGCAGGGGAGGTATTTCTTCCTCTTCCTGATAAACCAGAATTTTCCCCATGGGTGCCCTTGCACTGGCTGACTCCAAAACCCTTGCAGCTCTACCTGAAGTGAGCATCAGCTACTCTGTTCACATCAGTGGCTGTGGAGCAAATGTACAAAGTCATATGTGGGCTTGTTCAAATTCAGCAGAAAAGGGACCCTGCACATTTAGTCAGCTTCAGGCTGAAAGTCTGTGGAATTGGGATGAAGTAGGGATGAGGAAGTGGAGATGAGGACAGCCTGAATCAACAGCATTTTATCAGTGATGAGAGTTGAGACAACATGAGGTTACTTCTCCCTCACCCAGGAAGCTGTCAAGATTTGGAGGTATCAGACACAAAGTGCAGCTTGCTGTGAAGGGCATGCCTGGCTTGCATGCAACAGGTTTTTGGGGTTTTTTTCCCATGTCTGAAGAACTCTGGAAAATATTTTGCACAGTGAAGAGAAAAATTCTTGAATTTTAGAAAAATGCAGTATGAAAGTCATGGAAGTGAAAGGGCAGATACTTAACAGATAACATGTGAGAAGTGAACTATTTCATGGGTTGCTCCACACCTTGAATGTGCTTGGCAACACTCTGCTCTTGGCCTTACCAGTATTTCACCTCCAGACCGTACCAGTGTTTTCTCAGTGGCAGCTGCATGTACCACTGGTCCCTGCTGAAGATGCTACTCCACCTTCACCAGCACCCAATACTGGGAGCTACCTTATCCTGGTCCTAGCTTGGTCTAGAAGTAATGGAAGCAGCAATCACATATCATTAAAAAAAAAATAAACAAATCCAGTGACAGTCATAGCCATGTGTGAAGACTGACAGCCACACCAGCTCTCTGCATTTTGTAGCAATGCAACTGACAGAATAAAGCCAACTTCAGACACAAGAAAGTAAGATATAGTGCCTTGCAGTGTCAAATGCAATGCACTGTCTCTAATATTAATTACTAATTACGTTAGACCTGCACAAATCACTTGATAGCAACCCTTTTATTTATTTAAAATCTACGTCACTACTTTAGTTATTGCCTTTCCATGATGCACTCATGGAGTGTATACTTCCCTGAAAATGGAGCAGCAAGTTCCCAAAACCCACCTGTTTAAATACACAAACTCTCCTACATGCATTTGAGGGAAAAGCGATTTATCAAACACCAACACAGAGAAAATTCCTGAGCAGGTTGAACAGACTCTCCTTGCTGTCTCTGCCAGCTGCAGTGGAGGGAAGGAGCTGCCAAATTCAAAGCTTCAAGAAAACACTCACAGCTACCACAAGAGCTGTCTCCTGCAGGGCTCAGGCAAGCCAGGTACTTCAGCTGCCACCCCAGACAGGGAACAAGCAAGACGTTGCAGCTGAGCCAGGCCAGCCCCAAATATTTGGGGATCACCATCACATTGTTACATATTCAAGGCAATCTGGCTGTGACAGCAAACATTAAAAAGCTCAGTTCAAGCTTTTATTTAATGCAGCAAGTCTGAAACATCTTAACGATATAAATAACCCCTGCTAATACTTGGTGTTACCCAACAGCTGAATTAGGTTATACTGTTTTTTGGTTTAATTGGGGATAGCCCAAAGTATAAATAGATTGTTGTTATGTTTAGCTGGGAACAAGGATTAGAGACTGGCTTAATACAGAAGTAGATCCTGATGTCCACTTTGGAAATAGAAAGAGATTAACTTGACAATAACAACAGAGCTCACACACAGTGACGGATCAGCGCATCATGGATTTCCCCACTGAGGGACGTTTGTCAACCACGGTGGCCTGACATGTCTGCTGTTTGTGTCACTTCCTGTGCTAAAAAAGGGCCATCCCTTAAGTGTTATGAGACAGATAAATACTCCTGAAGATGAAGATTAAATATTGCTGACACTGAGGGCATATGCCAGGTATTAGAAGGCACCTGTTGTACTCCTTGTGCTGCCTCTCATTAGCAAGGCACTCCCTTCACAGCAGCAACACTTGGTTTTCAGTGGTTGCACTGTGCAGTTTTATTCACAGACATCTGGAGCAGATCTCTGTATCATTATGTCTTTGGCTTTAAATGAGTAAAATGGCGCAGGCATAACACAGTTCTTGTGAGGAGTACTGGAAAAAGCATTTAAATTATTTAAATAAATCATAACTAAAGCAGAAAATATTGTTTAAACAATAATTTGCTTCTAACTGTTTAAAAGAAGACTTCTGAAACAGTTACAAAGCTGGAGACTGAAACAATTGGAAACAACATCATTATTAGTTGACATACACAGTCAGGGACCAAGCTGCATTGTGCCAAGAACTATACAAACATATATCAAAAATATAACCATTGTCCCAGACAACTGTCAGCCTCATTATTAAACTAGAGGCATGGGAAACAGAAGGAAACAAAGAGAGAGCACTGGTCAATAGGAAAGGCAATGGCCAGAGCAAATCAACATCACAACAGGCATCAAATGTATACAGAATAACCAATTAATTTTATGCAAACCTTAACCAAGAATGAAATAACTCTGTAATATATAGGGATCTTCTAGGCACAAAGGACAGCAGACAAAAAGGTATGGAAGAATGAAAACTGTAGATAAATTCCCCTTCATTGTTACAAATAAGAGATTTTTTTGGTGGGGGAGCAGAGTTGAATACATTTCCTAACACAATTCTAAATAGCTTTGGGGCTTTTCGGACACCTTTACATTACCTATAGAATTTATCATCCAGTTTCAGGCCATGTTTGTAATAAAACATTTGGCCTCAGACAATCTGTTGGTCTGAGTCATGTTTGGATTTCTCAGAAATAGAAATCACAGAAAAGAACACCTTGCCACTACTTATGTTTTGTCCTTCTTTTTTTTATTTAAAAAAAAATGTTTAGAACACCTTAATCTAGGCTTCCAGAAGTTAACAACAATTTCTTGAGGCCCTTGTACTTTTAATACTTTCTTCAATTCCTTTCTTAAATCTTGTACCATAGAAAAAGGAGTATCAGAAAAGTAGTTTCTTACCAAGCTATTGAGCTGGGCACAAAAACCTGTGCCTGGAAACATAAAATCTTTTCTATTAAAAAACCAAAGACTTTCCTATGTAACAGCACAATGAAACATAAAAACAACCACAATGGAAAAAATGGAATAGATTTACAGTTTTAAAATAGCATGCATGATACAAAAGTTCATGGGTCTATTTAAATTTCAACAAAAAAGTTGGGTTTTTTTTCATTACTGCAGAATGCATTCATTGTGGGTTTTAAGCGCCTCAATTTAGAAGTTGAAGGCAATTTTTATTAATAGCACATGTAATCCCAATACAAGAGATTCCTGTGGCAGTTTCATTGGCTCCTTAAACAGACACCCTTGGCATCAGTAGAAAAAAGGGCTGCATAAGAACTGCTTGGCAAGGGGGGATCCCCATGGCAGCAGAGTCCCTGCTGGCAGTGCCGCTTCACTGCTCTCCCACAGGCAGGGTAGGCTGGAAACTTCCTGAGGACAAGGCATGAACGTGCATCCTCTCCCATCTGGAAGGAGATTCCACCCAGCCATGAGCCACGAGGCTCCCTGGCTCGAGACTCCTGGGGCACGAGGACCTCAGGATGCCGTGCTCCTCGAGAGGACAGACTCAGCCATCAGGAGGCAGAGTGAGCACAACGCTCAGAGGAATGCAAGGAAGGAGAAGCCACCTTGTTGGCTGTCACTGGCTGTAGCTGACAGCTTTAATCTCTTTTGAATAAGCCCCGTTTATTCTAAGAACTCTGACATATAGCACATGCTGGCAGAATAGGACTGACACCATCATTGCAGTCCCTCTGGTTACTATGTATGGATTCAATTTATGGCAGCCTTTTCAGGGAAAGAGCTCTTGTGAGCCAAGCAAGTGAAAACATACTCTTGCCACCTTCTTGGGAAGGCAAATAGCTACCAGGAAAACCCTCTGTCCAGTAGAGCTTGACATTATGGTAAAGGTATAATCAAAATAAATGTCCCACAATCCACTTTATCAGAAGCCCTATGAGATGTGTTTCCTGAAATTACAGATCTCCAAAATCCCCCTGTCAGAGAAAGCTACCTTCCACTGCATGGCCACCAAACCAGGAAACCAGCTCAGGAACTGCAGTGGGCAGGCAAGGGTACTCACACCTCCAAGGCAGCTCACCTCTTCAAAAAAAAAATGACAGGATTTCATTAGAGAGCCCCGAGGTTAAAAGGTAGTCATTAGTCCAAAAGACATCAGAAAACTCTTGGGTAAAATCTCTAGAAGGGCAAGGAAGAGTGAAAAAGCAAAGGGAAGGTTTTAAGAAGAGCATGACACAATCTCAGAGCAGGGGTGAAAGAGAGCCCAGAGCTGCAATGACACATCTTGTCCCTCTGACGCTCCTTTGAAAGAATTTAAGGAAGGCCAAAAATTGGTCTGATACTAAAGGCTTATTTTTCTTCTTGTTATAATTTCAATGCTAGTGATTTCTGGCCCTAAGAGATGAATTCCAAGCTGTCCTGAAGGTAAAAGGGCAAGAGCTGTCATTACCAGCGGAGTCTCTAAGATGAGCTACCTAAAGACAGATGATGAATTCCAGCTGCCGATGCTCCCAGTTCACAGAACAGAATTGTCATGAGCTACAACAGCTCTCAGGAGAGGGGAGAGAGATCTCAGGGTTGCAGAACCCCTTTACAACAATAATTTTATATAAAGTTTCCAGTGGAAAGATTTTGGCACATCTACCCTTGAAAATGTCCATTAAAACCTTGTACGAAACACGTTTGTGCTTTTCAAACTTTCTTTCCTTTATATATTCTCCTAATATATTGATAATTGCCAGCGATCTAACTCCAAGGCCATTCCAGTGTTCCATAGACCAGCAAGCAGTGGGAGTGAGGAAGTTTTTCTGGTGCTGTTATCACAAAGAGAATTCAAGATAACTGCAACTCCCTGGCAGGGATCTGAATTAATGTGGAATGCTTCTACCAACTCTCACTGCCCAGGCATCCTCTGCTCCTTACCAGCACAGCTACCTTCTCTGCTCATGGCATATATTGGCATGGGCAGTTCTTGCTCCTGAAAAGCCAGTTCTTAGAACATGCTTTGGAGCACCTGAAGGCACAGGATGTCCTTGTGACAGGGGAGGCTTGGCGAGAAGACAGCCTGCAGCCAGGTCTGCAGCAATGTGACCGACACTGGAAAGCAGTGACAGCACAGGGAGCCCCAGGGGCTTGCTTGGCAAAAAGGGGAGATAGAAGGAGGAAAAAAAACCCAAACAACTAATGAAAAAGGCACCAGCTGCAAATTAAGCATTGCTAAGCATGGCACAGCATGGAGAGCAGTCCCTCCTCACCCAGTGCAAGAACTGGGCAGGGTCAGGGAGGGCCCTACAGCCAGAGCACACAGCAGGGATCTTACAGACATGACAAAAGCTCAATACACAACAGATAAGGCCTGCTGGTAGAACAAAAGATCCATAGTGTCATGAGCATGAATTTATATTAAATGTGGGCATCATTCTCCAAAGCTTTTCCAAAAATGACAAATGGTCTCAATGCAGATGTTTTTTTATGGATTATTCCCTTTTCATATGTCTACTTTTCCTCTTACAGGCATTTTCTGGCACTTGGGTAGATGATTAGGTAGATTGCAGAACTGTCAAAGGCCCAGGCAGTTGTCATGATAATAGGGATAACAGATACTACTTATTCTTTTATCACACAGATGGTCCTCATGGACCTCACTGGTGAGTGTAAAAAGAATTACTACACAGTAAAGCTAACTGTAAAAAAAGAAAAAAAGGAGGATGTCAGAAGATCAGAATAAATTACTTGGGATATCAATAAAATGTCACAACAGAAACACTTCCCTGTGTTTGTCTTTTTATCAACAAACATTTTTACAAGCAGTAGAATTTGGCATCTGACTGCTTTTGAACCAGTGCTTGAGCACATGGGCATTGTGTGAATTTACACGTGCAGAGGTGAATGTGTGAAACAAGATTTACACACATGCTTTTCTTTTTTCCATAGTGCTAGAAGATGAGCGGAAGAATCTGTGGGCATTTTAAAACAAGTAAAACGAGACATGTAAGTGAGCTCACAGATCTAAAAGCTACAACTGTGGGCCAGAGGCTAGAACATATGCAAAAAAAATGTGTGTATTCATGTAGACACAATCAAGTTTCCATTCTAGCTTTTTCTAAGTCAGAAAATAAAGGATTTCAACCAGTTATATAGACATTTAAATAGTTCTGCACTTTATAGCTTTCTATTTTGTGTGGTCTTGTTTTATTTCATGTGTGCCATTTACCACCTCCTGTTGCCAATGGTTTGGAACCCAGTTCTGGGAGCTTTCTATTAGTTCACTGCTGCAGCAGACACCAAGCAACAATGTTGGCTGTAACAGCACGTACACTCCAGTCATGATTCATTATTTTTGGTTCCTAAGAGTATACACGATCCTAATCAAATTCATCTGTAAGTGAGTCAAGTGTGCTTGATTAATGCTAACGAGGAAAATCTGAGGGCAGATAGGCATGTAATTTCAGCTTCATTTAAAAAACATATTGGAAACTGAAAACCTATATTGGTGCAAAGCCTATTTCTAAAACATTAACTATATTTTGTATTCTGCATCTGTCATCTGTAAGTACTGACAGGTTAAGAGCACAGTTTCTCCATTGCTGTTACAATGTGATTTTTCTTGTGGGGATGTATGTGTGCCTAGTTTTGCAGTTTATCCCTGAGGAAATGAAATATTTATAGGGATCCTTCTACGTATTTGAATTGCAGCAAGCAGAACAGTCCACATTCTGAAAAATTAAATTTAGACATTATGCCCCCACAGATTTCAGTAGAGGGATCCTAAATAACTTGTAGAATCAGAGCTACCATCGCTCACGCAAGAAGTGCAAAGGAAAAAAACAGTTTGTAACCATCTGCATTAAAAGTTTCCATTAACAGTGACTAATAGACCTCAGCAGCAGCACTGCTCAGAATTCCACAAGCCCCAGGAGTGCCATGACCCTGCCATGCCAGCTGATGTCTGCTAACACAGGTAGGCATGCAGAAGTAAGCTCAGTAGATAACCATGGGTATGAAATAGAAGCTTGTACAGTAACAACTCCCTTATGTAAACCTTTGCTAGAAGATACAGTGCCCAGAGAGAGGTGCCAGCACCAGTGGGGAAATGTGTTATTCTGGCATCAGCATAACCTTCTTTTCCTGGAAGTGCACACGTGACTCCACAGCCTGATTTACCGTCGCTCCAGTGCCTGCTCTGCAGGTCTGTGACTGCTCTAAGTATTCCAGTAACTGTGTTCATTATAAATAGCAGGCAGTGTCGCCACAGGCTGCAAAACAGCTCATCACAGGAGCAACACTCTGCTACTCCAGTGCTGCAGAGCAGTGAGAGCAGCAGCTGGGACATGATCCTGCAATGCCTGGGCTCAAACCCCTTGGAGGGAACAAAACAAAACCTGCTTGGCCTTACCCCCTCTCAGCTTTAGGCAGGGAACGTTCTGCACTGGGGCTGGTGAGGAAGCGTGCAGCATACAGGAAGGAAAGTTACTAGGGTCACATGTAGAACCTGTAACCTATACATTACTGTGAGTATGGAAAAGGCAATCTGTCCTCATGTCTAGCACTGGTGCAAGGGAGAAAACTGTGTGCATGAATTCTTTAAGTGCAATACAAGTGGGAATTTGGGCGACCAACACCAGCAAAACAAGTTACCAAACCCCACTAGAATGATAGGACACCTGAGGGGTTATAGGCACATAGGATTTTGCCTTAAGAATGTTTTCACGTGCTTAATATTCTGCACTATACCCTCAGGTGCCACTGCTGTGGCCAAGATTATCATAACTCATCTGATGAGAATCACAGGCTGGTCACTGTCTGACAGCCTGGTCCCTTAGGGACTCCAAACACATACCTGAAGTATTCAGCAACACCCACTTAGCAAAAAACAAACAAAAACCCCACCACAAACAGTAGTCATTTCTGTCCTGAAATTAATTCCAACGGGGTTTTCATAGCAGCCTTGTGGACACAGCACTCCTGCAGGAAAGGGAAAGAAGTACATATTCCTCTCTTTCCCTGGAAGGGACTCAGAGCCATAAACACCCTGGGCTGCTGCAGCACTGTACCCCCAAGGAAATGGACAGATCCAAAGAGGAAGCTCAAGCCCACCCTCCCAAACTGAACCTTTTGAGCACTACATTCCTGCTTTTATACAATAGACTGTTTTAATGAAGGTTATCAGCCCGGTGTGTGAGTTTTGATAAGCAGCTGCTCTCAGCCACCTGCAATTCTTCTATAAACCAGAGTCAGAAATGCTCCTGAGAAGGGGAAGCTGCAGAGCTGAATTCCTTCAGAATCTGGAGCTCCCCTGTGGAAGAACAGTGAAAGGAACTGACTATTAACCAAAAGGTTGCCTTTCCTTCCTTGCAGGTCCCTCTTTACATGGCTGAGAGAGAGACAAAGATAACAGAACAGGGTGCACACAGGCATTAGGTGTGATTCTGTGGTTGTTCTATTAAGGCTAGGCCCCCAAGCTCCCCCTACCCAGTAGCAAGAGCTCACATAATCATATTTGGATCCAGCCTCCTCCCTTTCTCACACTCCCAACAGGTGCTGGACGTGCTGCTGTGACTGCACCAACTGAGCTCTTCAGGCACCAAACAATACTGGTGGGGGACTCTAAGCCCCAGCCCACAGCACTCACCAGGCATCAGTCCTGAGAAGCATTAGAGAATTAGAGCACTCATCTCTGGTTAGGGGTGTATTGAATACA
The DNA here is from genome assembly GCA_020086605.1 of Lanius collurio. Taxonomy (NCBI): domain Eukaryota; kingdom Metazoa; phylum Chordata; class Aves; order Passeriformes; family Laniidae; genus Lanius; species Lanius collurio. The sequence continues at coordinate 43,571,550 of JACBWW010000003.1, forward strand.
GGACCCTTGGGGCCAGTTGTCTTGAAGTTCCTCATGCAGGGTCACCCGCAAAGGGCTTTTGGAATCTGAACACTGTGCCTGCCTTCCTTCTACACTCTTCTCAAAGAGCTGAGCAAATACCTGACTTCAGCTGAGGGGAAACAAAATATTTTTGTTTGGATAGTACCTCCAAGGGAATGAATGCTTGGAGAAAACTAGCAGGAAGCTTGCTTGTCCAATGAATTTAATGTCAAAAACCATTTAAAAGCTGTGTGGATTCAGTCCTCTGTGTATGTGTGTAATCAAGACTGTCTTGTGTCTACTACAGCTTGGAGCTTTGGGCACTCATCATTGTCTAGTTGAAGAGGCTGCTCCAAGCTCCATTAAGTTTTATCACTCTCTTCATGGATTTTCTGTTTTGTCTGCTGACTTATTATCCCATCTCCTTCCCATCTATTGCCTTAAACCCTGTGGGTGGAACTACAGCAGAAAGTGACCCTCTGGGCAGCTCAACCAGCTACAGTAAAGGAGACACAACCTGAGGTAGCATCCCCTGCTCTTGCAAGGGGCAAGCCAAATCTCTTAATTTTGCACTAAGAAATTTTAGGATGTTGCTTCAAAACTGGACCAAAAATCTATGAGCTAAATATCAGCCTTTTTAACCCATGTGGAACAGGGACATTTTTTCATACAGCAGTCTCAGCTGTTTCAGTGTTGCTGCTGCCCCTAACAATGTGGACAGAGGAGCAGCCTAGAGCAGACAGAGCCTCTTGTGGACCTCACAGTTTAGATTTTTCCCTGTGAAGTATTTTGCAATGACTAACTTTTGCCACAACTGCCTTGATGTGTGTTTCTATATGCAAATCTGTCAGCCCAACGAGTCCATCACAGCTTTTGGCTTTGAAAACCTCTCTTCTATATCAGCAATGACAGCAAACAGAAGGCACAACCAACCTGATTAATTAATCCCCACACAGCACCTCCTAGCAACCCAAGGCTGTTATGCTAACACTTCCAGCCGGAGCTTGTAAGTGTATAACTTAACCACATGGGAATGCACTATCTCACTCTCATGAGCTCAGAAGGCTTTAAAGAAAACATTACTTACCTCAACGCTTTCTCTGAGATGCCATCAGAGGCTGGACAGACAGCATGACCAACATACAGTCACAGCAGACAGGAAGAGAAGGTCTGATACTACAATACGTAGTTAATTAGCAACTCTTCCATTCTCCCAAAAGGCTGATGAAGCCACACACTCAGGACTTAGCTCTGTATCCACTACAGCAAATGACAAAGAATTCCAGAGATGATTGGCCTGTTTGCAAGGCACCTAAACCACTGAATTTGTGTCAGTGAGTTCGAACAGCATTAAGTGCTGATAAACAGCTGGAGACATGCTCGTCCAGGATGCAGGCCAATTCACAACTTCCATGGATTTTTGTCACTCTAACATACGCTATCTGTGTGAGACGAGTCTTCAGGCTCCATATTCCAACAGCACTGAAGCTTCCACCACTGAAGATTCTCAGATGCATTGGTGAGGGAAATGTCACATCCCTCCACTTCGTGCAATATTACATTAAATCCCTCTCTCTGATTTGGCATCAACAGGTTTTTAAGGTGCTGCTTCAGAATGTCTGTAAACTTGTGTTTTTAAAATTCACCTTTTACTAGAAAATATTAGTTAAGCAAAGCTAGCAGAGAGGGGCATCTCAGCCATCCTGAAGTAAGAGAAGAAAAGTATCTGTCTCCAGCGTTTACACTTGAGACAAACCAGGAGACTCTGCCACCAATGCTGTTGATTTACTTCCAGTAACTGCTTTACACTGGAATGCACATCCACCTGCAGCATTGCCCCAGCTATGGGAGGTCAGTTTACATGTTCTTTGCTGAAGTTAATTAACATGAGGAGCAGAAATTTATATAGTAATTAATTATTTTTCAGCATGCTATATTACCAGAAAGCCCAAAGAATGTTTATAACCACTGGATCTCCAGGAAAGAAGAATATACACAGAGACCATTTGAGGCTGCTGCCTGGCATCACATACTGGAGCATGAAGTTGCACCTGATAGACTGGGACAACTTTAACAGCTGTAAATTAACTCTGTGAGCCTAGAGTGGATAAAGGGCTGCCCCAGGAGTCCTCACCCATATTACCACTGGTTATAAATGGATGTTTCTCTTCTAACACTTGCAAATAATTTTTAAATTCTAGAAATCTGTTTGGTTTTTTTTTTCATTTGAACATAATAAAATGCATTTTATTGTACTGAACTCTTCTCTGGTAAAGAAAGGCATGTCAAAGTGATCTGGGAAATGCTGGCACTCCTCCCTCCAGGCAGCACTGCACTACCCACTTAGGAGATTGGCATGGTTCTTCATCAGACTTGTCTCCTCTGAGCAGCACATCACATCTGTAACTATACCGTCATCTTCTCTTCAGGTCTCCTCTCACACACATTTCTAGCACCACAAATGTGTATCTCCCCTCCTAAAAAAGGCAGAGAGACCCTTTATTGAGGATAGCCAGCCAAAAGATTGAGGAAAGTGGTTAGTTCTCAAGTCCAACCACTCACAGCAGCATTAGGTGGAAAACTCAGGGTGGGAGTGGGAAGACATTGGGGCAGGTTTTCACAGGGACTCATTGGGGTGTCAGAAAGCAGCAGCCACTGCACCTGGGCTGGGGTCGCACCAGCAGCATCCCCAAGCATCCTCCCAGTCCACAGCCATGGCCACAGTGCACTGGGACAGTCCTCAGGAGCTGGGGGACAAGAGACACCTGCCCTTGCTCCAAGGCAGAGCAAGATCAGAACTTCTTGTCAGCACAGCTCACCAGCACAACTGTTGTTCATTGCAAATCCCATACAGAATGCTTCCAATCAGAGTCCCTAAGGACAAAGGTCCATATGTTTCCTGGCCTGACAAATCATGTGGGAAGCTGGAAGAGTGGGGAGAAATTACTTGGAATATTGCCTGACTGAAAGGAAGCCATCACCCTTCCTACCCTGCCTTACCCTGCCATGCCCAGGGCTGATGTGCATCTGTCTCCATTCCCTGATGTGGGTGCAGATCCTTGCTGGCCATGGCCACAGGCCAGAGAGGGAACTAGAGAGTGTCAAGGGAGAGTGTCAATAATGCACTGAGAGTGCATTATTTCCAGTCTAAGTGGAACACTTTCTCACTGTAACTTCTCATCTTCCTTCCCAGATCCTGATTTTTTGCTTCCTGATCTATTTCCTTGTAAGAAAGGAGAAAGGGTTCCTATTGCAGATGTTGTTCAGGGCTCAGTAAAAGCCTGTAGAGGGTCCAGACATCTCCTGCCTCTCTGGCAACCACCCTCAGTCACACCAAAACAGGACCTGCTGTTGACAGCTGCTGGTAGCAGCCAGGGGCTGGACATTGGGTAATTAATTTTAACTTTTCATTAAACTAGTCGTGCATCAGCCCCATTGGCAGACCCTGTCTAAAAGTTGTACTCATTCAAACACAAGCTCTCATCAGTCCCAGCTCCAGGGAGCTCAGCAGGTTCTCATGGGCTTGGGAAAGCAGAGCAACACACAGCTTTGGCTAATAATGAACAACCTCTGCAAGGGATTTCTGGTCACCAGAAATTATCTGCCCAGTATACTGCCAAATGAAATGGAAATCGCGCCTACTTTGATAGGCAATTATCAGTGATGCAAGAGAGTGTTTCCCCACATTTTACCAGTCTTTTCTCTGGGGATTTTCCCAGGTGGCACTTCCTCGGCTCTTACAAATGCACTTCAGATGCCATGACTCTGGAATCAACCCAGCCAGTTGTGGTTTCAATGCTGTAGAAGGTGTATCTTAATGGGACATGTACTGACCACATGGTGAGCACCTGGAGGTAGAATAAAGTGCTCATAACTGAAGAGATGAAACAAGCAAGACACAGTAGTTTCAGATACCTTCCACAGTAGGTCAGACCCTTATATCTTGAATTCTGTTCTGTTTGCAGCCAAGCACTTCTAAGGGACAATGGCTCACAGGTAACAGGGAAAAACAGCTGGAGAATGCCAGACTTGCTTGAACTGACTCTGGGCATATTCATGATTCAGCAAAAGAACAAAAGGCCAAACTTGAAGCATTGATCTTCTTCTGCTCAGTTCTTACCCAAGGATTTCAGGAGAAGTGTGGCCTGAAAGAAATTTTGTGTGTGGTCTCAAGATTTTATTGCCTAACTGTAATGCAGTATGAATTAATTATGTCCCACGGGACTCTGACCCTCCCAAATGAAACTCCAAGATCCTGGATCCCGATAGAATGATGCAAAGTGGCCAAATTTGGTAATGAATAGAGTTGGGACCTTCCATGGTCTTAACCACCACTGAGGGGAAGTTTGACGGTTATGATGTTGTGATGGAACAACCTCTTCAGACTATTATAAGACATTGTAATTTAGAGAAGTGTTCAGACTGTCTTAAATCACTTACAAGGTCCTACTGACTTCTTCTGGCCCTGGAAATGAAAGAAACAGAGCTGTTCTATGCAGTCATTTCTACTTTTTCCTCTTGGCTTATAACTAAACCTTGGAGAAGGATGCCAGCATCAGCCAGATGTGCAGAGACAGAGATGTTCTGAAACTCAGTATTATGGTGCCAAGCTTTTCAGTGTTCTCCCCATGTTCAGAAACCACAGCCCCAAGCTGAGTGCACAGGCATACCCTGCAATGCCTGGGGAGAGCTGAGTACCTCTGCTGGGGCCCACAAATGCCTAGAGAATCAGGAGAAAGGAAAGACACAAGGGCACTTCAATCACGGTGGCAAGTCTTTGACAACTAAACACCAACCTGAAATTATCCTCAGGGAATTTATTGGTTCAGGTAGGTGTTTAGTGTGTTTAGATGTCTCACAGCTCAGCCTGCAGCTGCAGAGTGGTTTCAGGACTGAGTTTTTCAGTGCCTATTGCAGCACTACGGCAGTATTTAGGTTCCCAAATTCCTTTGCTTCTGTACCCCACACTGTCTGCACTTGTTTCCTGGAGCTGTCTGGTGCCCATGGACAGGTGTCAGCTGCAGCTTTGAATTATGAACTCTGGTTGTTCCCATCAGTTATCAACTCGCATGGCTGGACCTCGCCGGGAGGTACGATCCCATCATAACTCAGGACAGAGTCAGTCACCAGACCGAGGCATCGAGATACCTCACTGATTTCAATGCAGAAAGGAGACATTGTGCCATCCTGCTGCCTGGAAGGAGCGATCAGATTCACACAAAGTCTGCTTTGTAGCAAAGTCACCTTCCTGGTAACAGGTGCTCCCGATGCATGATTGATCTTTTGTCACCTTTGTCTCTGTGTGTTCCCCGGGCCAGACCCCGTAAGTCGGCGTTCCCCGGCCGAAGCTCTGCAGCCTCCTCGCTCGCAGCCCCGGGACCGACGGACCGTGAGCAGCTGCTGCCACCCTCAGGTCACCCTCTCAGGAAACCTCGCTTTCTGCCTTTGCTGAAGGCTCTCTAAAACGAAAGGAAATGAAAAGTGAGCACCAGAGCTGCCGGATGATAGGACTGTCACACCTTGTTGGCATGTTGGCATCGCTTCCTCTGGATGCACCAACAGGGTTAGTACGTCCTATGTAGGAGCAGGAGCAGAGGCATCTCTGACATAAAGGGCAGAGCAGGAGGACCAGCAGGGCCACAGTCATAGAATCATAAAATCATTTAGGTCAGAAAGACCTCCAAGACCATAAATTCCAACTATTAATCTGGCACAGCCAAGTATACCAATAGTCATGTCCTCAAGTGCCACTCCATCACTTTTCCAGGCAGACCGTTCATGTGCTTGAGTCCCCTCATGGCTGAGTTTCAGGTCCAGGAATGGAGCTGCAGTGCAGACCTGCACCCAGGGAACAGCACACAGTCCTTCTCTGCTGCATGATGCCTCGACTCCCCCAAAACCCTCCCAGCCCAGCACACTTGGGCAGCCAGCCAGGACACAGCATCCAGTCTGCAGGAACACATAGTTCAAAACCAGCTGGGCCTGCCCCAGGAGAGTGATATCTGCAAGGACTGGAACCGCAAGAAAGAAACTGGAAAACAGAGCTAAAGAAGGAGGTGGCCTCAAGTCACCTTAATTCCCCACCACCAATGCCCCAGGTAAATCCCCAGCTGAAATTAGACACCCACACCCTTACACTTCTCTTACCCAGCAGCAATTTTGCATTTGCAGCTAGAACCACTGCTGTGGCCAAAGCTGGACAAAAGCACAGCACCAAGCAATCCTAATTGCTTTTTAACAAGTGTTTTGCTTGCATTTATGCCACCAGGTACCACCTACATCACCTTGTACCAGCTGAGGAGCATAGGCCTTGACAAAAATGAGATGAGAGAGCAACAGCGCAGAAAACTGGCAGCGCTGCAAGGCAAGGTATCACTTCTAAGGCAATCCATGCCTCCTTGCTTCCAGAGCTGCTGCACTGCAGCAGAAGGGATGAGCTTGGTGGAGAGAACTTGGCTTATGGCAGTCCTTTGCAGCCAGGGGCTTGGCTTTTACTGCCTAGCCAGTTAAACAAAAAACAACTTGAAGATGGGTGAAAGCTTTGTTCTTATTACTCTCCTGCTACAACCGTGGTCTTTTCAGCACTGTGATACCTCTGCAATTCTCCTAGGGAGAGGAAAAGAAATTGGCTGAGAATAACTTTTACAGGCACATCTCAGTGCAGAACTAAAAAAGCTGTGTCCTGAGGGAAATTTTATGTCCTCTGGATGATGTATGCTCAAGGTGAATGCTGGTGATTAAGATTTTTCTTGGAAATTTCTTTCCAGAGGTTGCTTGCATGCCGAACTAGAGGGAAAGAAGAAATTATTTTCCAAACAAGCTTTGTTAATAGGAGTGTCAAGTTCAGCAGTATTTTCCTCTCCAGCATGATCTTCCCTTCTAATATATTGTCTGTTGGATTCTGAGACCATCCAGGTAATTTCTGGGCTGTGTTTAGCTTTCAAATCAAAGGTGAGATTTCAGAACTTGCAACACTTTAGCAGTTTCTTCAACAGTTTCTCAGACCATTAAATCTTGCAACATCTTTGGAAGGAGATACACAGGTTGCTACTGCTTTTGAGTTATGGTTTTCCTTATTGTACAGCTATGAAAAACAACATTGTCAATGGCTAGACAAAGAGTAGAGTCATTGCTAAAATCATCTTGAGGAAAACTGGTGCTACAGCTTCAAGCGGCTCTCGGGTTTAGGCAATCTTCCACTGTTCACCTGCACGACACAGGCCCCTTGGTTAACTCTGGCTTCTGGGAGCTGCCAACACACAGTAAAAGACCTCACAACAGTTTCCAGGCTGCTGATTTCATACTGGTCATATTGCGTTTTCCTCCTTAAAGCAGGATTCCTGAATTCTTTCATCATATCAGGTTTTAAAATCTCACTGCTCCTGAGCAGATTCTTTTGTTCTACATCTATCACAGGTTTCAGATCCCAAGGAGCTCTTGACAATAGTCAGTGACCCCTAGTTGGTCACAGGCTTCGCAGATCTGTATTTTCTCCATATTCCTAATCCAGTCCAGGAGTCACTGACATTGGAAAGAGCCTTTGGAGGTCCTGTAGTTTAACCTTCTACTGAGAAAAGGACCAACTTCAATATTAGACCAGGCTACTTGGGATTTTGTTTCAGACTGGTTTTGAAAACCACTAAGGACAGAGCTTCCACAGCCTTCTGGGAGGCCTCTTTCAATGTTAATCTCTTCTGCTGTGTGGAGTGGTGGTTATTATTATTTATTATTATTATTATTATTATTATTATTATATCCAGTCAGATTTTCTCATTCTACAGTCAATAACTGTACCCTCTCACTCTTTTGCTGTGCACATCTGATAAGAGTTCAGATCCACTTTCTTTCTAAACCCCAGGTCGGATTACTGATTTCCCCCATATACAGCCAAGTATTGAACAGAATTTGACTAATTTATCTTCACACCACTGCTATCTGATTAAGAGTTCCTAACTGCACTTATGAGGTGGAGCATAGATACTAAAGACAGTAATTAAAAGTCACAGAATCACAGAATAAGCTGAGTTGGAAGTGAGCATCAAGATCAGTGAGTCCAACTCACAGCCCTGCACAGGACCATCCCCATGAGTCACAACTTGTGCCTGAGAGTGTTGTTCACTTTTTGAACTCCAGGCTTGGTGCTGTGACCACTTCCCTGGGGACCCTGTTCCAGTGCCCAACCACCCTCTGGGTAAAGAACCTCTTCCTAATACCAACCTAAACTTCCCTTGACTCAGTTTCAGGCCATTCCCTCAGGTCCTGTCACTGGGCACCAGAGAGATATGTGCCTGCCCCTCCTCTTCCCCTCACAAGGAAGTTGCAGACTGCAATAAGATCTCCCCTCAGTCTCCTCTTCTACAGGCTGAAAAGACCAAGTGACCTCAGCTGCTCCTCATACAGCTTCCCCTCAAGGCCCTTCACCATCTTTATTGCACTCCTTTGGATGCTCTCTAATACTTTAGTATCTTTCTTATATTGTGGTGACCAAGACATTGGCTAATTTGCAATGACCACTATGAAATTATACCAGACTTCTGTATATGTAGAAAACACCAATTACATCCACATCAGCTGCAACACAACTTATTCCCAGGTTGCTGTCCATCCTCTTAGCTGGATGAAGCAAAGAAATAGAATACGTGTTCACACAAGACTTTACTCTGATGCGTATGTACACGGCCATTAAATGTCCACAAGGCAACACTAATCCTGAACCTCCACGGCTTGCAAAACAGTATCTGTGTCCTTTAAGAGGTCATGCTGTAATGAAGGTTGCAAATTTTTTCAGCTGGATTAGACTTTCAAATTTCCAGTGATTCATAACTCAGTAGCAAAGAAGTCAATGATTCCAAAAGCTTACAGACATGAGCTGAGAGGAAACAATTGCTTTTACAGTGACTCCTCAGTTGTATTTGGTTTGAGTAGGAAGATGTTGGCAGCAGGGGGGTTCCAGGTGTGGCTTCTGTGAGAGAAGCTGCTTAAAGCTTCCTCCATGTCTGATAGAGCCAACGTCAGCTGGCTCCAAGACAGATCCACAGTTGGCCAGGGCTGAGTCAATCAGGAACAGTGATGACACCTGTAGGATAATGTGTTTAAGAGGAGGCAGAAAGAAAGGGTCTAGAAATGTAGAACAGCAGCTGGAGGAGAGGGGTGAGACCATGTGCAAGAAACATTGGCAGAGAGGATGAGGTGTTCCAGGTGCCAGAGCTGAGGTTCCCCTGCAACCCATGGTGCAGAGCATGGAGGTCCACAGTGGAGCAGAGATCCACCTGCAGCCTCTGGAGGACCCCAGGCCAGAGCAGGCTGATACCTGAAGGAGACTGTGACTGCATGGAAAGCCCATGTTGGAGCAGGGCCCTGGCAGGACCTGTGGCCCCATGGAGAGAGGAGCCCATGTGGAGCAGGTTTGCTGGCAGGACTTGTGACCCTGCAGGGGACCAACACTGTAGCAGCCTGTTCCTGAAGGACTGTACCCCACGGAAGGGACCCAGTCTGAAGCAGTTTGTGAAGAACTACAGCCCATGGGATGAATTCACATTGCAGAAATTTGTGGAGGACTGTCTCCCATGGGAGAGACCCCACACTGAAACAGCAGCAGAGTGTGAGTGTGTCCCTGAAGAAGGAGTGGCAGAGACAGCCTGTGATGAACTGACTGCAACCCCAATTCTCTGTCCCCCTGCACTGCTGGGAGGGAAGAGGGAGAGAGAACTGGGGGTGAAGTTGAGCCTGGGAAAAGTGAGGGTGTGGGAAGTTGTTTTAAGATTTATTTCTCATTATCCTATTTGGAATTTGATCAGCAATAAATTAAATTGATTTCCCCGAATTAAGTCTGTTTTGCCCATGATGGCAATCAGTGAGTGATTTCTCCCTATCTTTATCTTAACCTGTGAGTGAGCCTTTTGTCCTATTTTCACACCCCTGTCTGGGTGAGGAGGGGAGTGACAAAGCAGCTTTGGTGGGCACCTGGTGTCCAGTCAAGGTTAACCTACCACAATAAGCATTTGCTGAAAGCAGAATAGTGAGACCAGGAATCATGGAGTCCATTACAGGACCTGGGGAAAAGCACTCTGATTCATTTCACCAAACTCAATCCTTCTCTCTGTATAGTAGTGGTATCTGGCTCCAATCTTTCATGCCCACACCTCCTGCTCAGTCAGCAGGACACCATTTAAGCCTTTGTTTGCCCAGTCTTGGTCCTCCCCCCCATCACCTCCTTGCTTCCTTAAGTCCCCTCTGCTTTCTTTTCTCTCTCCATGACAATCCTGATCTCAGGGGTCTCCTCATCTCATGCCACCATGGCTATAGTGTTACTGCAGTGAGAGACATGGTTCTTTTTATCTCCTGGAGATGCATGGGATGGCTGATTTAGGACATGGACCAGACAGCTCTTTGTTGTCAACTGTGGCATTGTGCCCTGCCTAGCAGAGAACAACTGGAATAAAGAATTGCAGAAAGAACCTCTTGCAACAACTCTGGTCAGACTGCATTTAGTCACTCTGTGGGACACAGGGTATTCGGGGCCTGATCACTGGTAAAAGCTCTGACAGAATGCAGCTTGCTCAAACTGGTAACACTTTGCAGTTCTGAGTCTCATACAAGCCTAGTGTAGGGGAAATTGGGACATTTCAGCTGCTCAAAAGAAAGAATATTCCTACTGCCTGTTTTTTTGCAAATATTTATAAACTGGTGCAGAAACCAAAGGGAACAGTGAAAAACATGCTAGTGCAGAAGCCATGCATTTTCCTCCTGTTTTTTCCCACCTCTATTTTAAGTCCTAATCCAAAATATGAAGGCAAGAAGGCATTTCAGCAGAAGGGTTTCCAGTTCTGGAAGAAGAACAAAACAAAGTGTTTTCTCCTACTCAGAATTAGAAACAGATCAGATATTTTTGCTGAAAGGTTTTGATGCAACACAAACATAAATCAGCCTGTCAGAGCAAAACTGATTGGGGAAAAATTTAGTCCAAAGAGGAAAAGTAGCAAAGGAAAGAGGAAAGTGGTGCATAGCAGGAAGTGCTGGCCAGCTTTCGCATTAGGAAGTACTGTTAACCCCTTCCACATTTGCAGTACATGCATCAAATGTGACATTAGCATGAATAACACACAAAGGTTCATCTACTCAACTCATTGCTTTGGGAATTGAATTTAGATGTCAGGTCTGCAAAGTTTTGCATAAGCCTTGACTCCTGCACAGAACTCTCTGTTAACTCTATGAGGCTGTGGAGACCTGTCTGCCCAAACCACCTACAGGATGAAAACCCCATCAAAGGCAACATGTTCCAGGTAGAGGGAGGAAATCTCAGACTGCACTTCTATTGTCAAGCAAACGTATCCCTCAAAAGGAACCTTGAAAAGTCAAGGGTCAAGAGGGAATTTGCGTCATAACTCACACTCTGGAAAACTAAAACCTGGGCCAAGGTAGTGATATCTGAAGAGAAGGAAAAGATCTATGACTAACTGACAGAAAACCAAAAAGCTAGCTCACAAAGGCCCAGGCTTTTGTCAGTGACTGACATTTTGCCTACTTGGAAGGAAATTAATTAGAGGAGAATGAAGAGCATATGTTGTCAAGTGGGTGTAAATCAAACTAAGCAAACAAAGGAGTACAGGGAGAACTCAAGCAGACATCAAAGCTGAGACAGAAGAAAAGGCTGGAAGTGGCAAGAGCCACAGAGGCTTTTAGATGGGCATATTTCCTTCAAATCTGCTTATATTTCCACATGTTGATGAAAAACTGAGAGAAAGGTAGCAGCAACCAATGTACCTGAGAAGGGACATTTCTAGCACAATACTCACAAGTTGGTTGCAATGTTCAGAGTTACTCACCTTGTCCCAAGTGGTGCTGCTTGTGCCAGCACAGATGGCCTCTGCAGAGTGGAACACTGCATCACACATTCTAAGTCCTGTGAGTAGCTATGCCTACAAAAGCAGTCTTGATTTAGTATTAAGGAAAAGCAGCACACAAGGCCTCATTAAAAACCATTTTCAATTCAGCTTATTCTTCAGTTACTCTATAAAGCCCAAAGTGTTTTTTCTCATTGCTCTTTATAGCCTTCCCAGATCTTCTAGCCACAAACACGTAATTTATTTAAGCCACACATAAACAACCATGATTTACGTCAACTTTTCATTCAATGGAAAGCACATGAAAGAACTACTTTCCTTCTGTGTGTTACTTGCCTGCAAGGGCTGGAGCATGCCTTTCCAAATTCCTGGTGGTAACCCCAAGCAGTTGTCAAAACTTGCTCTATATCTGGCATTTTAAGAACTTCCCATGAGTTTTTTCCATTACGGAATCATTCAGTCACCATTTAGCACCTCTCTGTACCAAATGACAAGTGAAAGAACTTTATGACTTCAGAAAAAGGCAGACCCTTAACTGGACTTGATGTCAACCTCTTGTCAGAGTGCAAGACACATCTATGGCAGTTGCCATACAAACCTGTATGACATCCAAGTGAATGGAGCTATAATTCAGTTTGCTATTCTGCAAGTGAATAATCCTAAGGGGTCACCATCTCAATGATGAGAAAACCTGTGCCAAGATAGTTAAAAGCTGAATCAACAAAAACAGTCATATGAAACCAGTTAAAAAAAAAACTTTGCTGCAGTATACAGAAATAAATAAAACACCATTCCTTCTGCTTTTTAAAATCAGGGTTGGTCTCAGGCAGGAACATGCAGTACACTTGTCTCTCTGGCAGCATGCCCTGTACCAAAAGTAATTGGAGTTCTCCAAAATCCCCTCCTTCCATCTAAGACCTGGCAAGGAACAAACACAATATTGATTATTGTATCTAAGGACTGGCTGACAGGCCTCCCTGCCCAGTGTGACTGAGACCTGCAGTAGCCATTCTAAGATTAGCAGACCATTCTCTAAAGAGCAAGCCTTCCTGATCTCTCTTCTGACAGGGTGAGCACTCCTCTGTGCACCACTGGTGCAAACCAGCTCAAACCGGTGTTATTCCAGGCAGTGCCCTCCAACAGTCTCAGCTCAGATGGAGCTCACCCTGACCTGATAACCCTCAACACCTTGTCCTGGCTAAGTGAAATCCTCACAGCAAATGGGCTCCACAGCAGCTGGATGAGAGTGGCCACCACACCACCACACACTGGGTGAGGAACAGGCTCTTCAGCAGCCAGCCTAAAATATTAAAGATTTAAACTCTACCTATTAGCATAATTCTAATTATCACCAAGAACACAACATACATGCCAAAAAGATGTTCAGAATTGATGACTTTCTCATTCTCTCACTTCAGTCTTCATTATTTCCTGATGTCATCCAGCATTAGAGTCAAAGGCAACTCAAAAAACCCTCTGAAATAAATATGGCTGACAAATAGAGGTCAGTGCATGTGGCTTTCAAGTTCCAAAACTGCATTAAAATGCATGGAAAATGTCTGATGATGGGTTAGGATGGGCTGTGACTTCAGTGACAGTCTAGGGAAAGATGGAGTACTAACAATAACACAGACAATAATTTTAAATGTTTTCTGATTTTTGGTTGGGCTTTTAGGCTCTGTTGCCACAAATACCATAATCATCATGTGACACAATGCAGGATTATGACAATGGAGCCCTCTTCTTGCTCAAGGTCTTTCAAATTCTGTAAGTTTGCATTTTTTTCTGAAAATTATCCATTCTTCTGCTCTTGTGGGCCTTTTAAAGTACTTCACTTAAAAACTACAAGCTGATTTTGAATGTTTGTGTCTTCAAGAAGGGAAATACAGTCACTAAAGAATATAACATAAAAATGCTTAGTACTTCAGTGTTTGGCAAAATGCATCCTTAAAGGACAAAATGAAGATAATCTCATACTATATATGTCTGAGAAATAAAGTTTATTTTCCCAAGTAAAAGCAATAGGAGAATTTCAGAATATTTTGACAAAGCAACAAGCTGTTGCCTCAGATTTTTGGACATTAGTAACTATTGCTTTGAAGTTCATTAAATTGTAAATTCAAGGGAAAAAACATCTACCTTGTTATAAAGCTGCATTTATACAGATAGATAACTTCTCATTGTTACAGCAAAAATCCAACCAGAGTCTTGTTAACAAGACATGGATACACATGCATATACATGTATATAGCACTGACTAGTTTATAAAATTTGGCTGAAGAGTTGTCAGCTTTACAAGCAATAAATCATTATGATCAAATGAAAACTATAAACCAAAGTAGACTTACAGTAGGAATGTGCAGAAAAACAATCTTATTAGTTAAGACAGCAAAGGGACAGAACACTGGAAAGCAAAGTTAGTTTTAAAAATCTGTATTATAATTACACCAAGTATGATTAACTTAGTAATAACTGTAACTTTGTGTAAACATCAAGAATCACATTTACCCAGAAATCTCCAGAGAAACACACAAAACAGAACTGGGCAAAAAGAACAATAGGTAGCTGCACATCAGTTGTTTACAAGGCCTATGACAAGGAGGATGCAGGTGGTAGAGAAAGACACTTAAGTTTTATTAGGTGGGGAAGTAGAATTGGTTACATTCTGGAAAATGAAGGAAACATTCTCTTTTATCCTTTCAAGGAAAGGATCATCAAGAGTCCAATGTTGCCCAGAGAAATGCTTCCATTGCATCAACTGTGACATGGAAAGTGGCTTCTTTGAATTAGGCTTCACATGGTTTTGTTCAAGCTGGCAGCTTCTAGATATGGGAGGTTTTTCTGAGGAAGTAGCTGAAAAAAAATTATGCAGTAGACTAATCAGAGAAAACTAGGACAGAAAATTTCAGTCTGAATCAATAAGACAGTGGGTGATAACAAATGAGCACGTATAATCATTCTGTATCAACAAAACCCAAACATATATCCACAGTAAGAGGGGGAAGGCTGTTTCTGCTCAGTGATTGAGGTTATCAAAATCACCATATGCTAGCACATAGAAAAATACTTTTACACATGGATGGGAAAGAAAATATCTGGCAATTTCCTTTCTTCTGTCTTCCTAATTCTGTGACATTTGGCCTGCTCCCATTCTTTAAGTAAATCTGAATCTAGATGTATGTTGCAGCAAAATTCACAGCAGCTTCAATTTCTTCCCAGAGGAATCAATCCAGCCAGCTAAGAATAGTTTGAGTAGCAGTTTAATTGACTCAGCACACTAGATCTGTACACTCTGTATATCCAGATTATGCCAATTCGTTCAAGATACACAATACTGTATATCACAGTAAGGAAAAGACTATTGCTGTGAAGCACAAAGAGATTAATTCATTTTTAACATAGGATTCTAAAGCCCCAAATAGTATCAGGTCATTGCAGTGCACATCACACATTGATGGCTTTATGATTCATCTGATGCATGAGATACATGAAGAAATAATTTTGTATGGAAAAAAACCTGCATCATTACTGTTACTGGTTTAAAACTTGTCACCAAATATTTTCATAGCAGTATTATGTGCTTCTTAGGAAAGACCAGTGATGTGAGCAGCATGACTCAGTGTATTCCTGAATTTTTTGAAGTTTCTGAGACCTCATAAGACTCATATACACAAAACTTTCCTTTTGACTGCCATATGATATTTGAAGTAGATTTGAAAAATATTTTTTTATATTTGAAATATATTTTTTTACTGGCCAGAAGAAAATTTAGAATAGATGCATTTACAGACTCTGCCCTCCTAAAGTACACTACAATCAAGTAAAACAATAGGCTTACAGCTTTGCAGCTGATCTGAAGGCCAGCAGAATGGCAAGCAACCCATTGACATGATGCATGCACAGGAAATTTCCTCCTTTCAAGCTTTCTAAAGAAGACCCTACTGTGAATGGACCACAGGAGATGATGGTTGTGAGACCTGTATTACATTGTTTGGCTCCTCTTTAGTTTATCTTTTGAATCATACTTGCTAGATATGGGGGAGACAAATCAGTGAAAATTATTGGCTTTCCTGTGCAGCAGAATCTATCCCCAGTAACCTGGAATCTGGTTCCTTGATGCAGTAATTTGACAGTTTTCTATTCTAAGGAAAGGCAAAGAGACCTTTGCAGTGGTATCTGCATTCTGAGGTGATCAAACATGAGAGTATGACTCAGAACCATTTGACTGGGGAGGCAATGAGCCAGATTGTCCTCTGCTCTTTAGGAAACCAAACTTTCCCCTCACTCTGTCATTACCACCACTTAAGTCTAATAATGGCCTTCAGGCTTTCTCTTGATTTACTGCCAAAGGGTTTTGTTCACTGGGACCAGGACCCACCCTTGAAAAAGTCACAGAATCCAAGAGGCCAATGTTGTGATTGAATTGAGGGAACCAATGTGTGTTCAAAGCATAAGATAAGAAGGCAAGATGTTAAGACAATTGCAAGCTGCTAAATAAAAATACAAGCATCAGTGTTCATCATACTAGCAGCACAAATATTCTCTGGATTTCTGCAATCCAGGAGCCACACTTGCCTCACGGCAACTGGGAAAATATGGCTAACATTTAACACAAAAGGTGTCTTTCCCACACAGATCCTGTAATAGTACCTAAGTGGAGGATGGCAAATTTAGAACATTTCTTATGCAGAAACAGAATATTTAATTTTTCAATCATTAAAGAAAGATACAATGATGATTTAATCAGCATATAGAGCAAAAATAAAGGAGATAATGAAATTCTTATGGCTGCAGAAGCCCTGTGCTATCACTAGCCATGTCCTCCCCATTTTGGGTAGATTAATATGAGAAAGAAGCACAAGTCTAAACTATTACCTGGGAACATGCAAACCATCAAGCAAAATAGTACTGGGTGTGCATTACTCTTTTTCTTGCCCCTGTTTATTGAGAACACACACTCTTGCATTCACTTCTTGAGTTCTTTTTATTGAGGTTTCTGTGTGCATTTAGACTACATCAGTATTGGTACCACACTATCACACCTGTAAATAGTGTACATGGATATTTCATGCTCTAAAAAAGAAACATATCTGGGCAATAGATACTCTTTCCTTAAAGAAATTAGGTGAGCTATAAAAATCAAAATGGATAAGATGCAAACATAACTTATGATCATTTTTTTTAAAATCCTGTTCCTAACTTAAACTTATACCCGTACACAGCAAGGTATGAAGACAACTTTGATATAGCAAAAGAACAGGAGAAAGGCTCCTACAGAAAGGATAGATGTGAATATTTGCTACTTGGCTTTACAACTGCCAGAGAGTCTTCCAGCAGGTCTCAAATAACTATTTTAATCATCATGCATCAGCTTCAGTTAACAGCTCAGAAATGAAGGCTTATATACAAAGAGCTGGCATAGACTTTCACCTGGTATAGCTGTCCTAAAGTGCTTTTTAACTTGACTGGGTAATCTTACTGGGGTTGTGTTACTGTCCTTGAATATTTTGAAGCAAAATATCATATTGTGTCATTAGGTTGTAACAAATCATTAGTTGACTTGTACAGAGCTAATTCAAGGACTTAAGAGGCATGATAAATGAACTAGTTGTTACTGCAAGGAATTAATCTTTCTTCTCATTTCATGAAGGACTCCTATGGATTAGATAAATCAGCCACTACATGGAAGATTCCATAATGAACCCCTCCAATCCTCTTTTACTGAGCATCAAAGTTTTCTCCAGAGATAGACTATATATTAAGAATGGATTCCTCAGCAGTGGCTAGAGATAATGAAAAACAAACTCACTTTGATGGTCAATCTTTCCCATACAGTCACACTCAAGCAAGTCATGAGTAACACAGCTGGAATCTTCATGAAGAGTAAAGAGATTTTTAAGCTCCTCAACAGAAAAATGTGTGTGTTCAGATGTCTTGGAAAGGTCTACAACTGCTCCTGAAAGGTCTTGTTTGCTGATCTGTCTTTGATAAATCTTTTCTTCTATTGAGCCTGTATTGAAAAGAAAAATAGATAAATAGGGATAATTTTTGACCAGTATTGACAAAGAAGTTAAATCCATTTCTTCATAACAATATACATAGGAGATGCTAAATCACTATTTTCAGTTATTTAAGAAAAAGCAAAGCAAAGGCAAGTGAATCAGTGTGATGTCTCCATCTTAACTGAACTCAGAACAAATACATATTTTTAATGAACAAATAATACATATCTTTAAAGAACAAATTATTTCCAAAAACTCTCTCTTCCTTTCTTTTATGGACAAAATGCCAACATCTGTCTCACTCTGGGTAAGTTGGGCACCATCTCTGACCTGTGGTTAGCAGCCTGTAGATATGAACAGTATGTTTCTGACCATCTCTCCAAACTCTAGCCATTGCCTGAGGAAAGCAAGATGAAGAGCATTAACAGCCTGCTATACCAGGACACTTTAACTAAAGCTTGTAGCCTTCACTGTCTGAATTACCAGTTCTGATCACTTGTTCAAAGACTTGTTGTCTGGATAACGCATTCCTCAATAACTCTCTGTGATTATGTAAGTTTTCTGGTATTAATTGTAAACAGTTTTGAAAATCTAATTTACTTTCTGCCATTTATGCTTCTCTACCTTGCTGTATCCTACGGAAAGTAGGTGTTTCAATTATTTCCTGAAAGAAATCTCCTCTTCATATTTATTTTCCAAGCATTAACAACTATTAAATATTTCAGGAATACTGATCATTCTCCCCCATCTCCAAAATTGTTTTTTTGCCACAATACATCTTTAAAATTGACTTTTACATTTCTTTTGAAATTCTAAAAATGGTTGTTTGTGCCTCCTTTATTTCTTAAACAAACAAAAAGTAAAACTAAGTACTGCTATATATATGATCTCTTTTTTCTGAAAATGTATGGGTTACACCCACATACTCTGTACAAACACACACAACAGGGTTTGCAGTCTCTGGCAACCTGTAGCAATTTTGTCTGACTTAGCAGACTTTTTCAAGCAACAAGACAAGTGACCACATGAGGGTACTAATTCACCCTGGCAAGAAGAACAAAGGCCAAGAATCAGAGCTTATTTCAGGTATTAAGGACACAGCACTAGTTTACAACAAAAAGTTTCTTACTAAGTTCACAGAAAGATTTTTTTAATTGTTATTTTTAAGGACTATTTTAACTGAAGACTCTTACGCCAACTAAACAATCCCTTGAGGCCAACAGTGCCTTTACAAGAATAGCACAGCACTGGCTTTCTTTTCTTTCTTTTGGCATCACTGCCATGTGATTTTCCCATTCTTGCCATTCTGATCAGAGTCTCTCCCTTATTCTCAGGGATTGCAAATCAACAGCAACATTTGCTATGCAATCTAATCCCATTTTCCTTTTCCTTTTCGAAACACAGCAACTCTCCAGATAAAAAAAACATCAGGAGACAAAGAGGATATGTGACTCACTCCTCCAAAGAAAACAGAATTTAATCTTTTTATATTTTACTGCAAGAGGGCTTCTAATGATCCCAAGATATATATATAAAAAAAACAGAGAAATATTTCTTCTTTTCTTCTCAGAAAGTTTTCCTTCATTATTGTAATTGTCCAGATACTATGTGATAATTGGTAGCAGTAAGACATGTAAAGCCAGGCAATTCAAAATCAGCCAAGAACTCATTTGGTGTCCATCCCAACCCACATGTATACAGTTGTTACCAGACCTGAATA
The DNA here is from genome assembly GCA_020086605.1 of Lanius collurio. Classification (NCBI taxonomy): domain Eukaryota; kingdom Metazoa; phylum Chordata; class Aves; order Passeriformes; family Laniidae; genus Lanius; species Lanius collurio. The sequence goes on from JACBWW010000003.1 coordinate 43,591,115, forward strand.
TCTGTAGCTGGATTCCAGTCGATATCATAAAGGATCAAATGAGATGCTCCAACCAGGTTCAGTCCTACTCCACCAGCCTTTGAACTCAGCAAAAAGATAAAAGCTGGGCTGAATTTACTGTTAAAAGTATCGACAATGTGTTGTCTCTGGGAGACAGGAGTTTGTCCATCAAGTCTAGTATAGGAGTATCCATGATGTTTGCACACATCTTGTAATACGTTTAATGTCTGAGTATAATTGGATACCAACACGACTCTGTCAAACAGTAGAACAAAGTCACAATCCTAAACCTTGGTAAAATTAAAGTTCAATAACAAATTACTGAAGACATTTAAAAAATAAAATTAAAAGTGAAAAATTAAACATCAACTCGAGGTTACTTTTACTTTCTATTAAATAAAACATTTCCTGTTAATTAGAAGCATATACGAGATCTGGATGCCTTATATCTTCTGTCAAGCATTCAAATGTTAAATAATTAATGTCTCCCTTTGCAACAGAATTTGGCATAATGCACAGATTGCAGGCATTCACAACCAATCACAAAGATAGATTTTTTTTAAGTCTCTGTTTATACAAAATAACTGTTGTTAAGACAGCATTTGCAGAGGATGTTGTAGGAGCTAATAAACAATATATAAATAATTCTACTTGCTGAAAAAAGCTACTATGAATTTCTACAGAAAAACTCAGAAAATTCCAACAAAAATCATAATGAAAGTCGAATAGGAAAGCAGAGATTCTTTCCTACATTTTATGGCTGAAAAGAATGGGGATGAAGACTAGTGAAAGATAGACACTGGGTTTTTTTATAAAGCAAAATCAGTCTGATGCCTTACACTAATGGCCCAAGCCATGTTGGTCTATTTTCTCTGAAATTTTGCCTAAATAGATTTCAAAGGTCTGAAAATCTAGAATTCCTATCCTCCCAGATACTGAGGATGATTCTACTAAGTAGACAAATATCTGTTGAATTTAAGTCATAAGTAAAATAATAGGGCATTTTCTGCCAGATCTCGTTTGCAGGTCTTCTGTAATCTAAACTAAATGCAATACATTTCATTATTTTTTAAAAATAATTTTGATTAAAAACAAGTTCTGAAGAACTAGACTAATAATTTCAGGGGGAAATGAAAATATTAACATTTTACCAGTGGCTTAGAATATTTTTATTATTGCACTTTACAATTGAACTACATCCATGACTTGTTTGCAAAGATTTTGCAATACTTTTTTTTTTTTTTTTTCAATCAACACAGCATTCACACCTTTGTTTTCACTCAAAAATAGAGTATAAACTTCAGATTAGGACTGGAATTGAGTCTGCATATTGCAAAAGCTATTTAGCACCAATGAAAGCAGAGAAATCAAAGAAAAATAAACATGAACTGCACTGAACTAAAGCAAAAAAAGCTTAAAGGCATAAAGTAATGCCTCAACAGTGCCTAAAGTACTACTACAGGGAGACATGCATTTTTCTGACACCCTTGGTTTCACTGACCTACAAGAAACAAGGCTGGTACATTTAGCTATTCAGCTGTCATTGGTTTCAATGGATGCTAAGTATATAAACTCCAGCAACAGGCTCAACTTCCTGATTTGTAAAAGGAGAGCATCTTCATATTCCACTACATCAGTGTCAGAGAGCTGCTGTTACTTCCCACTGCTGAATTACAGTGTGTGCTATTTAAGCATGAGTTGAAATAAAAGTTAAAAGTTAAATACTTTTGGAATAGCTGGGCTTTAAGGCATGAGTCCATAAAAAATTTTCCTGGGACACCAGGTCATGTGAGATTCCCGCAAATCAGCAATCACACAGAAATTAATCATGTGCATCCTATTACCCCATAACAAACAGAAGTTTTCCTACATGCATTTACCACAGGGGAAATTCAGGCATGTTCATCTGGTGAGAGTGGCTGCCCTGAACTTTAGAAAAGGCAGCAAGCAGTGAGCAGTTAAGCTTGATTAAAGAGGAAATAACTTACAGTTTAGTAATGAAAATACTTTAGTGCAATTTAATAGATTAACACATCTTCTCAAGAAGATACAAAGCAATGGAAAGCCTCTGCAAGTACAGGATGCAGCACAAGGGCTGTAGCAAACTATCTCACTTGCTTTACAGCATAAAAAATACAAATATCTCTATCTGGAAAAAATATGAAGAGCATCTTTAAAATTATGTCAGCTGCAAATTCTAGTTCATAATTTAACAAGAAAGCCAGGACTACAATGGATAAATTAATCTGGCACCCCTGCAAACAGCTGAACATCTTTATTTTGAATGTTACACCCCCATGCATTTGGAAAGCAAATCAATATCCAAAAGGTCACTCCCATTACCTCCCTTCTACCTTTCTTTCACACTTGCCTTTCAGAAGAGTTGAGTTCATGGATTGCTGCTAACAACTTCACCAGCACCTGCAATTTTCCTGAATCAGTTTCAGAGAAAGTGTCTGAAGTGTAATCTTGTGGGAAGACATCTATTACACCTTCATAGAGGCTGGACTCATCATATTCCTCAGACATAGGATCATGGCTTTTTTCCTGTTGAAAATAAAAGGATTAAAATTCCATATCCCTTCTTTTTTTTTTTTTAAGATTGCTGTATTTTTATCACAAAGACAAAAGGTGGCATTAAAAGCTGCCACAAAGCAGTATGTTATGTAAGCATGAGCATGACAACCTCCCAATGCTGGATTGAAATCAAAGTTTTAAAACAGTTATAGTGTTTATTTCAGTTTACACCCTTGTCTTGGGGTGACTCAGTCACCCTCTAATCTAAGACATTGTTTGCAGCTAAGTAGAAAGTTGAAATACTTAAAACTGAAAAATGTGTACAACTTCTCTCCTTAAACAAACACACAAATGTATTTCCACAGTAAAGACATATCTAAACCTTGGGGATGAGAAGGAAATCAATACACTCTTTATTCTTTCTAAAATCCCATAATATCTTATTATGAAACTTGCCAATCATTCATTTTGTTTAGGAAAATACTGTCGTTAAGATTCAGTTATACCACTGGAAATGAAGAAAAGCTAGCAAGTAAAACCAATAAAATGGCAGAAATACAGGTAATATTTTGCTATACTTAGAAAATCAGTGTTCCACAGGGAGGAAAAAGCCTGACTACTCAAATGCCAAAACCACAACAGTAATAAATGACTTGCACATACAGTCCTTTCCATCCCTGTATTTAATAATATTTGTGTTTTTGCACATAAAAAGTTTCTAATGCTTATACTATGAAGTAAAGGCAATGAACTTTAGTTGGCAGTGGTGAAAGTCACAGGGATACTGCACTGTGGATATTCTACCAAAGTCATGAAGTACATCTCTTAAGAAAGATTTACATTTCCACTCACTTTACTTGGATGTCAGCTAGAGGCCATAGAAGTTCCTATTACCAAGTTATAACTATCATACTAATTGCCTATAGGAATAAGAACATTTCTACATATATAATCCCAGGAGAAGTGGTAATGGAGACATCTAGTATCACAGACATCTCAAGCCTGCAGCTCCCAGTGTCATTAAGCTTGAAAAAGTGAAATTACCATGTGGACAGGGAGGTTTCAGAGAAACCAGCAGACAAAGAACATACAGTAATCTCTAGTTAACAGTGTTCTTTGAAAAAAAATCATATTTATATGTACGTTTACAAATATTCAGAGGCAAGGTTAAGAGGGAAAATACATTAAGAAAAAGAAAACAGCATAAGGCAATAGGAAACTGGTAAGATGATTTCCTGAGTACATTAAGATTTACTAACATTTGTGCTTTTGAAAGCAGACTTCCTAGAGCAAGTTGTATGTGAGAGGATGGAAATGACCTTAAGCAACATGCACTTTGACCATAACACAGTCTTAGCGACCTGTGTCTACTGAAATGGCTAATTGCAGGCACACACCCCCATGCAAATAGATACCTTTATAGATTTAAAGAGAAGACATGGATGATTGCAAAGTTTTTTCAAAGCTCCTATACATATTAGGTGGGGACTATTTTCTAGTCTGCCCTGTAGACAGGATGTAATAACATGAGAACTAAGCAGTTTTCGATACAATTCAATCTGCAGCACTGTTGGTCGGCAGAAGATTATGCTCTCCTTTTTTGGGGGCAGAAATTTGTTTATAACCTCCTGTGTTCTTCTTAGAATAAAGAGTCTAGTGAGGCGTGTGAGTTCTGCTGCTCTTTTTACTCCTAATTCCTTTTCCTCCTAAAAGAACAAAGCACAAAATTAATTATAATATTGCATTTCATCAGAACAATGTTCTGTATGATTTTAATTAGGTATTTAAATAACGTTTTAAAAGTATGATAGCACTTTTTGACATGGGACTGTAACAACCAATTCTTCTTTAATCAGTACCACTGCATTATCTTAGTTCTATGTCTGGTTTCTAAAGTCTTAAACAAAGGAAAATAATGTCCAAGGCTGGAATTATATTCTAGAATTTCTCAAGATGCAGTGAACATGTGCAGCTCGCAGTACTGCAGAGAAATGAATGAATTATTGTCACATGGCAATGCACATGGTATTTCCAGGAATGCAGGTGCTGGAAGCACAATTGTTGCCTGATAAGTAATAGGCAGCCAAAATGAGGTGATTTCAACATGTGTGTACCCCTGCTCCCTTTGGAAAACAAGTGACTTTATGTCAAATAGGAAGGTGAAAAGCTTCAGCTACTATTAGTAGTCTCCAACTTCATTTTACTCTATAGCATGCAAATTTCACTTTACAGTGGATTTTCTTCTATAACTGAATTTTTGAACCAAATACCTCTGTTGCTGAAGGTTCTCTAGATCTGACAATTGGTTCCTCATATATCTTTCTATATGTGGATAGAGAACCGAGTATTCCTGGATTCACAAACTCTATTAATGCATAAAATTCTTGCAAGTCATTTTGGATCGGAGTACCTTGAAAGAGAAAAAAAAAAATTCTGGAATTAGTAATTTTTTCTTTAAACTGATGGAAGTACATTGAATGCAGGGCTTAATGTTGAGAATGCATTTTGAAAACAGATGTTTTGTTTCAATGTGAATTACTCAGAGTCCTGAATTGATCTAAAACTTTACCAGGAACAACAAGATACTGTACTCCTAACTAAACAGACTGCAGATCTAATTGTTCTGACAAAAGAACTTGAAAAGTCAAGTTCTAAATTAATTTTATTAAATAACTACAAATGAAAACATTGAGTGTATGCAGAGTCCGGATTCCCTTACAGAAGATCCAAGCCTCCTTGCTTGCCCCTGAAGATTGATAAATTTTGCTTTTGTGTAAACAAAGATTGGGAATAACCTGTTTTTACAAGACCTGAGATTTCTTCATTTATTACCTATTGCCAAAATTCCCACTGATCTCCTGCTGTATTTATAATATCTTTTTCTTTTACCCCAACCTAGCACTATCAACATAAAAAAATATTAAAAAGTAACTATAGATACTAACCAGTAAGGATAATTCTCCTCTCACAAGACAGACTAGTAAGGGCTGTAGTTGTCTTAATAGTGCTATTTTTTAGACGATGTCCTTCGTCACAGATTAGGAGGTTAAATTCTACAGCCTGAATTTGATCCAAAGATCGCAACAGCATCTCATAGCTGATTATCAGAACTGAATTAAGTGGAGAACCGATGAATTCTTCTACTTTGTGGTCCTGCAGACATAAAGGAAAACACATCATCCAACTATTCCTTTGGAGATCACATCCTTAAAAATCATCACATTCCTTAAAAATTCAGTAACTACAGAGGTTTCTTCTTGTGTGACACAAGGTATTTACTATCTCCTTCATGACTTCAGATTATGGATTCTCTCCTAATTTGAAAAGGAGATCTGATACAGTAATTTAGAGTTTTACCACCTCATTAAGAGAAAATTTATTATTCTTTTAAGCTTTCAAATCCTCTGAGACACACTACCATGAAGGTGAAAAGCACGGAGTTCCTATGACAGCTTCCCAGTGCTGGCATTTGGGTGAGCTTCAAATGAATAATTAAAGCCAAGATAATGGAGAGACACAGGTAGCTCCTTGTATACTCACTTTGGATCTCAGCCCGGTAATGTCTAGTAGGAAGTTACCACATTCTACCAGAATTCCCCTTGTAATTTTTAATTGAATGTTATATTATTGAATAGTATATTATATTGGTATTATTTAACCTATTGAATAGGTTCTAGGTATCAGATTGTAGAAGAGCAAAGTTCAGGTTGCTCAGAGCTCAGTTGGGAAGGATTCTGCAGGAAGCTTTCATGGAGGCCAAAGGAACTCACAAGTGCTGGGAGTTTTTCAAGAATGCTCTTCTGGAAGCATGAAAATAGTTCATCTCCTCTAAAGATAAGGGAAACAGGTGAAGCAAGAGACCCCCTTGGCTCAACTGCTAGCTTCTGAGTCAAATTCAAAAGCAAAGTGTACCAGCAATGGAAATGTGGATAAATACTTCTTGAGACCTACAAGGGCATTGCCAGGGCTGCAGTGATGCAGGCAGGAAAGTAAAAGCTCAGATAGAAATTAATTTAGCCAGAGACATCAAAAACTGCAAGAAACAGTTCTTTAGGTATATAAAAAACAAGTAGAAACAGAAGGAAAATATTGGCCCACTGATAAACAGGAGAGGTGAATTAGTCACAGCACCTTCTTCATCCCTATCTTTGCCAGCAGTGCTGGGTCCCCCACCCAGGGAACAAAAATCCAGGCTGATGCAAATACAGATCCACCAGCATCAGTGAAGAGCAGGGGGTGAGCTATTACAGGAGCTTGACCCCTATGGATTAATGGGCCCTGGTATTGCCCTGTGATGCTAAGAAGGTGACATCATTGCAAGGCCACTCTGCATAACCTTTGGAGAAGTCAAAGGAGAGCAGGGGATGTCCCAGAGGACTTGAAGGATAATATCACCCCCACCTGCAAGCAGGGCTTAAAGGAGGAACTTAAAAGTTGTGGAATGAATCTTTATGGGAGCTCTCACTGATGCCTTTTCCTGGTCTTTAAAATCAAGAGTCAAACATGGTTACAAGGGACAAAGGGATTTTTCCTTGGTATTTATTTTAAGGCTCCTTAGGTGCACTATGTCCAGGGTGAATGCACTGAAATGCACACTACAATGCACGCACCCAAAAGATCTGGTATACCATTACAGGTCTTACTAATTAGTATATTAGCAATTCCCCAATGAGAGGCTCGAATGAGCCCCCCTCCCCAAGGAACCTTCCTCTGGATAGTTCTATTTTAGTTTACAAAATGTGTTCTGGAGAAGACCTTGGGATCTGGGGCATATTGACCCCTAACTACAAAGCTTCTAAAATGTTCAGTCTCTTATCTTAACAAACAAATCCAAGAATGTAGGCAAAAGCACTAAAGAATACAGAAGTTGTAAAAAGGGTATAAAAGGGGTTTAAAAGAAAAGGCAAAAAATCATCATGGCATCATCACAATTCAGATGAAGCACAAGATTTGGAAAAGCCAACATGAACTCAGTAAGGACAATTTGAGCTTGACAGCCCTGATCACCCTCCGTGGAGATTTGGCTGGACAGAATGCTGGGCCATCTTGTCTAGACAGTGTTTTTACCAAGAAATGTTGGATCGTACAATCCTTGAGGTCCCTTTCAATGGGGTATTCCACAATTATTCTATCATTAATTTTGTTACAAGCCCTTAACACTGATGGGTTGGCCAACAGGTAAGCTCACCCTGGGACTCAGAAAATAAGAGTCCATATGCAGCCCCAGAAAACATGTCTGTCTACTGGTATAATCCTTCTATTACCAGTCAGAAAATGACTGCAACTATCTCCTCTTATATACCACTCAAGACCTTTTCCTTCGATAGACAACAAGAATTTTCATATCTACTGAAGGAAATGCACACAGTAAATAATGCAATGGGACAGTGAGCTTCCTCCAAGAAGATTTCCAAAAATAGCTACATTTCTGTGCAGACTTGTAAATGTACTAGAATTGTTTATCTGTCTTGCAATTATGCACAAAAATGGGAAAACCTACTGTGGGCATGTCCCTTACCTTTCCACTTGGCACCAGATGCTAATTTCCTGAATGCTTCTTCCTGTGTCCTAACAGTGTTCACTAACTAAGCAGGCTATGGGTGCAGCTGACAAGCTGAAGAACCTCTTTAATTGTGAAAGCAAATCAATCTAGAGCCTTAGAAGGTATTTTTATTTCCAAACAAGATCAGTTACCAAACACAGACGACTAAGTCTGGAGCCAGATGGTGTAATACATTGTAAAAGCAGCACCACTTAATTATCACAACCTTCAGAGCCTCCTAGCAGGTGATTCAGATGAATCTATGGGATGAGTCCAGCACATTAATCTCACAAAGTACCATGCAGTAGATCAGTCCCCCACATGCTGCTCACAAAGAGGCCCAGTGTGTCAGAGGAAGCAAGGATTACTAAGGACCAGGTAACAAGCACATGGACCCATTTTCCCCAGGTGTTTGGGACTAGACTTGAGCTTGCCTGTTCTTTCCAGGACTGTAAACTACCTGTTTTCTTGTTGTATTTTTACTGCCATTTTCAAAACAGGAGCAGAAAAATTCCCAACACAAGAACAGAGACAGAGAGGAGCCCTGTAGGGAAGACCCAGTGTTGTCCCAGCCCCATATATAAGCTCCACATTGCAGCCTTGAAGACAGAGGCAATGCCTCTCTGAACTTCTCTTGGGATGGTCAAGCATCAGAAGATGCCCAGGGTTCAGAAATCATTTTCTTTTCCTACACTTTCAGGCTGTGAGCTGAGACTATGGGGAAAGTGTTGAGGCACTGGGGAACAGCCTCCAACATCTCTCCCCTGGTAAAACATCAAGTGTTCAGGACAGTTTGAACTCCTTAAAAAAAAAACAGGAGAGTCCTGACTTACTACAAGCCTCCTGCAGCCAAATATAAAGTAATTCCTACTGCATGTAACAACAGCAGTGGATGATGGATGAAAAATTAAAATAAATTTACAGGCTAATTTCAAGTAATTAAGTCATACTCTTAACTGGCTGCAAGATATGTCTCTATTATAGCCTCCATTTTAACAATTACCCAAAGTGACTTGACAGGTTTAAGTGAGTTGCCTGGAGCCATATATGGAGCAATTGTCAAACAGTATTAGAAGCCCACAATGTTCCAGATTTACTCTTTGAACAGACCTTTCTTTCCACTAGTTCAAATCCAATGTAGCTGGTGAAGTGTAAATTCAAAAATGCTAAATCACAAAGCAATGTAAACCTATAATTATTTTTCCAGATATTTTGACTTAAAAACTGAATCAAAACAACTCCAGTAAGAAGTGATATTCTGCAGACAAATAAAGGAACAAACACATCTCTCAAACACATCTCAAATGTTGAGACTATGAATTAACAAGACCTAAAATCAACCTTTGTGGGGATGCCTGCATTTTTAAAGCAATGTTCTCTACATGGCATTTGCATTTTAACATAATTAAACTGTAATCACATTTTAAAAGCAGATAATATCCTGGTGTTTTAAAAAGTCTATTACTGAAGGGCTAGGATCAGTTTGTGGTGTTTCAGCATGAAAGCGAGGAAAGCATTTTAAAAAGTCTGCCAGTTCTATGAATGCATTTCTTATAGACAAGAACAGAAAAAAATGTTTGAGACAAGCTCTTCCTTTTAAGTTATACTGGAGAAGTAACAGTATGGTAATTGCTGTTTTTCCAGAGAAGACAGACAGCAAATTATTTTGAAATACCTCATTATACCCCATGTGTCTTCCTTTTGCATGACTATGTACTCCATGGTATTTGGGAACACAATCTTTAAAGCTGCTGAGTGTCCCCAATCAAATAGGTCCAATGAGATGAGTTCTAAGAGTATTAAAGTTATTTAAATTTAAAGAAAATGAAAGCTACTATCATTTTGGGGCATAGTAACTGTCATCAAATTCAGGCTTTCTCCTCCCAACATTACTCATAAAAACTGCAAGAAAACGTTCAATTATCTCTAACTACCCTATTAGGTTAAAATGTTGCCATATTATATCTTGCCTTGTACCCATTTCTTTAGGAAATTTCACATCTCCCATCCTAACCCATATTATATTACAGCTCCTGACAAGTCCATTTGCTTCATTTCCACAACCTGAAACAAGTTACTAAGAAAAGCAAATTATGTAAAATACACCTATTACACATGTATTGTCTTCAGTGGAAGATCAGCAGTTTCAAGAGTTTGGCAATAATGAGTCAAATTTAAAGAAATAGTTATTGTTACAAAATTTTGTACAGTTCTACCAAGAAGTAAACTTGCATTGAAAACTTCTGTTTCATCTGAAATATTCATTCTTCCACACAGACAATAAGGATAATGCAAGAAACTAAAGGGAAATCCAGTTGATCTAAGGATTGGATAACCTTTAGAATCAAGTACTATTAGTTTCATCAGTCTACCTGTATGGAATTATTAGAGTAAAAAATAATTTTGGACTACAAGTATCTTTATCTTTGTTGCAAGCACCAATGCAGGTACTGTAAGCTCTCCACTTCCTTGGAACTTGTGAATGTTAATACCAGCAGGAACAGCTTCACTATAGGAGGGGACAGGGATCAGCATCATCCTGCTTCCTAATAAGATTTGTACTTGTCTGCATTCTTCTAGAGACGAGAGATAGTCTCATTACCTAACACTGAGACTCTAGGCTCGGTAACTCATGAGACTTTAAATCATCCCAACAGAGATCTAATTCTTGACAGTGACAGTAATGGGAATAACCTCCTGAAGTACCCCAAAATAGGAAGCCAAAACAAAAGAGGAGTTTTCAGTACAGAACAAAAGCAACTACCACAGAAACAGAGTACAAGGTAGATGCTTTGTTAAGTAAAGCAGGGAAAGTGTGCACTTTGAGAGACTACAGAAAACTCCTTAAACTGAAGAGGCACAAGGAGGACCATGTCACCTCTTACAACTTCACAGGTGAAACCAGAGGAAAGGTAAGACAGACATATGCTACCTGTGAGCTTGAGTTATGACTGACATCAAAGTAACCATATGGACAATTATGTGAAGAAGAAGAAATAATGTATTACAAATAAATGTTAACAGAGAATTACTAGGCTTGGTCTCCAGTTAAAAAAAAAAAAAAAAAGGAGGAAAACAAATCATAATTCCTTTTGGAAAGAAATCTTACCTGATCAACTGTAAAGACTTTGATCCTTTCACTTCCCAACCATTTCTGAAATTCCTTTTTCCAGTTTTTCACCAGACTCCCAGGGGTGACCACCAGTGTTCGCTTTAGCACAGGTTTGCAACCATAGGGCCCTTGACGGAGAAGAGTCCAGACAAGTGCAATGCATTGCAGTGTTTTCCCTAAGCCCATCTCATCAGCAAGAATAGCTCCAAATCTGCCACTAACTCTGTAAGATGTAATGAGGCAGTGGTATAATTTTAAAAGAAATATTTATAATTATTCAACTGGCTTAGAGATTTGCTTCTGTGGTTGTTTTATGAAGTATAAAGAACTTATTTACACTTATTACATACTGTAATAAGTATACTGTAGGTTTTTATTCAGTTATACTAGAAGATCTTCTCATTTTCTACAGTAACTCATTAGTCCTCTAAAACCAAAGTTTAAATCTGCTTTTTGAACTAAAATTACTATCCAATATCCTAAGGAATCTATTACACTATAATTTACACTTTTGAAAAGAATGCTGTATTTTTTTCTACAGGTTGAAATAACATCCTTTTTATTCTAAATGCCTGAATTATAAATTACATTAATAATTTTGAATTATATGAAATATAAATCCCAGAAAGCAGTGTTCTTCAGCATGACTTTGATTATATCTGTGTTTACAAAACTTGGTATGTAGAAATGACTGGCCTTTTAGTGCACTAGCTTCTCATGACATCTGGCAAAATCATGGTGTGATGGTACATTTAGTTCAGAAAAAACTTGTGCAGCCTCTTTTGGGAGAAAATTACTAATATTAATTAACTGAACAATTGCTCAAAACTTCCCAAGATGTCACATTTCAAACATGGGCATGAAAAGACTATAGGTATTAAAAGCCAAAAGGATAATTATTACCTTACCTCATTCCCATTACACATTCATATAGAAATATAATTCCTTCTTTCTGATGTTGGCGGAGATTATTTGCAATGTAAGGATCTACAACTACATCCACCACAGGTAAACCAGCTTTATTGAATATCCACTGATGACTTGAATTTGGTCGTGGCATAACTAGAGAATCTTGAAGTTCAAAGCATAAGGAAGTATTACACAAAAGCATTACTTTTAGTCTGTTAGCAAAATCCACTAGGGTTAAAGTCAATGATCTAATGACTGTTAAAAATACTGTTTAATATATTGACCATTCTCAGACTGAAAATGCATTTATAAGTATGTAGATTACCTTCTACATAAAAACATTTTTTTAAAGAGGTTTTCCAAATAGTTTGTGTTCTTCTCAAAGGTAAAGGTGATAAACTGAGAAATATGAGGGGTTTTTTTCTGATGACGTGAAACTGCCTTCCTAATAAAAGCTGTATGATGACTTTGAACTCAGAGTTAAATTAGAAGTTCCAAAACACTTCTGAATTGAAAGTCTAAGAAAAAAAACATACACAATGACCTACATAAAATCTAAATACTGCGTTTCAAGGGGATATTCTTGTAGCTGCCCACAAAGACTTCTCTGCCCAAGAAACTGAGATAAAAGGCACTGATTTCCTAAAGAAAAATAAGGAAGGATTGAGCATGAGCTGACATAGTGCATGAACAAAAGAAGCTGACAGGTTTGAAGACATACAGAGGCAAAGAGAGAATGAAGTATTGAGCAACATCTGAATAACAGTTTTGCTTGCCATAATCTGTTTACAAACATCATAATTTTGCTAGACAATGTCCATACTGGTTGCTTCTGCTGCTACATACCTTCACTGAAAATTTGTATTGTCAGAGCACAGAATGAGAAAGCAATTTATAGCTTCTGGTATTTTTATGTCACTAGAATAGATCTATACCGATAATTTATTCATGGGAATAGGTTGGTTGAAGGCTTATATTAGTCAGGAAGATTTTGTTTCCTACTGACAAAGGGTTGAGTTCTGATGGATTAAATCAAATTGCATGTGTACATATTTAAGAGCCAGTGGTGACAAAAAGATAACCTTTCTGAAAAAAATTTGGATGAAAATGAGGAAGAAACAAGGCTTGGATAAACACTGGACTAAAAGCTCAGAAATTGTATGTGGAAGACATAGCTTTGCATCTTTGTCACTGTGCTCTGTTCTGCTGGCTTTCTGTTTTGTAGAAGGTGCATTTTAATCAACTATAATCATAGACTTCAACATGAAAATCTCTGACTGTTTCAATATCAAGGTCGTGGTCTTGCAAAGTATCCCGGTAACTTCTGCAAGAGGTTATGCAATCAGGCATTAATTAATAGAATTCTCCTGTGTAAGCAAACCTGAAGACTGAGAGTCCAACCTATTGATGTGTTGAGATCTCCTAAAATCTGATAGGAGGTATTCAAATTCACCAGAAGTCACAGAAGACAACAAGAATAAAATGTAACTTTTTAACAAACTAGTGCAGAAATAGTAAAGAAGTTAATTTACGTTCTGAACATTTTGGCTTCTTTTGGTAAGAATGTTAATGCAGCATCATCTTGCAACCACAGGAAGGAACACTCTTAGATAAAATGTAATCAAGTTAAATTAAGACCAGAAGCTTGTGTTAATCAGGATGCCCTACAAAAGGGACAGTGATATCACTAATTACTACTTGATTAAGATTCCATTGTTTATTTACATAGCAGCTAGGTAACAGCTTCAAAAAGTCCCATAGTAACAGGATATGAGGTAAGAACTAGGATGGAGATATTATAGTAAGAATGTAGAAAAAGTGTATTTTTTTAAAAATAAGAATGGCTCTGCTTAGCAACATTTTTTACACTCATTATCTCCCATCTGAAAGATAGATTCACCAGCAGAATACAGTGCCTAAATGTTTTGTAGACAAAAGAATACTTCTGCTTAGATAATCAACACCACTTCCTGCAGCTATCAAATGTTTATGGGGTCCCTCTTACACAACTGCTTAACCAGCCTGTTCCTATACAGTATGTGAACTCTCATGGCTCTTCAGCACACCATACTTCTAGCACTATAAAACTAAACATTTATTCCAAAACATATCTGGTTGAGTTTGAGTACTGTAGTTACACTCACTGGCTGAGATGGATCAGGAATTGTCAGAAGCAATTCTCTGAAAGTGGCATAACTTTTCTGCTACTGATCCTCCTCTGCAATTACTGTGCTGCCACATTATGGCAGTGCTTCACTGACCCCAGCGGGAAGCTGGAACTCATCTAGAACTTCTAGCATGTGACTGATTGTTTCTCCAATCAATAAACTCATTTTCCTTGGCAAAACTCTCAGAAACCACTCCAATGTGTTTCCACAGCCATCTGTAACAACTATGAAAAACTTTATGCAGTGCAGAGTATTTTACTTGTTAGAAACACACGTGACAAAATCCTAACATGGTTGAACACTAGTATTATATGTCAGAAATACTTTAGTAATACATGGAATTACACATTCAATATTTTTTGAGAGTCAGACAATGTTTAAAGAAACTTAAAAACTTCAATCTTACTTGAAGCATTTGGATCATGGCGAGGTTTGCAGCTTTGAGAATCTCTGAGCATATTCTCTTTAGTGCTGGGTTGACAAACATTTTTGAACGGTTTACAGAATGGTTTTGTATTAGTTTGAGATAATGCAACTGGGACTGTGTCATGAGTCCCTATTCCAGCCTGAAAACACCTGCCACTGTTGAAATCATCTGCTGAAATTACACCCATCACTTCAATTTCTTTTCCGCCAACCATCAGTGTTTGACCTTCATCGAGACTTTCTAGTTCTTTAGCTTTATATCCAGTACCTAAAAGAACATAAAAATTAAATAATTAGGACAACACAGCAAGTACTACTTCCTTAACACCAGTATTCATCTGCAGGAAGGAACTGTGCAAAGGTATCTGAAACATTTGATTTTTACACATAAAGCCTTTCCCTCCTTAACAGAGTGAGATGTGAGTGCTAACAACCAGAATTAGATAGCAGAGTATATAAGCAAATACTCAGTTATCCTCATCACCAACCAAATCTACTGAATGTCAAACAACTGTTCAAGAGACCTTTTAAAAATTAGCCCCACACTGCAAAATTCAGCAGTTTGCCTTACTTACCATCCTAGGTCCTTTTTCCTTTGTTTCATGTCCCCAAAAGAACTCTCCTAACCCCTCTCGCTATTGATCTAAATAGGGTATTCTACTTTAAAAATAATTCTAATTAGTTTTTTTCACTTAAAGATTCAGATGCATCTGAAATCTTCACTTCCACATATACTCTGGAACACCCTGTAATTATTGCCAAGATTTATGAATAAGTTCAATAGTTGTTGGGCTCAGTGAGGTGGGCATTCTCAGAGCAGCGACAAGTACTACTGGTCTCATTACAAAATACAGCTACAGCTGCCACTTCCTTCTAACACAACAATGTAGGTAAGAGTGGAAGTTCCTTGTTTTAAAGAGCAGTCTACTGGTTGAAGCTCTCACACAAGAAACAGAGGACATATATAATTTATTTTATTAACTCACAGATATCAAAGCCACATCTCTACTTCAGAATTCTTTATCTCAATTGTTGAATTAATGTAAATTTAGATAAACAGGCTAGAATCCTTAGGTCAAAACAAACAAACAAACAAACAAAAAGGCATGACTGTGTAGACCAGCAGTTAAATCACTCAGCTGTGAAGAAAGAAGCAAGGCCTCCCAAGGCACATTTTATCCAACAAACACCACACTTAAAGACTCCTGGAAACTGTTTGCAAAGCTCAGGTCTGCCACTTCTAGGAATGTGAAAGGTTGGAAGGTGAAGGTCTGAGTCTGAATTCCTTTAAGAGGAAAAAATTACTGAGGTGTTTCACAGTCTAAGCAAGTGCTGAAAAATAGTCTGGCCTAAAGGGAGATACTTTTCTTTCTCTCCTCTTAAAGTATTCAGAAAGCACACAGTGAACCTTGTTTGGTTCTTAAAAGAACACTTGCTTTCAGGAAAGAGCTGAAGATGCCTGAACAAAAGAGTGTCTTCCTGAACAAGGTGCTTGGGGAGAGCACTTATGATCTCCTTTGCTCCGAATTTTTGGTTTTTGGTATTACCTCTACATAGCTTCAGGCTGAACGTACTGAATACAGGTGTATCCCTGTGCAGATTCTGGTCAGAAGAGCCTAATTCTAACACAGGATGGACTTTAGGAGTAGATGGAAAATGGGAAGGCAAAAAGCAAACCTACAAAGCTCAACTGTTTATGCAGCTGCCAGAAATAACCATTTCTGTAACATACAGCAATTTACAAGAGAACACGTCCTAAATTCTTTGCAATGCATTATTAAGGAATTAGGACATTGCAGGGGAGAACAGAAAGATGTTCAGCTGCCTCAGAAATGAGCTATAATTTGTGCTGATTTTAGGCTCCCTTGTGCCATCCTTGATCCAGCCCTGGTAATCCTAAGGAAAAAAAGAAAAATTCTTCCTTTGCCTTCCCATTTAAAAATAATAATCCTCAGGGCTCATACACATTCACTATAAATTTCCCAGTATTATATACAATTTTGGAGGTAAGCACCACTACTGGACCTTTCCTTCTCACTCAGTGAGCCAAATAATTGCAGAAATTTAAAACTCACACTGCTTAAATTGGTCAATTTATTATCTTCTTAGAATCAATAAGAATTGAAAGCAACTCTGAATGGGCAAGTTAGCACTAATGACATTGGTATTGTTGTGCTCTCTGACACCATCAAACACGGTAAAAAAACTTTTACCAGAGAAAATCACAATGTTCATTTTTCTATTGTGTTTGCAGCTAATTCAAGACGACAGGATTTGAAAAAACACAAGAACAACAGGGTGGTGGCTGATGCATTCCAGGCATTGCTCTCTTTCACTCTGCCTTTTTCAAAAACAAGCAAGTCTGTACATATATTGCTTTGCTATAAATAAATTCAAATTAACTTCTAAGTCGGAGACTGATTTGCAAATCAAAACTGCCTGGTCCGAACAAGGCTGACAATGTCATGATTGTAACAAAAGAGCAGAGAAGCCATCTCTGACCTAAAATAAATCCCATTATGCTTTGCAGAAACATTGTCCAATCCTACTCCCTTACAGAATATCTTTGGCTCCATTAGCAAAGTTAATTCTTGCTTTGCTTTCAGTAAAAAATTACTGCTTCAAGTTGATGGCAGCCTATGGTTTGCAAGTCTTATTTTTAACTCTGATATCAACCCAAACTATGTCTTACAGCAGCAGCTGCTACTAAAACTACAAGACTAAAAATTGCTACACAGTTGACTTTGGCTGGGCTGGAAATGTTGTTGTTTGCCTGTCTTTCCAACAAAGATAATATTTTTAGCTATTTGACTGGCTGAAAAGTAGAGATCCAACCTCTGAAATTCCTAATTGCTCTACTGATGACTGGAATATCTACAAGAAACTTACCTGTATCTTTTCCCCCAGATTTTAACTCCTTCACTTCTGCATTATGTGAGCAACTTAAATCAACTACTCATCCCTCATTTGGCATTTCTGAATTAGTACAGCCGTTGATTTCCAGATCGTCTCTTTGGACTAGCATTTGGTGTTTCTGTGAATAATGTTATTCAGCCTGCTCCAGCCTCCCCCATGCATCTGCCTTATATGTAATAAATATAAAGCTTTCTTGAAGTCTCCCCTCCACCTTCCCCCCCTTAAAAAAAGACAAACCAAAAGCAAACCCACAATCTCTACCCTTTTTTCATCCTGTGGTCAACATTGGTATGAAGAACTAAAATATCTAAAGAGCTGGGTCTCTGTTATTCAAAGCACAGCAATTTTCTGCCAGGTGTTCCCTTGGGTAAGTATGCAATTCTACAGTACCTCTGCCAATGTCTTTGCCTTCCATATCTTTCAGTATTACTGACTTTCCTTTTGTCATAAGAACAGCATCACCTTCCCACTTCTTGTGCTTTTTCTTTGATGCCTTACACCACACGACACTGAAATATTTTGCAAGGCAGTCAGGTGCTTCCTGAGCTGCTTCTTCCTTTGCTGTCCCTGATGTTGGCAAACACAGTGCATCTAAAAGGGAAATAAAATAACAAAGAATATCTCAGGTTCTCCTGATAGAGTGTACAGTCTTTTGTATTTAAAAAAAATCAAGGACAATCCATACATTTCATCTTATACACACAAAGTGGTATATTTCCTGTCCTTATCATAAGTTTGGATTCAGATAGAACAGCACATAAGGACTCATCCGGAAAAAAAAAAAAAAAAAACAACCAAACCAAACCCAACCCAACATTCATTGTTTCAGAAAGTATGTACTCCCAGGGAAATCAGATTACTTGTTGCACTAGTAAGTGAGCTCTTAATTTGACAGACATAAAAGATGATAATAGGAATGGAAAAAGAATAAAAGGAAAAGGGAAATGACCACAGAAGAAAATGAAAACAGGGTCCTCATGAGATGGTGCTGGGCAATGGAAGTAAGGACAGGAACAAAGAACTCAGAAAAGGGAACCAAGGAGTCCAGGAACCAGATCTGGAGATGAAGTCATCTGTACTAAGTGGCAGAATAACCATAACTGTAATGACACAAAATATAATTTCAACTTCTTTCCTTGTACCCTTCAAAAATAAGTAGTTGTGAAAATCTTGAAACACACCATCTCTTGAGTATGCACTCAAACTCAGACACCGTTACTAGGCTTAGATTGACTGAGAATTGTCAGCAGTTACCTAATTATAAGTGTCATGGGTGTAAATATTAATAGGCAATATTTAGGTTAATAAGGTTAAGAAATGATAACAGAACAGACAGCAGTTGATTATAACATCTATTAAGAATAAACACATGCTTTCAAGAGTAACCAATCTGAGATAAACAATGGTAGAGAAGTCACCAGCATTACCTAAAGGAATATCTGTAGCATTCCTTTTCAGCACATGCACAGCTTCAAAGGGAGAATCAGACTAATTTTCATTAAAATACCCTTGCATGGTGGTTAAAAGCTTAAATCGGTTTGCTCCTTTGATTCCATCTGGGATTCAACACTATACAAATCTGTTACAGAAAAATGCTTAGGTCACAGAGTAACCTTTCCAAAATTTCCAAGTGTGCTGGTATTTAAAGGAGAAGCAGCAAAAGGAAATTCTTGCTCACAGTAATGGTGTGGTAAAGAAGCAGCTTTACCATTTCTACATCAAGTCTACATATTCTGAAAACTGCAAAATACTCATAAGTTACACGCCTAAAATCAGTGCTGTTTTTCAGGAAAGTATTTACTGAAAAGGTATTATCTAAATGAAAAATGTTGTATTTATTGAATTGAATTTTCTTTCCAAAACAGTCTAAAAGTTGTATTGTCTGTACAGAACTCTAAGGTAACTCAGTGCCTAAAGCAAATAGCATTTTCCATACATAGATGTTTCTTCAGTGTATTAGCCAATATCTGTAGTTTCATGCAGCAGATGTGTCCCCATCTCCAAGGAATAACAGAGCAGCTACTGAACACTGGCACTTCACAGAGGGATAAGAATACGGAACAGAGTAACCCTTTTAGAAATGTAGAGAATTCTTTGTAGATAAATCCTAGTAAATGAACTACACAGTAACAAAAAAATCCCTGCAGCTCTGTAAAAAAAGTTAAAAGGCTCTATTGGGTCTTCAGTAAACACAAGTGATAAGATTTAGAGAAGTGAAAGAGAGGGGGTAACAGAGAAAACCTGTCCCTTGCAAAAATACAAAAGATTCATTTCATTATATACTGAGCTTCTAATTGTAAATTGATTCAATCAATAAATACAAGATGGTTTTCTTTTTGTTTTTAAAACTTATTCTCGTAGTTTAATCAACAACTACTTTCCTTATATCAAAATTTCAAACTATTACTGCAAGAACTGGAGATTTCACTGCAGAATTTTCTTCTCTCTTGAAGGATGGCCATCCATAAACAAATGACCACCTCTTTGTCTCTTCAACTGACCTCCTGCATGAGTTTGGTGACCCCTGAGACCTGTTTTATGGTAATTGCTCTTTTACTCAGAGCATCCTGCATGGTATTATCAGAGTCAACAGTAGATTAACTTTCAAGTCAATAATAAAACTTCAGTAATAAGTCTTTTCTTATCCTTGCTTCATTTAAAATAATTAGAAAACCAATAATTTAGAAACAAAAGTGGAAATTGCTAGCCTTTTGTAATACTGACTTTTGCTGAAAAAAACATTTCCAAAGCAACTTGTCCTCCATAACAAGCAAACTGAGCACCAATATTCCAAGCAATACTACCATGTTCCTATGGGGAAAATGAAAAATTATAGCCTCTGCAATGTTCAGATTTCTTCCCTCGATTTGTCTTCTGAATTATCACAACTTCTGTTTATAGAAATATTCAATAACAATTTGTTTCTATGTTACATAAATGATCTTCCTTTTACCAACAACTACAGTATAGTTCCAGATAAAAGTGTAAGGTGTTTTTTTAAATTAAATATTTTGAAGTAAAAATAATTGCATCCTCTCAGAATCATCTTCCATACAATTTCCTTGCATAGAAAACCTAAACCTGTTCACCAGCAATGCTGATTAAGTACTTGCATTCAACCTTATTATCTTATCAGTTTTGTTTGTATCCAGCTTCACACCTATTTAACATTGAAGATTACTCCAGTGCAATAGCAGAATATTCAAATTCAATAAATACAGTATCATGAGCTTTTCAGGAATTGAAACGAGACTGGTATATTATGCACAAGAACTAAGTTCAGCGTTTGATATAGGGGTACAGAGAGCAGTGGATTCAACAGAAACCCCTTGCTGTTCAGAGACCATAGACAGTATCTGAAACAGAGCTGGATTTGCCAAGACCCTGGAAGATAAACTGCAACTGTACCTTCTGAGCTCTGCTGTTAATCAGTTCAGAGTGAAAATAATAAGTAACAGCAACTATGCATACACCATGGTATGAGAAACATCAGGAAATCATGCCCACTCATTTCACTCCCAAGCAGTCAACAGCCCAGCCTGGCAGTAAGGTTTGCTTAACCATGAAGAAACCATAGCAAGCAGCATGGCTCTCCTCCCAAATGAAGGGCTTGGGAAATTTAAGGACATGGCTAACAAGGCTTTGAAAAGCTTCCACAAATAAAGCTTTCTCTCTCTTGTTGATAAAAAAAGGGCTTAGGTTTCAAGATATAAACCATAGCCTAGCTGATATGAGGAAAAGTTTCAGCAGCCTCAGGAAGGTGATGATTTACAGAAATCGGGACGGGATCCAGGAGAGGGGACGGGGAGCATTCCAATGGCAAACTAGTTTAACCAGTTTCTGATGAGCTGGATTTAGAGAAAATGCATCGATTAAGTGCGTTGGGTTACTCCCAATGCAGCAAGAAAGTAGCTGCATTATGAAAGATTACCCGAGGTAACTCAAGCGTTCATTCTCGGGGCTCTGTGGGCTGTAGCACTGCAATACACGTGTGTCGCCGTGAGGAGCGAGGGGCACGCTCCAGTGAGCCGGGCACTGGCACCTCGGCCTGGGTGCGGTTTAATGGATGGCTTAACCCCATCCAACTGCAGGCTGCTGCCAAAGCCCATGAGCTCACCTTTCCTTCCCTCCCTCGCTCTGCTTCTCATCCACCAGCTGCAAGAAACCCAGATCAATGAATCCCATCAGCAACTACAGTCATTGTAGGGAAGAGGTATGTGCCCTAGAGTAGAGTTTGGACCAAGGAGACTGGGAGGCTGCCCATTTTTTTGTAGCAGCTGCTGCTAGGTTGGGGTGATTTTTAAACCACGGGTCTTGTGTTACCCAACAGGTCCATACTTGAATTTCCACAGTGTAAGCACGTATGAAACAACAGGTGAGTTTTTCCTCAACTGCTCTGAATCTTCTCAATAAAATGTATTGTCACAATGTAAAATTACAGTTTAGAGAAGACAACTTTGATTCAAGTTGCATTCTATAGCACTAAGAAAGAATTAAGAAACAGAGGGAGGCAAATAAAAAATCTGAACTGTAGTAAAAGGAGATTGGGGCTTTGAATGAATCACAGCCCAAACTCAAGGGCAGTGTTCTGCTGTAGCCTCTGCAGTGACTCTGCTCAGGTGCCATGGAGCCAGCACCATCTCTTTCTTCTGAGCAGACAAACTAATCAAAAAGTTCCTTAATTAAATTAATTCATAACTTTTGAGAAGAGACGTTTATATAGCCGTTAAATGTCTAGGTGCCTATGAAAGATCTATATGTCACACACTCCTAATATATCCCAGGAATATTTAAAGAAATATGAGTCAGACAGCATCATCTTTCACTTGCAAAGCAATTTAAGTCTAATGATAAACTTAATACTATGCTAACATGTAAATGTATATTAGTGTGCCTCCAAGATGGAAAAATAGGTAATAACTCTTCCCACAGCACTTCTGGGAAACTTCAGGAGGAGCGCAAAGAGTCAAGCTGACTTGCCCTAAACCCACAGGAATCAATGACAGGTGGGATTCCATTTCAGAGTCATTTGATTACAATCCAGTGCTTTGTACCTCTCTTTCCAAGACAAAATATATTTGTAATTAATTTTGCAAGTATCCACCTAGACAGTAAACTCACCTAAAGATTGATATTTCAAGCAGGAATATTTTCTTTGAAAAATACATCATTTGAAATCCAAAATTATTTTTAAACAAAAATGCTAATTATAAAAGATTTTAAATATTTTTAAATTTCTGTGTCAAAGATTTTAAATATTTTTAAACTTCTGGGTCAAAGTCTCTTAATAATCTGAAATGCCAATCAAACTAGCCTCTAGATTCCTGACCATGCAATACTATAGGGATTTCCTTCAGTAGATTTTATTTTAAATAGCTAATAACTTTGCCAGGCCTTCATAGCCAATAACTTTGCCAGGCATTCACCAGTCCATAGTACATCCTCCATGCTAGCTGTCTCAGTTGAAGCACATATATTCACACACATGCAAAATGTCCATAAAAAACTGGCAGTGAAAGAAAAATCACTGCTTATAAGAATGAAAACACAGATTAATCTAGTTTTAGCCATAGTCTTACTCCTTGTAGAAGCTCTACTAACTCAATACTCTGGAGAAGAATCTAAAAATCTGGGGAGGAGATAACACTATTTTTTTCTAAGGTAAAATTTTTCCATTCCTGAAAGCTAAAAGCTCTTAGAAATAGATACTGTTTGCACATTCTCTGCAGCTTTATTTCCAGAGGATTACATACTGGACATGCTCTAACTGAGGCTGAGAATAGGCTTCTCTGTATTC
Organism: Lanius collurio; assembly: GCA_020086605.1. Lineage (NCBI taxonomy): Eukaryota > Metazoa > Chordata > Aves > Passeriformes > Laniidae > Lanius > Lanius collurio. The sequence continues at coordinate 43,614,502 of JACBWW010000003.1, forward strand.
AGTTTTCACTGCCCGGACCAAAGTTGGGCTTCTTTCACAGTTCCAGCAGGGAATTTTATCACAGCCCTCTCCTCCAGACTATCATCCCCTCTTCCTGGCACCAAACACATAAGGACGGCAGAGGGAACAAGGACCAGCTACAAGGAAGAGCAATTTGGGAGATGAAGCCTGAAAAAAAAGACTATTGCTGGAAAGAAAAGAAAGGCTGATGTTAAACCAGTGGAAAATTGGCAACTGAGTAAAAGACTGGAAGTCTGAGCTGGAAGTAGAGTATATAGGGAAAGGCTAGAAACCTGACAGGGAGTAAAAGAGTAGGAAGACAACAGGGTATGTTAGGAGGAGGGTTGGGGGGAACCACGCAGGCAGATTGGGACTGGGGTCCAATATAAGAGTCAAGGACCAGAGAGAGAGTTGGAATTTTCTGAATAAAAATTTCTAAGAAAATGTACAGCTGGAAAACACTGAGGGAAATCACAGGACAGCTTGGGAGGAAGAAATAAGAACAGGAGCTGGCTAGGCAATGACAGGGAAAATAGAAGTGGAAAATGACAGCAGAAGAAACCAACGAAAGACAACATGGTATTGCACCATAAAAAATGGGAAGCAGCTGAGCACAGAAGGGCACTGACTGCACAAAGATATGAAGCGCACTCATATAAACACAACATCCTGGTAAATAAGGCCCATTTCTCTTCCCAGTCATTTAACTTTTTCCCTAACTCAATTTTTAAGACTACCAAGGTGGCCTTAAAGATAGTCAACTTAAAAATACTGTAATTGTTCCACCATTCTATATAACTTTACAGACTCAGGTTTGGTAGGTGCTTTACAGGTGAATATGGCTGCAATGGAAGATTTAGGTGCAGGGTAAGAGATGGAGGTAATTAAGCTCCTGAACTGGATCCATCTCACAGATTATTCCCTGCAAGACAAACCCAAATCCATTCTGAATTTAAGACTAGGAGAAGACCCAGAATCAGACAAATAACTTCTAGTGGACAAGTTCACAAAGGCAAAGCAGAAGCTAAAGCTTCAACCATCATATCACTTTCCCTAAAGTCTCCTCAGTACTTCCTGCTCTTCAACTAAAAAAATTTCAGTCTTTCAATTTCTTTGCTGTCAGCAAACGTGCAAAACTCACTGGGCAAAATACACTGCATGCTGTGATATTAATGGTCTACACTGAATTCAGTGATGTCTTAATGCAGTAATTTGATTTATTACCCCAAAGAGGAAAGATAAGGTTTTCAACCCTGACTGTCTTACATAGATGAAAACATCAAATTATACAGAATAATCTGTTTAGAAATGTTAATTTGCTAAAAAACCCAAGACAGCATCTAGAACCTTGTGGTACAAAATTACGCTACCCACCTGCCCACCACCCCATGAACCATCTTCCATCAGGTAAATAGTTTTAAGGTTGAGAAGTCAAGCAAAGTTTGAAGATGTCAAAAATAAGGTGTTCCAGTGACCTGATCTGCTCACTGTGCATATACATTCATGATAAAATCTTCAGAGAAAACACGCTGCACTACACTGCCGTGGGACCTCTTGCTCATTCAGTGCAGAGAATTAGACTGCTGTAAAGGCAGGAAAAGCACCAGGAAAAAGGGCTGTTGCTGCCTCTGCCATCCCTGCATTGCTTTATGGTAAACTGCAAAAGGTGTGGGATGAAGGAAGCTGCAGGGACAGATAGTCCAATCTTGTGGTTAGATAAACTGAATAATGCCTTGGAGAACTGGACTTTACTCGTATGTCTTCTGGAGTTCTTCTGTGATGTAAAGAAAGTCATTTAACCCCAACTTACAGTAATAAACATTTGTCTGAGCGAGCGCCTGACTTGTGATTCAGTCTCATTTGTATTAATAGTGAACACTCATGGAAGTTGTGGTTGGGAAAGATTAAGTGTACGGTATCCTAAAGCACTGAGACAATGCAGTCCTCGATGATTCAGTCTGCACCTTCCATAAAAATGGGGCTTCTCTCTGTGCCTCAACTCGCGCTTTATCTCCTAGAAAGTGGAGATTACACCAATTTTTTGTCTCACAAGGATGTTGTGAAATGTAATTACATCTTGGAGGCACTCAGATACTATCACAATGAGCACCAGAGGAAAAAAATTAGCTAATTAATTCAAAATAGTTTGAAAAATGTGCTGAGAACAAGGCGTAGCTCTATAACTGAACAAAGAGGTGGAAAGAAAATACTGAATAATGACTCACTGAGTCGACACAGTCCTTTCTGTGAACTGGCAAGGAAGCCTACAGAAATACAACCCTTAATCATCTACTTAATGACTGTACCCAACAGAATGTGAAAACTGGCTTCAGGTTGTGCTATTTGCAAGTTTTTGAATACTTGAGTAAGTAACCTTTATTTTCACATAGGAACATTCTATATACAGTAACAGAGCTGGTAGATGTATTTAATTCTAACAAGTAGGAACAATCCTCTCATCATCATTTAATGAAACATTTACCTCTTAAGGGTATCAGCTGTGGAGGAGGGAGGATGGAGAGCATATACTTTCAAAATTACAGTTCCATGGCAGAAAACTATTCTTCCTAAACATCTCAGCTGTCTGAAAATCCAACTGACTCCAGCTTTCACTGTAAAAATTTAATGAACTAAGCTGAAAGCTTCTGTCAGGTCCACAGAAATAGATGTGCAAGTTCTATTATCAAAGGAAAAAGCAGCATCATTGAGAATTCTAAAAAGCTGCAGGCATCATTTGGTGCAGTGAGCCAGATCAGCTCAGTAAAACATTGGAACCACTCAAACGCCATCCAAATCAACTGTTTACTACACTTCTTAATGTTGCCATCCACACTAAAAGTTGTTTTGATTAATTTGTCGAGTAAAGGAGTTTTAACTTTAAAAAATAAATGCAGAAGTGATACCCAAAAGCAAAATTTATTCTTGGCTTCTGTAAATATTGAATGTTATTGCAATAAATTATCATGTATATGTGATATGAAAATATTCCAAATATTTAAATTACCAAGAAACCCAAATTACTAAAAAATAGTTAATAAAGTATTACATAACCATTGTAGCCTGCTCAAAAAGCAACCATTTTTTGAAGCAGTTTGCAGAGATGTTAAGTGCTCATCCTTTTGTGTTTAAATGTAAATGGTACTCAGCTAAACCCAAAGTGGTACCTTGAAAATACGTGGTTTGGCATTCTCTTAAACATTTCCTATTACTTCTATCATTTTTTTTTTTAGAAAAATAAAACTATTTCTATACTGTACAAAATCTCTGTTTCTAAAATGCAAAGACCTAGATCTGTAACAAAAAGCAAGCAGGCAGAAAGGAATTTATTAAGATTGCATATCCTTTATATTAATATCTGTTTTAACACATATTGGAAAGAAAACACTTTTAATGTCCTCTTTGTGTTTGTTAATGGCATCTTCGATTTCCCTGGATTATAGTAAAGAGTCCTTAAAATACAAGTAATCAATAAAACCTATGCCCAGTCACATGAGCATATGTGACACTGCATACATGTGCACACATGCATGAAACACAACATATTCCTATCTTAAATTATTTAAACAGGACTGTTTAAAATTTATGACATTACCCTGGGAAAAGGCACACAAAGGATGAGTCATATTTTTTAGAATTTTCATGTGTTATGCAGCAATGATTACTTGCAGAGTGGCTGACGAAATATTTGGAAAGGGAAAAAGTAATCTTTCCAAATCAAGTTATATAACTTTGATTTACATAAATGTAATCCATTCAGTAGTCCAAGCAGAAAAGTAATATTTATGGCCCAAACACAAAAACCTAGAGCTTTAGTTGTAATTCTTATTAGAAAAGCAAAATGGAACCAGGAAGATAAAGGAGGGAAGAGAAGAAATTCATCATTGTGGAGGTACAAGGTGTTTACTGTGCTGCCTTTTCTGGCTCTGGAAGTAAGAAAACTCAATACAACTTAAATTTCATAGAAATTCCAATGCAAATTAATAAGATGATTCCATGTGGGAAGCCTTAAATTCATGATGCCTTTAACAGAGCCTACTTTATGTCAACCCTGCCTATTTTTGGTCCTGAGCTGACCACTTATATAAGGAAACGCTAGAAGACATGGAGATGTGGCAGCTTTCCATCAGCAGACTGGCTCTACTTGCTATTCCCAAAGTACTGCTTTGACTCTTGGTGTCACTGGAAAGCCCCTGCAGCACGTGCAGCTCTTCTTATCAACTGTCCCTATGTGTATCTCGCTGGGTGTATGTGTGCCACGAACACACGTGCATGGGCAGACTCATGAGAGAAGGATGAGATTTAGAAAAAGATGAATTTTATCTCTATTTCATCTGAAAGCAATCTTTAGAGATGCCCACTAGATCTTCAGAGCTAAAGTTTCTGAAACTCTCCAAGTATATTTAACTTCTGCACTGCTGAAAAACATCTTCAGTGCCATCTCAGAAGTTCACTTAGGAATTGTGTATTTCCAAACTCAAGTAAAGCAAATTAGCACATAGAGTTACATAACAAAAACTATTCTGGAAGGAATAGATTTTATCTAGCAGAAATAATTAAAACAGCAACGGCTAAATTCCCTAAATGAACTTAGTTCAGGCCTTTTCTGCACACACACTATGCAGCACTCTGAATCACAGAGCTACATGCCATATCTTCCAGGCTATTGTTGGTCTTTCTGCAAAAGAGATGGGCCATTACCTATCCAGCTGGACAGTCCAACAGCTTTGAAACCCTTAATGCCCCAAAAGAAGGGCACTTGTGCTTGAGATCCTTGCTGCCATCTGCCCCCCTCTGGATCAAAACAAAGTGGCTTCCTCACTAAGGCTGTCTGTCCCATTACTGGTAAAACTACACACACATTTTCTTGCTTTCATTCAAGGTGTGAATGGCTGAGAACTCCCTGATCCACTCTCAAGAGTGCAATGTGCTCAGGCTGGACAGGCTTTCCTAAGAATCAGTTGCTAGGAACTACACCCAAAGTGTAACAAACTTGTTCTGAAAATGACCACCTTCTGCGTTTGCTAATTAATTGCAAATTAAGCCAAATTGAGTGAGGTTTTATAGGAATGGCCAAAGACCAGCTTGATGCCAAGTTTCAAGTACTCTTTCAAAAGCACAGGGGAACTGGAACATTACAAAGGAAAGATGATAAAAATACAATATATACTAAACAGAGTATTCTCCCTGCAATTTGTTTCACAGGAAAAAGATGAGCCATAAACAAACACAGACACATACACAGAACACAGACATTACAGCCCGAGACGAGGTAACACAGCATAAAGCAGCTTGGCCACACTGATAGTTAATGCTACTAAGGTCATCTTGTCATGTACAGCCTACTACCAAAGTCTCCTTACAATGAAACCTTCAGAGTTTAAAAGCCAATTTTTCTGGGGGGTGGCTTACAGCACAGTCCAAAACAAATGCCATGCTACAAGACAGAACATGGCAATGGCAATAGTAACATACAGACTGGTTTTAGTCCTGTATATCTGTTACGCACCACACATAAATGTTTTGACTTCACAAAATGGTATTCTTAATAGTACTGACAAGTGGCCTATGTAAAATTTACCTGCAAACTGCTGCTGAGTTATGATAAATTACTTCTTTCACATGACATCTTCAGTGATTAATAACAAATACAACTCGACACTACTGCAAGTCTTTATCTGATGCAATGCAGGACACAAACAATACTGTAGCAACTAACCACAGGTAGACCAACATCCCTTCTCCCCATCCCCAAACAAGATAAACATTTTGTCCAATTGCTTCTGTTAAATGAAAGCTAAAAACAAAAAATAAAATAAAACATAAATTGGTTCACTTACTTCAAGCATGCAGACAGTTCCAAACTTAGAAAATGTATATATTTTGAGACAGCAGTAGCAATACAAGACAAGGTTCTTACAACAACATATAAAGCAAGCAAATGGCAACACACGGAATACTGTAAACTAAATGACTGAGCCTTAACCAAACTGGGTCCTGAAGTCAACCAAATCTGGATGGGCAATGTAAGCCAATGCAAGCCACTGGAATTATTTCTTCATTATATTTATGTCAAATTATGCTAATTATTGTGCCTACGTATAAATGAAAATCAAGAGCCAAAAGGAAACTGCCAGGAAAAAATGATTTCTTTTAAAAAAATATATAATTGCGTATGTAAAATACAAAAAAATCAGTAGCATTTTTCAAGTCTGCAGTTTTGTTAAAGAGCAAATAGAAATCATAAATTATGTGGAGTAACTGCTGATTAGGCATTCAATTAAAATTATATGATATTTTTCTTGCTTGAGTAAAACAAGGTGTTATACCAAAGAGGTATTTGAACACATCAACAAATCATTGTGTGTAAAGACTAGGATAAAATAGTGTGAAAATCCCATAGCATGGAAGAAAGGCAGGGGCAGTGGGGAATGCCAATGCCTACAGATGGCTGAGATTTCCTTGTATTCTCTGACCCTCACCTACCTCCCCACATACACGAATCACAAGCAAGGTTTTCAACCATTTTATCACTGAACGACTGCACATTTTACAAGGAAAAATCCCCATTTTGTTAATTAGCATTCAGTGAAACTTCAGGAAACTATCTTTATTATGGAGAAAACTTTATCCAGACAAACTGGGTGCCAGTTAGGAGCAATCATCACTACACACAGCTTGACACCAAGGTGAACACTTCTGGTTTTAGCAGAGATAAAACACAGAAACACAGGTCACAGAATGATTGAAATTTAGTCTTGTGTTGTACAGTCTGCTAATTGACATTAACTATTGTAAAGAGCACTTCTTTTTTTTTTAATCTAAGACACAGACAGTAAGATTTCTCAAATTATTAAAGACCTGGATATTTAAAACAGAATAATGACCTTGTTACACACTGAGAAGCTATATTTAATGCATTTTAGTGCTAGAAGTGTTCTTTTTAGAGGCTTCTTTATATTTTCATATGCAAAATGGAAAAGTAATCAACATCTTAGGAAAGCAACATTTTATCATCTTCTTGAGTAACCTTTTTAATATTTAACTGAAGTTAAAATTGACGTAGAAGCATCCTAAAGCACTTAAAAATAAGACATAGGAAATTTTCAAAGACAGCTTAGCCAGGCAGCCTGGGTATCACAATTCCTTGTTTCTTCCTCCCACTCAGAAACAACTCTCATTTAATTATAGGGAACTTAATGGCTCTGACTATTGGAAATGCAGTGAGCACAAGCTTGCCCAAAGAAGACAGTATGCAAGCTCAAGTTTATGCATTTTCATTGTAAGGGAGGGAAATCCCAAGTCAGAAAATGTGTAGCAACATAAATGAAAGAAATTAATTTAAGCTAGTGAGACGGAAGATGTTAGAAAACAGGGGTATGACAAGTACATTTTTAGCTACAAGCAATCTCTCCCGGTCTTGGAGAATTCTCTCTTACCATTTTTACCTGATAAGAATTCTGATCTGAGGCAAGCATTCCACAGGAGTCAAAAGCTTACAGGGTGAAGCATGAACAAAAAAAGCAAGATAATTAGGTAGCAGAGATGAAGTTATAGACTGGTTGTTAGACAATTACTTGGATAGATTAAATTACTCAAGATGCCATCACAATTATCACAAAGTTATCATAGTTACAGCTTTTTATTCTAATCCTAAACATAAATCCATTAGATGTTTGGAATTAAATTACTCCTACAGCCTGTTTATTGCTGTTATCTCTATAGAAGGACATGAACATATGGTAGAAATTTGTCCTTGCCTAAAATTACTCTGCTTGTACTCTGTACATTATAAACATGCAGACAGGGAACGGCACTGCCAGATGTAGTGAAGGGAGTAAGAGGATAAGAATGAGGGTGAAGGAGGGAAGGGCTTCCTACCATCCCTTTCACACATGCTAGCATAGTATCATTTGCTGGCACAGTAAAAATTCATAGCACTTCATGGTCCACAAGGACCAGCCACAGCTGTGGTGCATGTACCCAGCATTAGGAATACATGGAAAAAAAACAGGAACAGGCACAGAGAAGTGATAAGTCTGACTCAGAAAGACAATCTGATACTGTAAAGCAGATGTGGAGTGAGAAAGAAATGCAAATCCACCAACAGAGAGGTATAATATATAGTCAGCATCTCACTGCACTGAGAGAGCAATATAATGGCACTGAAGGAGGAAACACTTCTCTAGTGAAAGGAAATAAACATCATCACCCTAGTAAAGAAAGGAGAAAGCTTCATGGGCACTCAACAGATGCCTCCACATTTCCTATGCTACCCAAAAGTCAAAAGAAACAAAACTGAGAACACAGCAAATGAGAAGCATGAGATCTCTGAACCAGAGGTGCTGCTGGCAGGTAAGTGACAAAAGTCACTAACAAGTGACACAAAGTCAGAACAACAAAACATGGAAGAACATCCACTATAAGAGGACAGTGTATTTTATTTCTTTACGCGTTTCCATCCTTCCCCTTCCAATGCCAAAAACACAAGGGAGACTTTGCTCGATGCAGAGTCCTATTTTTGCAACTAACTTGCCTGCCAGTTCAGAAATTACTATAAGCTTTCCAAGACTGGAAATTCCTCTAGTTCTAGTCCTCAAAATAAAAATACCATGCCAGTAGAAACCCTGGAAGTAACCTCTTCATCTAGCATCAAAATAAAACATTCTAAAGCCTCTAGAGCACTTTGGTGGCCATTGTTAAGAGTACCTATAATTCAAAACCACTGCAAGACAATGAGCCATTTGGGAATTATTTTCTGAACTATTAAAAACTTGTTCATTTGCATGATACATAAGAACAGAAACAAGACATAGAAATTAATTCCTTACCACCAGAAACCAGAATTCTGATTTTTAACTGAAAAGATAAGATCATACATTTCCAAATTACAAGACAAGGGCAGATAATTTAGTGCTGTTTCCCATTTCTGAGAAGCAGAACAAATAAAATCCTTATTTATTTATTAAAGCCAGCATTTTGATTCTTGTAAACTCAAAGAAGTGAGTATCTCCTTGAAGCACTTCCAGCTACACAAAAACAGATCAATGTCCTTGAACTAAGAAACACAGCAGAAAGCCAAGGACTGTACAGGAACAAAGGCCACTTTTCCAGGCACCATCATTTTCAGTACACACAAAAATTCCCAAAACACTTATAGTACTCTCAAGAAAAGAACTGAAAAAGTATTGGGGAACTCCAAATTGCCAACACCTGTTTTCACTATTCTGTATTTTCCCTCCGTTTGTAAACAAAAGACTTGCTTCCTTTATTTTTCCTACCTGAAACCTGTTAAAGTTATCCTGGGCACTGACAGTCAAGATTATTTTATCACAAAATTTAACTACCATTCTTTAAGCTCCACTATACTCCTCAACTATACTTACATGCTTTCAGTTTTCAGTAAGTACCTACGCCCGTGGCACCTGATTTACTCAGAAGACCAACAAGGAGGTGTGAGGCTTACCTCATTGAGAGTCTGCTGATGCAGACCAGTGCCCCATGCATGCAGAGGTTTGTGGGAGTGGAGAAAGAAGCAAATTTGGGAAAACAGTGGTGACAGGAGAGGAAGAAATAGTCTCCTTCCTATTGCTTTTGTTCATTCTGTTGTTGGGGCCCTCTGAGATGGAATTACATTTCCTTTGTTCTCTCTTTTTCCTTGATGCTGTCCTTCATTTCCTTTTCTTGCTGTAAAGGTTAGAGGAAGGGGAAAGCATTGTTACAGAGAATAAGGAGCCAGAGGTCTAAGGCAGTTGTAGATCCACTCACAACGGGCAGGAGACTAAGAATTATGAAGAAATTAATCATCTGGGACTGATATTTTCCACATATTTTTCTTCCAGTTATGAACATTGATCATTACTACAGAGGAAACAGCTGCTACCAGGACAGACAGAAGAATCAATTTTGTTTTCATTTGGGGCTTTTTATTTGAAACTAATCGAAAGATCAGAACAACAGAGTCTATAAAAGGGACCCAGAATAACACAATCTTCTGTTGACTTCAAGTTACATGTTACTTACATACAGAAACTATTTTATTTCAGTAGCTTATAGTCATAGTGATATTGATCAAAGGCACCGGCAACTGTCTTGGTTGCACATGCACTGTAGTAATTATGCATGCAAATGAGCAAAGTAGATATTCATGTGGTTGATCACCAGTATAATTACGATAACTGAATACACAATCATGGTAACTGTACACACAAATTACACATGCATGCAGTTTCAAAAACCAAGTGTTGCATTCATTGTCTCTATTTTGATAACATCCTATGGAAACACTTCTCTACTGGAAACAATTAAAAAATATTAACTTTTAAAAAGATGAACATTTAATCAACTGTCTACTGAACATTAAAAAAATATAACAATCCAGTAATTCTCTTGTCCAAGCTGACGTATCAGCAAAACGTCACTACTGTCGTAAGATTTAACAACTTGAAAAGAATAAAACATTTAAACATAGCCTCTTATTTCTCCTTCTTATATACATTGATTAACCTGCAACTGCATTAAGATATTAAAGGTGATTATTTGAAAAAATAATGCATATGATCAAAAATTTTAACAAGAGCTGAGCTAAATTTCCATTAGCTCATTTCAGCTCTAGAGATAAGTGGAAATATTTTTAAAGTTCGGATTTTTATCAATCTAAACACTTAAATGTACAGAGTTTGATTATACTTTAGACCAGATGAGTTGGTGCATTTAAACCCATACAAGGTATTTTTCTAAGGTACTTAATTTCATGTCTCAAGCCCAGATTTTGATCCGTCCATATTAACATAAGAAATGATTTTGCATTTATTATTAAGTACTTCAAAGAATATGACAGAAGTAATAAAATATTTAGATACTGCTGTATTCTGGCAGATCACGGCGTAGTCGTATAGCCTTCAGCTTCTCTACTTTGATTTTTGTTCGCAACAGTTCTTCTTCCAGTTGCTGCTTTCTTTTCAAACCATCCCTTTTTTCTTGGACATAAAGACCAATTTTTCTTTGGTTTTCTAATATTATTTGATGCTCTTCTTTCAGCATTTGTAACATCTGCGGGTCATAACCACACATTGGTCTAAAGCGTTCTCCAACCTCAAGCCTAAAAAACTCATCTCTTCTTGGTACAGGGGAAGGAGACATCATCACCCTCATATCAACTGAAGACACTGATGTTGAAGGAGACCTTTCCATAATATGCACTAGCTGGTGCTCTTCCTCTTGTTCTAAGTTCTCATTTTGCTGTGAGTCTATAATCAAAGAAGGAGGAGGTTTGACATCCTCTTCCGACTGCAAGTCCATCATGACTGTCGCAGGATGGTGATCCAACATTGCCTGTGGTGAACTGGTACCAGCAATTGTTTCTTTATCGATACTAGCACTAGAACACACAAAATCATATTTAAATAATCCATTAAAAACTATATTAAAAGGCATAGCTGTAAGTAACCAAAGCTTCATTTGAATACTACACTGCTATCTACGCCTGGGACTCTATTTCATTACCTGAACACCACCTGTGCCCCTCTTTCTTTCCACCACAGATATATCCCTGTCTGACTCTGATTTTACTGCTCTAAAGGCAGTACAGCCAACAGAGAACTCATCTGGTAGGCCCCTCTGACACTGAAGAAGCAAGAAGGGCTAGTAGTGACAAATGAAAATGTAAAAAAAAATAACAGCACCAAGTCATGCAAGTAACAGAGGACAGGGTTTACATAATATAAAAGGTGATTTTAAAAGGACATTAATTTAGATGGAGTAGACTATGGCAGAAATATTTCTATATCTCAAACTTATTAATCTCCCCCTGTTTTAATGTGCTCCCTGTTTCTGATTCACGAACCCAAGTATTTGGGGTTTTTTTCAACATAAAATAATCACTAAATAAAATTACACAAAGAGCCTTGAGGAAAAAAAAACAGAGCCCAAAAAGACAACCCTTGCAAGTAGATTTGGGAACCAAGCTAATCCTTGCTCCTCCTCTTTGAATCGTCGATCTTAGTATTTCTTCTGAAGCTTCAAGACACAGAAATGCTTCCATTAAGAACAGCCTATAGTTCTGTGCACTTCTTTTTGAAAGAACAACACCCACTTGACTCATTTGTCTTTCTGTAAATCCCTGAGTCAGCAGCATCTCAAATCATGATTTGACATTGCATTGGCTTTGATGATGATAATGGCTCAAGCTGCTCCTGACACTTGTCTACCATCAGTTGTGTTTGAAACCCTACACTTCTGTACATCACTCCTTTATTCAGGTAATGCTTTTTTAAGCCAGATCAGCTTCTTGATCTATTACTGTACAGATCTACAAAGAATACTTGCAGCATGACTAGGAAGGCAGTATAGAGTTTCATGGGAACAGGAATATATTAACTTGGGACTGACAGCCAAGTCAGGGCACCCTCATGGCCAGGACTGTCTAAAACAGAGGCTATAATTGGTGGCTGCAGACTCAAGACCTTTCTGAACCCTTCAAAGACTACTGCTAGCAGTTAAAGGCAGCAAGTGGGTCCATGATTAACCTAACATTCACAGGTGCTCCCCAGCTCTGGAGGACTTGAGTCGCTGTTTTAAATTTGAGGGCGAGCAATGGAGTTTTTCTACACCTTAAAATGCCTTCAGAGCCCGACATGCCACACACTGAGAAGCTGTCTGATTATTAAAACACCATACTGGTTAGTAAGAGATGTGGGTTCAAATTCCCAGAACCAAACAGAAATTTAATTTGTACACCCTGTTCTCATGTAAATGCATTAACTCCTTAATGAAAAGGTGGCATGATCATAATTTCTGGATGTCCCATGGTCTTCAAAACCCTTGGTTTAAAAGAAATAAGCAATTACAGTTGCAATTTCTGAAGACCCTGACCTAGCGTGCCATCCATTAACACGAAAATGCATTTTCTATAATAAAAGCATTAAAGCTTCTCAATACTCAGTTGTAAAAATGCTCATCAGGGTCAGAGCAATATATTTTCCAAAAATAAAGCCTGTCAACCACACAAACTATTTAAACTAAAGAGTCTTTTTAAAAAAACACCATCCATCTGAAGCAAGTATTGAAAACTGACCTTTCATTAATCCCCTGAAGAAAACACCAAGATAATCTTAATTCTATTGACTGTTACCTGAGCTGCCTATGAAGTATCAATTATATCACCTTACTTGCTTCTACCTCATGCCACAAAGCTTCACTTTTTCCTATATGCTTCTTTCTCACATTGTTTTAGTCCTCTCAGCATCGGAAGCATTATCCTGCACACAAATTTTCACTTGTTTTCCCCAGTGCTGAGTGTAATTCTGGGTTTCCCCCCTCTTCACAACCACAGCTTCTAATAAAGCTTCTCTCCTTCTCATTTGCTGGCTCCTGGCCAGCTTCTAGCCTGAGAAAAGTGGAAACAACCAGCAGGAGAAGCAGGTCATTCTGACAAAAGGAAATGGAGAGAGAGCAGAAAGAGAAAGTGAGAGAGGTTAAATAGAAGAAAGATTTTGCCTAGCATAGACTAGAGCCTCCAAACAGTGAATAAAATCCACACAGAACTAGAAAAATTACCAGATCTCCAGGTAACTCTGATGAGGCTTGTTTTTTTTCCTTAGTCAGCCTCTTAAGAGGAAAACAATTAGACAGCAAAAAGAGAAAGAAGGAATTGAGAAACAAAAGAGCTGCCTGTATGGTGGTTACTAATGTTGTTTCTGACAACTTGACTGAAAGAAAGACAAACAACAGTTACCACAATTGGGGCATGGTGTTTATAACCCTGCAGGCACCCATGATTCACCAGGTTTTGTTTAATCACAGCGAGCTAGAAATTGCTTAAAGGTGCGATTAAGAATTTGGGCTCGTTATAAGCTGTATTTCCCTCCCTCAAAACCTAAGTCATATCCTGGTGAGTTAAAACCCAACACTGGGTTTATAAAGTTAGGGTGAAATGCAACTCAGAGAACTATCAAGTATTTGGGCAGGAAAAAAAAATAATCTTTTAAATTATATTCTTTTCCTTCAGTCCACAGTGTAGTGGCTGTTCCTAGGAACAACCATTTTGGGTAAGCAGTAATCAAGTCAGTGTTCCCAGACCCATAAAAAAACTGCAAAAAATGTTTAAATTACAGGAGACAAACTATGGAGATCATTAGCTCTTAATCATTCACTAAAAGCATCAGTGCTTTTTATAAGCTGATCTACGAACTAAAGTTCTCACACTATTTTTTTCCCCCTCCTTACAAAAGTTGGTAGTCAAGACACTGCAACCTTTATTAGCGCAATTAAAAGCCTCATTTTGTTCCAGAGAATTCTTTGGAATGGTTCCTCCAGGGGCATTCACCAGGAGCAGCAGCACAGCCCAGTTGCTTTAGACTTCTTTACGCAAAGGACCCACAACAGAATATTTTTAGAGCATCTGGCATGTTGGGATTTAGACAATTGTTACCATTCAGTTCAACCAGTGGCACCATGAATCCAATTCAGAGAGTGTGCGCATGCCAGATTTTCTTAGAGTGTTACGCTGCTGCACTCACTATCAGCATATCTGATTAAAATACGGAAAGTTCGCTTCCCATTAATCTGCTTGGGAAAATAAGAAAAATCAGAGCTTTCTCAAGGTTTCTGGGGAGTTATTTGACTTCCCTCCCCCACTCCCTAGCTTAGTTTTTGTATCTGGAGGAACCAAAACCTGACCCAGGCATTTTTTGATCCCTCAAGGACCAATACAGAACCAGCAGAGTGTTACAAGTCAGATATGAGGGGCATTAGCCAGCTGTGGGAGAAAGCCTGCACAGTGCCTGCCTGTATTATGTCTGGCTCAAATCTAGACAGTGTGTCTCACTTTACTGAGCAGTAAAAAAAAATAGAAACCTTGCAAAAAAAAAAAAAGAAAACTTCTAGTGCTGTACCTCTCAGTTTCTCTCTGTGTTTAAACTACCTCACGTACAACACAGAACTGCTTGGAGTTTAGACTGCAATTAGCTTTGCTCCAGCTTCAGTGAACTACCGTCAATGCAAGAAAAGTGTAATTTAAAAAAACATTTGCACTCACAAAGGCACTGCAGTGTGGAGAATCAATTTTTTTTCTTTAAAGGGTTAGGATTAGCTAAAACATAACATGCAAACACCAAAGTAAATGATAGAAAAAAGGTGAATAAGGTTTCTTAGCTCTGTGAACTAACTTTATTAAAAATCCTATATAAACTGGTAACAATTCCATATGTTGCAAAATGACTGCAGTATTACCTTAAATGGAGGAGAATAGCCATCACTTTGCCTGTGTTTGAATAATCTGCCTATTAAAAGGTAGGGGAGGGGTAGAGGTTGGAGCTACTATTTCTCTTTGATACTCTCTTAACCCTCACTTTCCAGAGTATGACAAGGACTCTGTAACAAGCTTTGAAAGAGCTGAAAAAAATTAATGCAATGCTAAGTCACCATAAAGCTTCTCATAAAACAAAAGCAGTATTATTTTTGTCATTGTTTCCCATTTGGGAATTTCTCTGATAAACACTTCCTTTAGGTGCCTGAGCACAAGCAAAAGCATTACAAAGTAGATAGGAGGCGCCATAATTTTCATTCAGTAACAAAATAAAAAGAATTGTCTCACCTTTGAACACCGCTCCTGTCTCTTAAACACACATTGGAAATCTGTGGAATCATCTCCACAACTTTCTTGGTTGGCTCGGAAATGCTGCTTTTACAATCTGAGTGAGTCTCCTTTTGCTGCAATAGCTCCTGTTTGGCATATTCTTTGAGCCTCTTGTACAGCGTGCGCAGGCCCTGTGCAGTACGAGGAGGGCGATCTACTCCGATGGCATTGTAGTTATCAGCTATGATATCCCAGCATTTGTTTTTTTCCACTATTACAGAATGCTTATTGGTATGTTCCTCGAGAATTTTAACATATGGCTTCACGAGTTTTAGCAAATCGAGCTTTTCAGATAAGGTAAAATTAGAAGATCTGGCCTTCCCAACCATTGTTATCTTTGAATTAAGGAAGCCGTTCCTGGAGCCACCATGCAGTCCCTAGCTCTGCTCAGCTCTTTTTCACAAACAGAAAAAGATCAGGCTTAACTAGGCTAGTCTCATTTAGGCCCACGCCTACAAGGGAGGGTTTATTAAAATTCCTTCAGCTTAAGCTGACGCAGGTTCAGGAAATCTGCTTAAGCCAAGCCTGACCTACATAAGGCTTCAGACTGAAGAAGGCGAGAAGAAACAAGCAAAATACACTTTTGTATGAAGAGACCAGACATACGCAGGATTTAAAAACATAAAGGTTTAAAGATTAGCACGTTACCCAGCTAAAAATTACCTAATTTAGCTGGAGTAACAAGCTCTGACACATCTCCCCAGCTCCCTCACACAATCTCAAACTGAAACCGTGCTGGAGATGATTTTACGTGTAACGACGTCCCCCCCCAAAACAGCAACAATTGCTTTGTGCAAGGCAGGGCGCGTTACGGGGAGCGGGAGGCGAGAGGCGGCGGCGCGTGTGGAGAGAGCCCCGGCAGAGCCCCCGGCGCCATTTGCATAGAGCTGGTCCTGCTGTCAGTCACTGCGGGGCGGCATCTCCCCCAGCCGGCTGGTTACGCTCGGGCTTCGCCGCAAAGCTCGGCTTCTCCCGCACTTGGCAGCCGGCGACAGCCACCGGCACGGGGGCTTCTTAAAGAGCCCGCTGCGCTCCCCAGCCGAGCTCCGGCACCGGCAGGAGCGGCATGAACGCCTCGGTGCGAGCGGGCCCTGAGCGCCGCCACGCCGGCCCTGAGGCGGCTCCCGGGCAAACCGCGGCATCCTCCCTCGGCCGGGGGCTGCGAGGCGGCACCGCGAGGGCCGGGGCTCCCGCAGTCCTGACAGATTTACCGAGTGCCTTACAGCCTGTGCATACTGGGGTTTTCATAATATCCACCAGCAAATAACCGACTTCTATTATATTTATCCGGGCGTTTTTTCGGGATAAAAAAAAAATCTGACTTTTATTAACAAGATGTGCCTCCATTTCTAATGTTTGCTCAACAACATATCACCTTAAAGCAAGCCTTCACATAAAAACGTGTGCCAGGCTTTAAATTTTTGTGGTCTAAACTAAAGCAACAAAACGGAGAAACAGAGAAACCAGCAGATAGAAGGAAAGGTACAAGTACGAAAGTACAAAAAGCAAAACCTCAAGTTTGAAAAATGACGTACTCCACTGAAAGGGTCCGGAGGGTGGAAACAAACACTTTAGATAGTGGCAACAGCTTCCTAAGCTTAACATGTCCAGCCTTGAAAACAAGGGAGCCTAGAGCAGGGGGAAGGAAGGAGAAGTAATTATAGCTTGAAATATCCTAAGGCTATGAAGATCTAGGTATAAACTTGTTTGCTCTAAGGGGAAAAAAACCCAAAGCAGACACAAGCCGCATTCAAAACAAGAAATTCACACTAAACAAAGGGAGACTTTTAACTGCTAAAAATCAATTAGCATTTAGAACAACAAGCACTTTTGGAACCATTTCTAAGACTTGGCTCGTCAGTACCACCTAACAAAATTGTGACCAGTCCACTTCACTGACATTGCTTTCAAACCAAGATTAAATAAAGCATTTTATAGTCTGAAGCCTATTACACTTGAATTTGAGAAGCAAAATACTCTTGTGGTTAGAAGCACTGTATGAAAACCATTACTTATAAACACCTAATCCTTCCCTATATCCCCTCACTTTGCACTTTGCTAATATTAAGAACATAAAGCTGGTGGTTAGAGTTTGGGGTTTTTTTTAATTTATGTTCTTAGTTGCTCTTCAGTAACTGAAAAAAAAAACCTGAATGTGCTTCATATAGTTTAGGCTCTGGCAGTATCAGCATTGAGGAGTCACAGGCAAGCCTACACTGTACTCTCCACTGCTGAAGCAGTTGTGCAGTGCCCACCCAGGCTTTTAAGTGACAAAAATAAGTCAGTGATTAAAGGCTCCTCCCCACAAACACAAAGAGCACAAACGAAGTGTCGGCAGAGGTAACCCCAAGAACCCAAATGAAAGAAACCAAGCCCTCAGTTCAGCTGCTCCCAGGCCCCAGGGGTGAGAGTCCACAGGAGAGGCTCTCTCTAGACCACCTTGCAGACTGAAGGGGAGGGGGTTACTGCCCACTGGGTATGGGACTTATTGTGAGATGCCAGAGAGAGTATTTTGGGATTGCAGAAGGCAGTACAAGATCTTTAGAGGAAGAACTGACAGCAGGACAAGGAATAGTGAACCATGAAAGTGTTTTGGGAAAGAACAAGCATAGGAGGATACT
>JACBWW010000003.1:43633059-43752395 GCA_020086605.1 Lanius collurio
AGAGACCTAGGGTTAGCATTTACAATCACCTAGGAGCCTGAAAATCCTCAAGAACAAGAGGATGATTGCAAGATATGAATCAAAACTAAAATGGAATCCTGGTACCCTTGTGCTTAGAAAAAAATGTAGAAAGATTCAGCAGCTAAAATGGGGTATGTTACACACCACTGAATATAGTGGGCTATTATGGCAGTAGAAACATTTGGCAAGCATCAAGGCAGTTGCTCACTCTTACAAATGAATTTGGCAGCTGCATAAGATGAGAGTGTCTATAGGTAGTAAGGGCTGCAAAACTTCCATTAGGTCATCATATAGTCCTCTACTGACACGACAGCAAGACAGTGCCAAGTCACTCGATCTGCCTGTCTTTAAGAGCCTGCTTGAGCAAAGGGTCGGTGAGACAACTTTCAACTCCAAAGGCTTCTCACAGGGACAGTTGTTTCATGGGCAATCTCTAAAGCTAAGGAGTGCAGGCATTATTCACTAAGGAGGGGGTTGAAGAAGACAAAGTTTTGTGAACCATTACAACTTCACCTGGAAGCTACAGTGCTTAAACACATTCACACCAGACCCTTTAGAAATAATACTTTTAGGTCATTCGTGTTTCAAATGGCTTTCTCTTGTCACTTGATTTTTTTTCTCATCTTCATCAGCACTTTCACCATCAGTTTTATACTTCATTGTTCTTATCTTTGCTGTACCTGGATCTCTCAGACCACTCCTCTCCTTTCTCCTGCATATTTATTTCTAAACCTCTGTCCTGCATTGGAGGTGAGACAAATAAGGGAAAACTTTACCTCTCTTTTTCCTGCATTTATTTTTGCAATCAGCTTCTAGCATGTATTAACTTCCAACCTCTAATAGTTCTTGCAACTGCCACAAGCACATGAACACACAGAAGTTAACAATGCAATAATTACCTTTATACGACTCTCTTTAAACTAGCCTAAATTACATCCAGCCTGCTCCAGAGCTCTTATCAGCTAAAATTCCAAGCATAAAAGATAAACACAGTTCTGTTCCCTCTGCTGATATAAGGCATTCTCTCAACATCTCGCCCACTGGAATGGAGGATATATGAGTTAGCCAATTAAAATGCCCCCCATGCCAAATTTTAAAGAATTTACCTTCATCTCTGTGTGACATTCCAAGCTCCACACATTCAGATCAGTAACCATCATTCAAACTAAGGTTGGCTTAAAGCTACAGGACTCTAAATTATACTATGTGACTGTACAGCTCCATGAATTAGCTCTTCACTTCATAAGTCGTGTCCTTAGAAATAGATAAGTAAGAGCCCCATTCTTTACAAATTAAAAAGTGTGTCCATGCTTATACCTTCTCTGATCCTCTCTTCCAACAAGCCTTTTGATGACTAATCTGAAGTAGCTAAGAAATACAGAAAGGTTTGAAAGTCTGATTTTTCTTAAATTCTCACATCTTCACTAGCAAGATAACCCCTAGGAAAAGAAACAGTGTAACAGAAGCCAAGTTTCTGCAATTCTCCTGATTTGTTCATAGAGATTAAAATTTTGGAGATTATGCTTTTACATACTATCCTGAAAATACTACCCTGGGCACTATTCCCTGCATTTGACAGAGGAACAGCTTTCTCCATTCTTCTAATCTTGCTCAGCAGATATTTTGAAGCCAGTGAGATAACCATCTTATCACAATCTTGTTGGCTCAAGGAAAGTCATATTGTGACAAAGCTCCTGTTCCAGGGAAAATGTAAGGCCCAAAGCCAAAAGCTGGGACTGAACTCTAGTTAGGCTGGCATGGCAACAAAGGGGATCCAAACAATGAGCACAGCCACAGAAACATTTGACAACAAGCTTTGAAGGCATCCAGGCCTAGTTTGTTATAATACTCATGACAGCTCAAAAAAACCTCCCAGTTCCCTTCACTAAGGCATTTCTTTCTTATACCTCCACCTGATAGGTGCGTTCCCTCACCTTCCCTTAAGCCCACCTTCATATCTGTTGGAGACAGGAGAGGTGGGAATACACACATACACCGACCCTCAACAATCCAAACTAGGACTTTCCAAAGGGTGGGAGAAAGGAAAATAAAAACACACCTGAGAAAACATGAATAGCCATGGATTTCTCCTTAGCCCATCTTAAACTCACATAGCCTGATAACAGATTTTGAAAATTAAAAAAAAAAGAAAAAGTAAGAAGAAACTATGCATTGCGCTCCTCCTAGAATGAATGAAGGAATAGAAAGATTTATTACTGATAAACCTGAATCCTTTAAGATAGTCTCTATGCAGAGTATTTTCCAAGTTCCTTATTTTTAAAGTTACAGTATTAGATAATTTCTTTTTCTGTATATTGCAGACTATATGCTGTGTGTTTCGTGCAACTCTAGGAGCTAAATTGTAATAAATATATTGGGATAGTAAGTTCATTTCCCAACACATTCCCAGCCCTTGGAAAGGGTGTTTGCTTTATATCTGCAGTTTCAAAAGTACACCTCTCTTTCTGCATGAGTATTTAAATCTTTCTGCTTGATTGTTTACAAATTTTAATTTTCAATAATTTAGTAACTTTAAAAGAAAATGCACGAAAGATTATCATCTTTACATGGAGCACAGCTTTCTTCAATAACGGACATATCACTACTCAAAAGTAAAGGACCTGACAATTTATATTTTTCATTGTAAAGAAGCAGCCACAGTTCCATTTAATATACAAGTTACTACTGCAAAGCTTTAATTTTAACTCTTCCAACTTCTTTGGGAAATGTTGAGTATCTTGTATTGAAATAATTCTTTTTCTTTATTTTCTGATCCTGTAATACCCTTCTGATTTCTCGTTTCCTTCCCCTCTCCTTCATTATCTTCATTAGCTCTAATGCAAAGCACACTTAACTGGGGCAAATGAAAAGTACATTGCTCTGCCAATTCACTGCTCTTTTCTCCCATGTGTGAATGTCTTGGTTATGCCATCTATACTTACATAAAGCCTAGTTATTCATGTGCCAGCAAGATATGATCATACCCAATTATAAATTAGGTTGTACTAAGCATGGAAATATCCCACTGAAATTAAGCAAGTCTGGATTTGCTTTACAGCAGCATTGCAAATGGCTGCCCTGTCTAGGAAAGTAGTTTTGCAGCTGCTGAACATTATATGAGATGTTGCCTTTAGTGGTGAAGCTGCTGTAAAAGTCCTTCTTTCCATCTCACTCTTGGATGCTAATTCTACTAGCACTGTGTATCTCAGCACTCAGCTGGGGAGCATCTCAAATTCAAAATGCATAAACACCGTTAGGAATGTTACAACAGCCCAGGGGAACACCAAGTGTGCACAATCAGCTGGGGAAATGCTAGGGAAGGCCTTAAGACAGCAGCAGAGTAGAATTCATCATTTCACACCACAAGGAAGAGCACCAAGTAAAAGGTGTTGTCTTGAGGAGATGTCGAAGAATCCCAAAGCTACAGACCAGAAAATACAAGACTCACTGTGACTGATGGATAAATGAACACTTCTGGAACCAGCATCCAATCAGATACAGACAATTTATCTTATGATGTGTTTACATCAATCCAGTTTTATTAACCAGTCCCCATCTCTTGAGATCAAACAGGCACAGATGACACCTAAACAGTAAAGAAACTATCCTGAATTGAAAATAAACTTGTCCATAAATTTGTCTATTCACTATTATAAACTATTCTGTCTAGAACATTGGAGGGAGAATGAGAACATTTTACATCATAAAGATCTAGCAAAGTAGTTTGATACTATTTTGAATAAGAAATTATAACAAAATTTATAGATTTGTAAAATCTTACTTGCAAACAATGCAGTAATAAACTACTTACACTCAGGCAGCCAGTCACATCTTAGCTGTTCTAAGGTGTGCTTGGTAGTTATTAACAGCTACACATGATTATGGAGTATCTTTTACCCAAAGTTTTAACTGCTTTACCAGCTGTTTATAAAAACATTTGAAGGGCACACAGAACTGCAGCTACACATGCAGCTCCACCACTAAAACAGACTGACTGAAATATCTTTTCTAGTTCATCTGTGAAGTACAACAACAGAAATTAAATTAATACTTGTACTTTTGCAGATATCCAAGTAATTTTAGGAATAATCTGGTTCATTATGAGATGCCAGGTATGAATGTTTTTAGTTGTGTTACTAGAAACCATAAGTGGGCAGTTAGACTGAAAGTGGACAATACGAAAATCCTGAAAATAAAATTTTTTAATCCTGATTAAAAATGATAGGTAATTGATTGCTACTATCATAAATGAACAGTGGATTTTCTCTTAATATTCACATTAATTTGTTAAAAAGATTTTGTTCTTATTAAGGGATGAGGTATCAGACAGACCTGCAACAATGATGAAAGATGAAGGAACAACATTATGAAAAATTAAGTTTAAGTGTACAAAGCATCCAAACCTTACAGATGAATGTAGTCAATAAACATTAACGTTCCAGAGAAGACAGAGAAAATATATTCAAAACTATATGTAAATAATAATAATAATAACAGTTAATATCATCAACATGAAAAACATTCAGAAACGTGCTAAGAGATGTAAGGTGAGCATATTAACCCTGTTATGAAACACAATTTGTCCTCATTGTTAGCTTAAAGATAGTATCTGAGTATGACTTCTGGCAAAGTTCCTCTTGGAAGATGCATTAGCAGATGTTACTGATGGATGAAAGACAAGGTACTCCTGAACCAAAAACCAACCAAACAGGAGGTGCGCTGTAACAGAATAAAACTCTGTATGCAGTTTTTCTGTTCACCTACATCCGGTCCAAACAATGAAATCTCAGTCTAACTGGAATGTTGCATCCAAGTGTTCAGGTGAAAGAGCTATTCATTTCCATACATGATATAGTAAGCCCAAAGGGCAAAACTCAGTAACATTCTCCTAGATTAAAAGTACCAACAGAAAGCAAGCTGGAAACTCAAATAATAAACATAAATCAAATTATGTATGCTTTTATATAAATTAAATAAATATATATTAAAATCATTAAATTGAAGGCAATGTGGGTGAAAACCTCAGTTCTTGCCAATGCCACTCACTAGCAACACTGAGGAGATACTAAGTATAGTTTAGGGATCTGCCTATTCATTGTTTCTTCAAATTCAAATTAGTTGTATTTTCAATTGTTATTGCTGCTAGAATCTCAGAATGTCATGAGGACAAGAAATCAAGCACTTGAGAGGTGCAATAATATCCAAAACACATTCATGCTTTTGTTTTCAGTTACTGGTAAATAGTTGAGGAATGCTTAAATAATTTTCATTTTTAAAGAGCATGCACACTTAGCTGATAGAATTCTTTGGAGGCATGTGAGAAAAAGTATTAATGACAATGTCAAATAAATCACCTCTCTCCCAAAGATCCATAGTGTCAACAAGTACTATATTCTGAATACAAAGCAAAGGTATCAAAGAGATTGCCATGTTCTTTGCCTCTTAAAAACAAGCAAAATAATAAAGCAGTAGTAAAGTTCATTTTCCTAAAAAGAGATGTAACATTATTTTCCAGTATTCAGAACTTAGAGTCACAAGCTGTAAACTGCCCAATGAACATGTTCAATTTCTTAGAGTTCAAACGCTCTTAAAATTACAACACTATACATAGGTTTCATTCAACTGTTGCTACAAAGTTATTAAATATCTCTGGAAATACCTCATCTCACAGAATTTCAGAGTCCCTTACACTTCACTTTTATTAATGACATTTTAGGGTAAAAGTTTTTTGAAAAGAAGCTTAGAAGAACAAGTATTTTTTTAAGCCAGATATGCTATAATTTTTAGATTTATTCCACCTAATCAACTCCTTGTCTGCTCCAAGAAATAGACACCATGTGTCAGATAACTGAGTTCTTTTGAAAGAATGCACAGCATTTTCAGGGCTGGGTTGCAGAAAGATTAGGCCTATGAACAGTGCAGTTGTCCAATGGTTCACAGGTGTTTCAAAAGAATTTCAAAGGAACCTGAGGTATTTATTTACACATTCCACTGCTGCACTGGAAACCCAAACACAGCAGCTTTCAGTGCAATATAAAGCTATCAAACTGTTTATCATCTCCATTAAATAAGGAGACAATAAACAAAAATAATGCATACACATCAATCTTTAAATTATTTTAATGCCCCTTTAATAGAGGAGTATGAGGCTCCAGAGACTGATAGTCAAATATAATTCCTTTATAATATTAATAATAGTAAAAACTCCAAACTGACTCTGGCTTTTGCAGCTGGTTTCCCTTCTGCATTTCATACCAAGGCCAGCTTTGACAAAACAATCTAACTTTGCACTACAAAGAAGGTTATGATTTACATAATCAATGTAATTGCAACATTAGCAGTAATGAATAGCAGACAAGTGACATAAAAGGCAGAAACTGTCTTGGAAAATCTAAGTTATTAGGAAATTACTTAAGACTTAAGGAAGCCTCAATACAGGATTGTTTTCTCACTACACGCTTGCATCACCAGGGAATCTGAGGACCACAACTAACATTGACATTAGACTTCCTTCTTTTATACCACATTTCAGGACAGCTTTTCAAAGCCTTGCAGGGTTAGCCCCATTCTGCAGGCATTGAAAGCGCTTTGGCACAAAATGCCTAATTCAGAAAGGCAGCAGCACACCAAGAGAAGTAGCTCTCCCAGTTTCACTCCACAACGTTTTGGTTATTTTTCTAAAGTCATCACAGAGGACCCACACCAGCTGCCTCCAGAATTCACAATACTGAAAAGACATTTAGTATCTTTTCAACTTCACAACATTTTTTTTGCTGGAGTAACTGCTGACTTCCCAGATTTTTTGGAAATAAATCCACTATTTATCTTTCAAGTGCACAGCTAAGCAGAACTAGCAGACACAAATTTTTTGCAGATGTACCTGTAGGGAAGCATGACCACAGACACTGAAAATTTTCTTCAAGTGTAAGCTTCATCAGAACAACTGGAAGTTTCAGCACGCAGCAGATAAACACAAAAGCTGTAGGACTTAAAGACATGCAAGGAAGCTGAATTTCCCCATGTTAGCTCTGCCAAACAGAGTTCATAAACTCTTGGTCCCATACTATGCCAAAGGCAGCATCCTATCAGGACTATCACATCCCCATTTTCTGGGGCTGAAGAAGAGTCAGTGGGACAGGCTCTCCAAAGCACCTTACAGAATGGAGGAGGTTTCTGTCTACCAGGGCCTGGAATTTGTGCAATCTCCAGATGCTAGAAGGGGCTTTGATGGAGAAAAAAAGAAACAAAAATCACAAAGACATGCAAAAGGGACAAATGAAGATGGTTCAGGGAGGAATGAGCACACAACAATAAAAGACAATTTCTATTTCTAGCCTCTTTTAAACAGATGGTCAGTAAGCTTCCTCAGCAATGCACTGCATCCTGTTGCCAGAGCAAGCCCTATCTTCTTACTAAACTACATTTATAATATTTTCCCAGGTGAAAGCTGGAGCTGGACCACACATGGGTCATAGGGCTCAGCAAGTAGAGACGGCAGAGACCAAGGACACTGACTGAGTATACTGTGTGAGATTGCTAACAAATACCAACATGGACTAGCTGGCAAGTAGGATAAGAGGCTTGGAAGCTGAATATTGGAGCAGCCATGAGTCTGGGGCAGGTATTGGAGAGATCAGAGGGTCTGAGAGTTGGCTACTGAAGGGACCAAAAAGTCCATGCAAGTTACTTAAGAGACCAGGACACCTTGGAGGTTGGCTCCTGGTAAGTTCAGCTACCAGCCAGATGTGTTTGTACATGTGCATCTCTTGGGCACAAGGCAACTAGGAGATCACTGAAGCCAGGAGCCCACCACTAAGTAGACCAAGTGGCTAAGACAAGTTTCTGGCGGGGCCTGTAGTGTTCTTGTACCTGTGGGAGTGCAAATCTGCAAACCAGCAACTGGAGTGGGAGCGGTGGGCCGCTGTGGCTCACGTGCCCACAGCTGGGGTGTGCAGCAAATCAAGGAGCCAGCTACAGAACACACTGCTTGCATAAGGTCAGCTACTGGAGGGATCTGAAGTCTCTGTGTGCATGTGTATTTACACCTAGATACAAGTGTATTCATTTTTCCAAAAACAGGCTTTCACCCCGAGCAGCCAGAGGAGAGAACAGGATGTGTCCACGGGCATTGCTTTTGCTTGCCTGAGTGCTGCGTTCCCTTTTTGTGTTGCCCTATGTTACCAGTTGTGTGTATAGGACATATGTAAGCCTATTGAGAATAATTCCCTTTTGGAAATTAGCCTCACTATTGGCTGAACCTTGGGACACAGAACTATATCAGTTTTGCTTCAGTCAGGCTTCAAGATTTAAGAGGTCTTATAACAAACAAAATAAAATATGACTTTGTTAAAGCCTTCCAAGAATTCAAGGTGGTAAGTGGCCCTGAAATGCTCTTTTAAAACTCCACTCACTACACAAAGTATTATTAATTAAATGAACCTTAAACCATCATTATCAGTGTAATTAATTATGAAGAAACAACAGTGAAATAACTGTAAGACAGATATTTAGAATGTCTGAGCTGGCTCCAAAAGGAGCAATTTTCATCCATCAATGTTAATAACCCAGTTCAAGTGCAAGGCTTCCAAGATGTATTTGGCTCCTAAGGTCATACACTTGCATTCACACAACACAGAACTGTGCTGTATTTGTGGTCAGGGCACACCAAGAGTGGGAAATGAAGACACTCAATCCCACAATGTCATTCCGGTCCGTCCAAGTGCACATGCTACAGTTCAGACACTTCAATGTCTTTGCAGTGCTTACTATCCTGGTTTTCTGGAGGCATTTAGTACCAGGGCACAGCTGATGAAGTGCACATCCACAAATGAGCAAAGCCAGTTCTGCACTGTGACGAAAGTTGGCTTGAGCCTTAAGTGCCCCCTGGAGACACTGAAGACAAGAAATCCTCATGAATTCTGAAAACAACCCTGAATTCATTCAAAATGGTTAGCTTTCTCTGCATGAGGTCATCAAGGTTTCCAAATTACAACACTTTCCCACTATTTAAGGTATCACAATTCTTGTATTGCCTCCAACTGTAGATTAGAGTGAGTTGACTATAAGACTGTTCTGGAAGACACAAACCTGAATAGCAACACTATCAACTGCCTTCCAAAACACCTTGGTTCTTTCCTTTGTTATTAAAAAAGTCATTTAACACTTGTTTCTTTTACTCTATCCAGTAGAACATCAAATAATGCCACCATTGCACAACCCTTGTAATAGTACTTCACAAAAGTTTAGTATATGCAGTCTATCATTCATAAGCTTTAAAATTCTCTTATCATACATGGTAGTAAAAAAAGAAAGAGCATCTTACCAGCTTTGGGCACATTTAACATTTTCATTTCTGCCTTGCTACACTTGTCAACACTGAAACATGCTTTTGTCTTTACTTTTCCAGTTGACTCCACAGACTGTGTAAAATTTTCATTTTGTTTCTGGACATTTATTTTAGAAAGCAATGAAGCATCTCCCTCTTTCTCATCTATCTGCCAAAGAGAAATAAGCTCACAATAGCATTTTCTTCATGCAGGTGAAGAGAAACAGAGAAAAGACCAACAAGAAGGGATCTCGAGACATACTAATTGTCATTATCAAATTTGCTACATAAATATATACATCACAACAAAAAGTATGTGCACACAATACCAAACACCTGTCTAAACAGTTTATGAATTTAAGACAAGTCTTCTGTAGATAAATAAAAATTGTGATGCTTTTCTGTGTCAATGTCAAAGGTTTCAGAGAAAGTTCCTTTGCAGCAGAACTGCAACCTAACAGATTGAGACTTTAGTACAAGTATCCTGGGTTTTTAACTGCTTTTACAAAAAATAAAATCCAATAAAGCCCATGCCAAGATGCAATCCCCACCTCCTTTACACCTGAGAATAGTATTTGGGCTCAACACTGAATAATTTTATTTATTTGAAAAACATTTTTCTGCAACCACTCCACAGTTAGAGAAACCCAACCTGAGAAGCAAGATCAAAGGTAGTGAGAGCAGAGCTATCAAAATTTGTTCTGAATATATTATTTAACTGGAGATTGTTTGTGGTGAGCTCAGATGTTATCTTTTAATCACAATACTGTACAAAATACTTTTTAGTGTACTGTTTGGTTTACCTCCTTTAACTTCATTTCTTGGTCCATCTCCTTAGTTTCCTTCTTGAGACAAACAGGAATACACTTTCCTGGTGGTATAAACCTTGGCTTTTTGCCTGCATTTCCTAGGACTTGACTTGGAGCTGCAGATCGCCTCATATTTAGCTGTACTGCTCTGGAGGGGGGATGGGAAGGAAGGAAGCAGATAAAGACAACTATAGTCAGGATAGGCTTTAAATATAAAAATATATCCATAGATGACAACATAAGCACTATTTCAAAATATAAGAGAGCATAAAAGATCTTCAAATAACAATATTAATTCACAAGCATAATAAAATTTAAGAAAATGTTGTTGCAATGCTTTGTTTAAGTACTAAGAAGGATCAACTACAGCAAATGTTGCAGCTGAACATCTCATTTTTCATTTTAAAAGCCACTAATGCAGTTCCAATAGCAATAAATGCTCTGGAGATGCACAGTATAGGGGTACTTAACACACACCAGTTTATAAAAAGAAAAACAAATTTAAGCCAAACTTACTAGTCTAAACACTTGAAACATAACTTTGAAAATCTCATTATTAGTGTACAATGAACAATGTTGAAGGTATGTCTCATACCTAGGAACAGCTTTTTGCATTAAACAACCAATTACATTGGTCATTCATGTTCACCATAATAAGATTAACATTCAGCAGAAAATTATCTCAGAATTACAGCGGATATTATTGCTCCATGTTATGTCCATTTGAACAGTGGAAGGAATGCATTAGATGTTTTCCCTCAAAACATAAGACCATTATTCCCCTGAACAACCTTAGGACAAAATCAAACATATGCCAATGTTAATATGACAAAGTTTACTTTGCAACCACTAGAATAACAAGATATAATCTTAATGCTTCAAAGTAATAGACAGAAATCAAACAAAAGAAGAAAACTCCAACAGAACAACACAGCAGCTGAAATGAAGAAGGCAAGCACAACTTACAGTACAATTACAGGTTTAATTCTCCATTTATGCATGTTTATTTTAAATGATCCACCCAACTACTAGGTTAAAAATAAACCATAATACAGATTGCAGAATCAAACTTCTGTACTATCTCAAAAGCACGTTTGCATCCTGCTGCAAAAGCCAATGTATTTCTGCACCTTTTTTGGTGCTACTCTGCACCCCAGTGGCTTCCTGAGGCACAACCACCGTTCGTGCCAAGGTCTGCCCTGAAGCAGTTTGCAAACAGGCAGGCACTAGTAGCAGGAGTACCGCTCTCTCCCCCATATGAGCACAATTAGCATATATGTGATGCTTTTACTAGACATAAATCTCAGGGGAAAAATGGCCTCAACTGTTGTCACTTCCACTGTGGCTGTTATTAAAAATACAAGAAGAGAAGCCTCTGACTGTGTCTACAGCAGTGCACTTAAGTTAGGCCTACCTGACAACAGTGATAGCATATGAATTTTAGTTAACCCTATGCAGTAAGAGAGTAGCTTGGTTATTAGAACAGGAGTATCTGCAGCACAAAAAGTCACTGTGAACACTGCAAAGGTGTCAGGAACCTTCCAGGGGAGCAGACTGCAAGTGCCACTGCTGAGCACAGCCAGCTTCAGGTGCCATGTGAATCTGGAATGAGTTCTCTACCCAACCGTACACGACACAAGTGACACTTGGGAAGACAACACAGGACACCCCACGGCTCTGCATGAGGACTGTGCATAGCATGGCTACAGTGCTACACTAACCCTGCCCACCACACTTCCGGTTCTGTGGAACGGGAAAGCTGCCCAATTCATAAATTGCACATGCCCGTGGTGAAAGTGCTCTGGTTTCCTAATCTGTTTGGACATTGCACTGTCATTTGGTCTTAAACCACAAAAACAGACTCATTAGGAGATTTGAAAATTACTAAGACATTTGAAGACACTACTGTTGGTAACTCAGTAACTTCACTGTTACCAGTATTACCTACTTGCAGCTACAAAGACCGTTATGGGTTTATGGGTTTTAAAAGGAAATATTGCATCCAGAAATACACCTTTGTCTTTAAAATACAAGCTTTCGTAAAATAGAACAAAAACATGCTTAAAAAATAATAGCCAAAAGGTTTACATTTTGTCCCTTTACTCCTACACAATAGGAATAGAACATCATGGATGTACAACAAGTCACTGATGCCATATCTTTTAGATAAGAGCAGAGTAGGTGTAGAAAGGGCAAGGAACGGCTCCACATTACAACTAAATGAATGAACATGCAAATATGCCCTTTCCTCAGAGACAGCACCAATACAACTGAGAATCTTGTACTTTCCATACCATTAGGTCTGGCTGCAGGGAAACAGCTGCAAGCAATGCAAAAAGCACTGCTCCTAGCTTTTATTAGCAGTCAAGGCTGGCCAAACCGAGTGCACCATGAAACCACAACCCAAACCGTCTCATGGGTGCAGCTGGCTTGTCAGGCATTGAATTCAGTTGCACTTCTGTCCTTAGGGGTACATTAATAGCTGCATTAAAAATTCAATACGCATACAAAGAATGTTTCAAAATTTTACACATCCAGCTCAACACGGTGTGCACGGAGCTCTGCTAAAGGCAGCTACAATACCCATCTCAGCCCAAACTTAATACGCTGCCCCTTGAGTGTTTGAAGAGGCACTGCCGGCACAGATGGAAGGGCACAACAGGGGCTGTGGGCAACTACAGACACGGGACACAGCATCAGCTTTTACTCAGTTAAATTGCAGGCAGCGAGTGCACCGCCTTGAGCAACAATATTACTGAAAAATCGCTTCAGATCAGAAGAAGCTGTAAGGAATTTTTACAAGAGCATGTAGTGTTAGGACAAGGAGGAATGGCTTCAAACTGAAAGAGAGAAGGTTTAGATTAAATATAAGGAAGAAATTCTTCACTCTGAGGATGTTAAGGCACTGGAACAGGTTGCCCAGAGAACTTGTGGATGCCCCATCGCTCAAGGCCAGGCTGGATGGAGCTCTGAGCAACCTGATCTAGTGAAAGATGCCCCTTCCCACGGCAGGAGAGTTGGAACTAGATAATTTTAATATCATTCCTAGGGTCACTTCCAGCGGGACCCCCACCCGCAGCTCCCGTACCTGCGATCCCGCCGCCAGTCGGTCCCGCCTCTGCGCTCAATTGTCCCGCCGCACGCTCCCGGCAGCCCCACCGGCTGCGCCGCGCATGCGCCCTGCGCACCCTTCCCTTCCCGCCTAGCGCGCGTGCGCCGGGGTTGTCGCGCAGCCCGTCCCGCTGGAAGGGACCGTGGAAAGGCCCCTCTCGCCCTCGGGAAGCGCTGCTGTGCGCATGCGCTGCGCTACTCCGCGGCTCCTGTGCCACACACAACATGGCGGAGCGGTTGCCTGCCGCACCGCCGTCAAGCGAGAGCGGTCGTAAAGGGAGCCTCGGCTGCACGACAGCGAGCTGCGGCGGGTGGGGTGAGTGAGCGGGGCCGTGGCCCCGAGCGGGCTGGAGGCGAGGGATGGGCAGGGGCAGCGGGGCCGGAGCAGCGGGGCCGGAGCAGGGGTGCTGCGTGAGCTTTGTCCATAGTGTCCGTCAGGGCCCTGTGCCGGGCTGCCGGCGGTATCGCTGGCCTGTGGGGAAGGGAGCGGTACAGATGTGTGCAGTGAGGGTGTTTGTCGCTGCTTGAGGCCGCGCAGGTGCTGTTCCTTGGTGTCGGGTCGCTTCTCCAGATGTTTCCAAGCCAGTCTGTGCTCTGTGACTAGGATCGTTGTCTGTCCCTGAAGCGCCTTCCCAGGCCGGATCTGGAGGCCTTTCCTCTTCTACCTGTACAAAATTCCCCTCCCACAGCTGCGAGGGGAGAGAGTTTCCTCTGCCCCTAGTCGTGGCTCGGGGTAGCAGAGCCCAGCCCTGCGCAGCCTCGAAGGTGGTCACAGAATTAATCAGGTTGGAAAAGACTTCTGAGATCATCAACCCCGTTTCAATGTCTGACCACCCTTTCTGTGAAGAAATTCTTCCCGATGTGCAACCTGAAACCCAACCCCCCGGCACAGCTTGAGGCGATGTCCTCTCATCCTGTCGCTGGTCGCCTGGGAGAAGAGGCCAACCCTCACCTGGCTACAGCATCCTTTCAGGCGGACTGATAAGGTTCCATTCTGAGCCTCTTTTTCTCCAGGCTAAACAACCCTAGATCCCTCAGCTGCTCCTCCTAGGACTTGTGCTCCATCCAGATTCTTCACCAGCTTCATTGCCCTTCTCTGGACTCTGGTCTGTGAAAGGCAGGTCATGAATGGCACTGTTCTGAGTAGGTTTTGCAGGACAGCAACTGTTGTATAGAAATGGTTTTTGTCAAAATAGGTATAGTAGTTATGTAGTTCCTGGTAGATGCCTTAAATTGTCTCGTATTTATTATATAAGCTTTTTTTGAAAAAAATCAGCTGTCTTCATCAGTGTAAGGCACTATCGCTGTCCATTTATTCTCTGTTCCTTTTCTTTCACACGAATGTTCTTCAGGCTTCCCAGTCTGGGGAGCTGAGCTGGAGGAGTAGCTCTGTGTCATCCTTGACCCCAGACTGCTGCTGTCTGTCTTTCTTCCCTTTCTGGCTGCATTTTCTTATCCCTGGTCATGCCCTGCTTACAGCTCCCTAGAGCTTTTGCTGAGCCATCTACAAGAAATTCTAGCCTGGCAAGTCGAATCAGGGAGTAGTTGTCTGTATGGTAAGTCGCATGAGCCAGTTCAGGAAAGGGGCAAATTAAATGTTCTGACTGATTCAAAGGAAGTAAAGGGAGGTTGGGACCAACCACATTAATTAGTGGAGAGATAGGCTTGAGCTACTGTAAGAAAACTTCCAAAGGTCATTTTTTTTCCCCCAGTTCAGTCTTAAAACAGGTCAGTAACCCAGAGTGATTCATCAAATTCCTGAGAAACCACCTGTACCATCACAGTTGAAGGGGTGAGTCTGCCCCTTTGGGCATTAGTGCTTGAAGTGGCTTACAGTGTCGGTGTGGCATAAAATACACTAAAATATTGCATCTATATAGCAGGATTTAAAGTACAGTGTGTCTTTGGGAAAATAAAGGCTGAAGGAATGTCATCTCTCGATGTCTCCTAATCCTTGTGCTCTGCATAGACTCTGTTCCTCCAGTGTTTTGGAAGATGCTGTCTTAACCATGCACATTTGTAGTTCTCTCATGGTTCATTACAGCCTTTCAAACAGTTATGCTTTGTTTTGTCACAGGGAAAAGAAGCATTTTTTAAAAATCAGCTATGGTAGATGAAAACCTGAAGGTCACCAATTCCATTTCAGTGTCCTGACTTTCACAGTGGAATAGCTTTGATTAGTGCCAGGCATTTAGCAAGCTATGTGATGATGTTGTTTTTGGGTGCTACATACGACCTGTATTCTCCCTGTTATCATCCAAACCACATCTCTGTTTGAGGGCAGTGAAGTCCACAGCTCAAGGCCTGTTTTGGGTGTGCATCTGCCTGGCAAACGACATGGGATGACAATGATTGAAAAATTGTTTGGTCTCTGTGAAGTCTGGGGGAGATTTTTTGCTTGTCCAGAACTGCAGGGAAAAATAAAACATGTGAAACAATAAAAAGCAAATAGCGTGTCATAGTTTGCGTGCTTTCTTTCCCAAACAAAGAAATCCCTGCGCAATGATAACCTTACAATTTATGCACCCTCCCCTGTGCCCTCTTTCACATGGCCTTTTTAGTCTAGTGGTGTGTTTTGGTGTGAGGTCTTCTAACAGCTTATTGGATTCTCTCTCGATCTCCATGCAGGCAAGCCATTAACCCTTCTTATCTTGAGTTGCAGCTTCTACTGTTGACCTTATCTTTTCATTTACCTTGCTCCTTATCTTTTCATTTGTGCTGCTTGTGCACCTGCTCCCCAGTAGAGCATGGGGAAAGTAAAATAAAGTCATATCTTAAAGACTTAGGATAAACATTACTTAGCAACTAGTACTAGTTGCTACTTAGCACTAGTGTTTTAGTGTTGGCAACGTTCTTCTCATTCTAAAGGCAAAACACAGCTCTGTACCAGCTACGGGGAAAAATGCTAAGGAAATTAACTTAGTTCCAGCCTAAAGCATGTCTAGGCAAAAGTCCACAGCTTTCAGCCTAAGGCTTCCAGCAACCCAAGCTCCGTATGCTAAGCAAGGAGATATAAGCAAACAGCATTATAATTCTAAGTGACTCAATCTTTTTATAAGTTACTTGCTTAAGCTAAGCAACTGATATCTCTCAACAAAATAATGTATTTCTAGGTGTAATCAAAAAGGGGGTATGACAATTGGTGAATTGTAGTAGAATTGGGAAAATTAGTTTTGAGACCAAATGGAGAAGAGAGATGGTTCTGGGGATAAGCAGAATCTGAAAATTATCTCAATTAGTGAAGATACTGAGTAAAGTGATCTGTGCTGCTGGTGTGCATGACATTCTTCAGATGCTCTCCCTTGGCATAGCTCTTGACTAAGGTCCATCTCTTGAAGTTGACAAGAAGATAAAACATCTCTGGTTCTTCAGGTCAGGAAATTTCTACTGAAAAAGTATGGGACTTGAGTAACAGCTGTTGCCTTAGGTCCCAGACCCATGGCCACAAGGGTTCTGGCACTGTGTTGTGCTGCTCCAACATGAGTCTTGAAAACATGCTGAAGAATCCCCCTTGATTGTATTTTTAAAATACTTTATTTTCACTCTTTATTTGAACTCCAGTTTGGTTGGGGCTTTATACATCCATATATATATATATATGTTTATATACAGAGGCATACATATATAATATCTATTATTTTTGTTGTTGTTGCACTTCATTTCTCTCTTAAGCAAAAATAAAGTTTTTGTTCCCCATTTGATAAAAATACTCTTCCCTGCATTCTGTTAGTCTTCAAACTTGCTAAAGTATGCGAAAGAGTTGTCTTGAAGACTTGGTCCTCATGGACTAGCAGTGTATGCACCAAATGTAGCTCACAGCATCTGCAAGTCCAATAGAAAAGAAACTCTAGGACAGTAAAAATACTTGGTATTGTTCTCTTATCTGTCCTTGGAAGTTTTCTAAAAGCAGCATCCTCTGAAATCCACCAAACCAAATCCAAGTGTTAGGCTTACAGTTCATATTATCAAATCTATATATGCTGTTTAAGTCCTCCAGCATAAATGTACTGTATGTTTCAACGTTTTCATCAATACTGCAAACTAATACTTAACAATCTCCATATTGATGGTTAGCATTGTTCTCTGCTTTTTAAACTTTCCCTTGGAGCCCTTGCTGTCTTTGCAATCACAGCTTTGGGTCAAGATAATTTTGTTCATGCTAAACTAGCAATGTCCTGAGTTTCCTGTCTTTGCAGTAGACCTGTAAAAACATATATAAAACAACGGTGTAAGAAGAATTGTTTGACGTCTCTGTGATACAGTATTTTCTTAAGCAGATTCTTTTAAGACACAGTATGTCCATGTGGCTGAAGGAGCAGCATATCCCAGATACCTGTAAATTTAACTTCCCTGTATTGTTGGTGACAATGTAGCCACAGAAGCACAGAGCTAAATGCAGTCTGTAAAATCTGCTAGGGATGTGGCAGAAATCTCTGTGGATTGCACTCCCTGCTTCTCTAGCAAACCTGTCAGTAGGTCACATGGCTAGTAGGCATCCCAGCTAATCTGAAGCTAACTCAAGCATCTCTGCAAGCCATGGTATTGGCTGTGTCATAAACATGCTAGTAAAAACAAAACTTGATATGGAAACCTTGCAGCAGATGATGTGTTTTGTATTTGGGTTATGTGCATGCTTGCTTGTGTTATGTATGCTTTTATTACAGCTTTTATAACTTCAATATTAGCAAATACCCTTTTAACACAAGCACGTTCCATAATCAGTGAAGATACTCTGATACTCAGAGATATAAGAACTTCTAAATTCCAGATTTATGTTGTATTCGTGAAGAGGAATTGCAAAGTTCTTTTTTCCCTTCAGAGTTAAACTTGACCTTATTTCTTAGAGATCCTTGCAATTTCTAGATAGCAACTTAAGGGATTTAAGTAATGACATTTTTTATAATATTTTAAGTGAGCAACCTTAGTTATACTACATATCACAGCAATTATATTTGCCATTACAACAAACTTGTTTGTAATAGTTTTGTTTTAAAAATGAACTGCCTGTCATCACCAGATAAGAACAGGTTAGATAAGGAAATTCCATCTTTTTGAGGAATATAATTTTTACCAGATTTCAGTTACTACTTTTCAGTAATACTGAATTCTGTTGTCTTCAGTCTTACAAACAAAACTGGCTTCAAAGTTGATCGCCAGCAGGGTATTCAGTTTTGTGATAAATATCTGCATCAGTAGCAATTGAAACAGAGACTGATGTTTATTTTCACCCTAATCTAGCCAATTTTCCTGTGTTGAATTGTAGGTTTTTCCCCACACTACAACACGTTTTCAGTGTTGGAAAACTGGGTTTAATGGTTAAGACAGCATCTGTTCAGTAGCTGGTTTGTTAGACATAGGACTCGGTAACTTAGGAAACACTACAGAGCCTTACTCTTGCTAATTTTTCTCATAGGCATAATAAAGTAGTGAAGAGAAACTGAAGGAAGTATTACATGCCTTACTGATCAGAGAACTGTTTCTGAAGTATTTTTACTACATATATATGTAGTAAAATCTACAAAGGTAAGATCTCTTCCTTTTTTATTTAGAAAACCTCACAACTAATGAAAACCTCTTTTAGGAGTCTCAATGGGTTTACAAAAGTAACTTTGTATGTTGAGGAGCAAGGTGGAGCCTAAAACTTTCTCTTTCAAGCAAGTTCTGTGGAGTCTTACCAAATTCCACAAGGCTTTTCATGATAGGATTTGGATGAAGGCAGATTGCCTGTTAGTTCTTCTTCACAAAGCTTTCAAATCCATTTAAAAGCTTCTCAGTTTTGTAAAATAGATCATGTAGAAGAAGATAGTAGCTTTTCATGATTTCTGGGTTAGCTGAAGTTTTGGCTTCCTTAACTTCCTGAATATTAAGTATGTCTTTAGGCATGTGGAGATTTCATGCTGTTGCCTCTGAAATGGAGGTCTAAGTGAGTAGAGAACCTTTTTTTTCAATGTGAAAGCATCCTCTTATGTGATGCACAGTTCATAAATCCAGGATCTGCTAGCTGGAAGTGCCACAGCTAATGTTGGTAAGAACACTGTTTTGTAAGTTTGTTAGGCATTACATGAAAGGTATTAAAATGGAAAGCAAACGTTTGCATTTGAACTTCTGTGATGTTTCTGCTTCAGGTAGAATTCATGTAAATAGAAACGGTATGTTTCACAGTGGCTGCTACAGTTATGTTTAATAGCAGAGTTCAGAATATCTTGATAGAAAATTGTGATTCTGACATCCAACAGTACAATTCTCAAATTCCCACTTAAATCTGAAAGTCTCCAAAGTACATAAGTGTTTGTTTGCATTCACACGTACTCTTCTTTATTCACGTTAAGGTCTCCATGTTTTTAGAATTGCTTTCAGGCTTCTTTGTGGATCTACCCATGCAGATTCCACACAAAGACTGCTTTATTTCTGTGTTTGGGTTTTTTGAATAGGCTGAAGGTGTGGAGAGCATGGGTTATGATATTGAGCGCTTTGTGGGCTATGTTAATGAAGGGCTGTTGTGCTCCATCTGCCGAGACGTGTTAGAAGATCCACTGCAGGCTCCTTGTGAACACGCTTTCTGCACTGCCTGTATCCATGGCTGGCTTGTTCATCACAGTAACTGCCCTGAAGACAGACAAGTGATTGATGTGTCTTTGCTACGACCTCTCTACAGGTATCCAATAATCTTGCTGTGGGTTGAAATTACATTAATCTAGGATTTCTCAGTTTTGCTTGCACAACTTCCTCTCCTGTCGATACTGTCACTCAGACTGTCTTTATCCAGTATGCCCATGGCAGACACCAACTACTTGCATGAAAGCATTAGCATTTTCTATTTATTATAACTTAACTTCTAGGGTGTTAGGATTTCAAAACTGAAAGAGCACTTAATTTGTTCTCCACCTTTTTATATCTTGAATGCTGATTCTAGATACCTGTCTGGATATCCTTCTGAATGTTCTTTACAGCATCAAAACTTTTCCATACATCATTTTAGAGAAAGTAAGCAAAGCAACTGTTGATGACAGTCACTACACACTCTATATCTCTTTTCTTTTCAGTCTTAGCTAGATGCTGTAGTGGGATTTGTAATTAACAATTCCTGGAGATATGAACCAAATTTCTGACCTTCAAATTCTTTTTAAAATAGATCTTTAGGCATAGGAATGTCTGTTGTGAGCCACATTATTATGTAAAGCAGGCTGTTTTCCCAAGTGCCCTCTATAACTGGTCAGGCAGATGAACCAGATGATTGTTGTTGGTCCTTTCCAAACAAACAATTCTATTTTAAAGTGTTAATTTCTGCTAGTGTCAGCGCAAAACAGTTTCGACAGTAGACGCTGCATGCTGTTTAACCCCTGCATTGTCTAATCTTGCTCAGATAAATAGTTATATTGTATTCAAAGCCTCCAGCTACAGTAAATTTAACTTCATTAATACTCACAGTGTAATTTTTCATTAATGAGATTTTGCTATCTGGAAGTTAGCTACAATGTAGACAGAGCTCTAGAGTTTAATATTTAGATTGTTTTGTCTGTACTCACTGTAGTCCTTTAGTCTGGCATGTTTAGAAACACAGAATTTAAATGACAGTGAGTAGCCCTGGTGTTTGGTATTGATAGTATCTGCTGAGCCAGTACAAGTTCACGATTAGAAATTATTCAAAAATAAAGATTTCATTTGTGCATTTAAATTTGGAGACTGGCTTTTCCATTAAAATTGTTTCTTTCAGGCTGTTTTTTTCTGATAAGGTCACTTGAATTAAAAAAATAAATAAATTAAGGTAGTTAGTTATAATTTTTCCTAATGGAGATTAGAATCTTTGAAAAGTTGAAAATACAAATTTTTCAATCATGTTCCCAGATTTAAGAACAAATTCTTTTCTTTACCTGTAGATATATGAAAAATGATTTAAACCGTCTTCAGCTACATTGCAGAAACAGGGAGTATGGCTGTGAAATGGTTTGTTCTCTGGAGTCTATAGACAGGCATGAAAGGGAGTGTGAGTACAGTCAGATACCTTGCTCCAATGCTGGTGAGTAACATTCAAAGAAGTTGAGTATTTTATATTTAAAAAACATGTTTGTCATCTTCCTGTCAACAGAACTACAATAATAGCCATTGTTTTCAAACAGAAATTCAAAGCTTTGGCATGATCTGCTCTTTACAGCACTGTTTTTGAACAACATATAGTACCAGTTTATGGCAGTTGTGATGATTAGCAACTGTTTCTTATCCAAAAACTAACCAAAATGAATATGATGAACTTGAAATGTATGAAAATGTAGTAGTGCATTAGTTTTGCTTTCTGTTAAGTTATGAGTTCGTTTTCCAGTTCTGACTGCATGTTCTTATGTTTGAATGAATGCAGTAGCCCCCGCAGAAAACTTAGGGGTCATAATTTATTTATAAAACACCTGGTTGCCTGGTGCATGTGCTGCTGCCAACTCTGTGTCATGGTTTTAACAGGAACGTATCTTGGAAATAAGAATTATTCTAAGCTAAATTCTGGTTAGAATTGTTCATGTTAAGGTTTTTATTTAAAACAAGGTGCACCTCCTGAGAAAAAAACATGTCTCTGAATAGGAACATGCTGTTACAATTTCCTAGTTGATTTAATTTGAAATTTTGTATGATCCTAGATAAAGTTAATTTCTAATTAATGATGCTAAGGGCATAGTTGAGTCTGCCGCTGTAATTAATTATGAGATGATTAAGGTTCTAGAATTGCTCTACTGGAAGTTATAATTTCTCCCAGAAGTAAGTGATTTCTTCAGATGCTTGATTCATGTGTTCTGCTTCCTACAGAAACTGTAGTGTTTTATGGAGTTACCACGCTGGGTGTCTGGTGTTCAGGGTGTGAAGGCTCTTACATCTCTTGAACTCTTTCCCAAGAATACCAAGAGTGTATTTTGAATACCACAATAACAAATCATTATATTTATTAGTAAAGCTTTCCTAGAGAACTCTTCTGTCATTTTCTGGCATGGTTTGTTGGGAAGTTTCAATACTCCATTGTTTCAATTTCCTTAAGTTGATACTCTACAAATTAAATGCAAGGGTGTAATGCAATGAAGAATGCCTCAAAGATTAAACGACAAACTTCATAAATTTGGCTTCGTAATTTAAGACTACAAACTTCAAGTTTAGAGTTAAATATAGCAATAGTTTATATAGTGTTCATTTTTTATTCTTTACATTTTACTTTTAATCACCACAGAACTGCAAAGTTTGTATACTAGAATTTCTGTGGAAATGTTTCTATCTTTGTATGTGTTATTAAATGTTCATAAATAAATGTTCCAGCTTATTTATGTGGTCTAGTACATTATGGACCAGACCATCAAATTGTCTGGAAAACAAGTTTACTTTCCATCTCACCTACATCTCTCTTTACTACATCTTGGGACTTTTCCCTAAGTTTGATAGAATAGTATTTTTTCACACATGTGCATTCTTTATCCATTCCAGTCGTTGCAATCTATGTCGGAAGCACAGGCAAGCTGCTATTAGTGTCTTAGCTCAGCATCAGGATTGTCATTACTGAAGTTGATTTAATACCAGACCAACAATAGAAGACTTTACAAAAAATAGCTCTTTCCACCCTTTCAGTATTTTCAGTTAATGGATCAGTATCTTACTGAGACCTTTTAACAGCGCTGTATTAGTAGCTATGTATGTGTAACTGTCATATTTCATATTCTAAAGAAATCACTTTTCTCAGCTTCCTTTCTGGAGTGGTTTTGTTTGGAATGACTCAAAATGCTTTAGTTGTAAATGACTGTCTTGCCTTGCTGTTCCTTGCTCAGGCTGTACGGTGCAGATTGAGCGGCGTAACTTGGACGGGCACCTGGCGGTGTGCGAGTACCGGAGCCGGGAGTGCCCCAATGGCTGCGGTTACACCATTCTCAGCGCAGAGGACTCGCAGCACAACTGTGTGGCAGAGCTAAGAACTGAGCTGGAACTACTTCGGTACAAACTTTCTGTTCCTCTCGTGTTTGTGTTGGGCTGGGCTTAAAACCACCACATGAAGCACTTTGAAATACTAGCACTGGATTCTGGTATGTGTTAAATGGTCCATTAATTACTTGATGCTAATGGGACAGAATTTTATTGTGTGTCAGCATAAACTTTAAATTCTTGATGTTTTGACCCTTTTGTTGTTGGGGGTTTTTTTTTCCAAGTTACTATAAATCTTAAAATACCATTGCTTGCAGTTGAACAGAACTGTGAGCTTACTACGTAAAACGACAAAAAAACTAAGAAAACTGAAGCTGGCAGTTTAATTTTTCCATTAGCCTGTAGACACAAAGTCACATTATTTAATAATTGTATTTAGTTATATTTTTACAGATAGAGAATATAAAAATCTGTCATTATTTTGACAGATACA
The DNA here is from genome assembly GCA_020086605.1 of Lanius collurio. Taxonomy (NCBI): domain Eukaryota; kingdom Metazoa; phylum Chordata; class Aves; order Passeriformes; family Laniidae; genus Lanius; species Lanius collurio. Next base: position 43,656,701 of record JACBWW010000003.1, read on the forward strand.
GGTAGATTCAACGACTGAAGATCTAATTTTAATTTTTTTAAATTCCTGGTAGATTAATAACAGTCAGTGAATATGACTCTTCTTACCCACATCCTTGTTTTCCTCTTATGTATGTTTCTGTAGCGTTCCCTTTTCATTATACTCCAGTTGGACTTTTTTTTCCCCTCATGCTCCTTCCCATTTTTCTTTCATCACCTAAGTGTTGTACTTTTGAACACTGCTGTGAAGTCAGGCTCAAATGTGGTTTAAATGCATTGAGACACAAGGGATTCTGCTACCTGGTTTCTGAATTCAAAAGATTAATGTAGTGCCAGCTGGTTTTGGCTGTGGAGCTGTGTGAGTGACTAGGCTGTAACAGTTTACTGCATACTGTCGTTTTACTGCATAGTGTCCACCATAAAAGTGAACACAGATTACTCAGAACCATGGAATCATTTAGGTTGGAAAAGATCACTGAGTCCAGCAATTAATCCAGCACTCCCAGGCCCACCACTAAACCGTGCCTGTAAGTGCCTACCATGTCCACACACTCAGGCTGTCTCACTTGCCTGTTTAGCAGTACTATAGGATTCAGACTTTTTATCTTGCCACCTCTATCTCATAGCACTTAGCAAGCACATACTGTAGGCAAATGGCAGAAAATCACTTAAAGTCATAAATACACACTCTTGAGCTCATGGAATTCCTTGAGGAATATGATGATTGTCCCTCTATAGGCTCTTCATGGGCACTTTTAGTGCCCCTGGGCACAATGCACTTCTTTATGCCAGTTTTTTTTTTAATGAATAAATCATGCCTCTACAGGGGCATCCTGTAGATCTTGATGGGAATCAGATCAGGCTGTTTGGCTGCAAGAAGGCTTTCTGGATATTGAAAATCGTTCTTTTCTCTGCGTACAAGACTTAACAAGGAGAAATAAACTTTTTAGGTCAGAAATGATCTGCAGAGTGGAGGAGGCAAAACATGAGATGGAGTCAAGGTTAGATTCACAGAGAAGGCATATGGTCCAAAAAGAGAGTATTCTACAAAATGAAATTGAAGAACTAAAGGTAAATACAATCCGGGTTTTTTTTCTCTCTCTCTTAACAGTCTAGCTTTTTGCTTTTCCCAGTAGCAGTTTCTTATTTTGTAAATAAAATCTTATACCGAGGAAAATGGTATTAAGTATGGGAAACAAAACCAGGAAAGCTTTGCCAAGTTAGTCAGCTCTGTGGAGAAGCAGGCTGGATGCTGTATTGCTGGGTTTATCTGCTTCAGGTTTCCTGGAGCTCACCTGGGTACTCCATCAGTGTCTGTGCATGCTTAGCATTGTCAGCAGATCAGTCTGAAACTGATTTCAGTGTGCAGTATACATCACAAACTGGATGGACTTAAACATCCAGCTCCATTTTTAATTGCTATCCAAAGTGGCTTAGTCCAGAGCTGACACAGAGCCCTACTGCCAACATCTGTGTTTGCACTGTGGTCAGAAGGTTGGAAAGGTGCACAGTAAACTTCATCAGGTAACAAGCAAGAATGTCTTATCTTCTTAGTCATCCTGGTTTTATTATATCATAGAATAGAGATTTTTTAAAGCAATGGATGTGCTTTATAGTTTACATTTTTATTTTTACTGGATTTGACATTAACTCCTTGAAGAATGTATCTGAACATAACCAGAACCATATTTTGTTTGGATTCTTGAAATAAAAAATAAAAGCAGCAAGAGGGTAAATAGGCTATTTCTTGTCATACTTTGTAGGAATTTTAGAACAAGACCATTCCAGAAGGTAAATGCTGGATTGTGTCTCAAATTGGTGACATTTGCTATCAAAAAATTATTTCCATGTTCTTTATTCTTACGACTCCATCACCCTACGTGCATGTAGGCCAGTTCGACTTCATTGCACCATCATTAGGAGAGGGTTTGTTTCTTGCAGTGAATTTGTGTTTGCATTTCAGAGTCAGATGTCACGAATGATGTCAGATGTGCGGTCTCTGATGGCTGCGGAGAGACAGCACCGTCAAGAGCTGGAGCAGGCAGAGCTGGAAAAGCGGGAGTTAATGGAGCTGCTGAAGGGGCTGCAGAAGGACTGTCGATTAACTACTGCAGAGGGAAGCAGGAAGTCAAATTTCCGTCCTTTGACACGGCTGGAAAGTGTGAAAAGAAAACCTAGGGAAGTTACAGTTATCTAAATAGTACGAAGCTCAAAAAGCATTTTCATCAAATACTGTCTTCTGGCAGACTACTTTCTTTGAATGATTGGTTAACTTTATATAATTTCTGATTTACTTGTTTTCTTTTAAAGTCTAAATTACAGCTGTATTTCCTTTGGGGCCATAAAAACAAACAGAAGAATTTTTTTCTGAGGGAATACTGATCATTAAAACCAGTAATTGGAAGACATATTTTTAGCTAATGTTTTTATAAAAAGGGGGAGGAAACTTGATTTATTCTCCCTTTACTGTATCACGTACAGGAATCTTTCAAGCCTGAAAACTACAGCCTTTTAAAGTCAAAAATACGGACTATTATGGGACAGGAAGAAAACAACATTTAAATATCTATGTTTCAAACAAAAAAGCAAATGTGACCATTTGGGATGTACTTAATTTGGGGAAAAGTGAATAGTAGAATTAGTAAGTCAGTAATAGAAGTTAATAAGATTTTGTTTGTTTGTAGTCTGTAGAAGCTCTTATTTCAAAGGTGGAAAGCAAGCACTTTAAATTGTAATTCTTCTGCTATGTAAAGCTTTGGGTGAGATTGACTGTTGCTTTAGAGCTTCTTCTCATTTTCCAGGCTGATACACACTTAAGAGACTCATGCTAAAGCCCAAGGTAGTACAATAATCTAAAACCTTTTAAACAGATCTGTTAATAACTTTGAGTTTGTGGAAATGGAACTGCTTCTTATTTAAAAATTTGAAGCTTTTATATGTAAAAGTATCAGGAATTTCTACAGGATCTTTTAAGCATAAGACCAGTCCATTTGGTATTCAATGTCTTTAAAGCATATATAAATACCTAGAGTATCCTTAATTTTCTTGTGGCAGGTTTAAGGTACTTGATATTCACAAGAGATGGGTATTTGCACAGTCACTTGGGCTTCAGACATCTGTGTTGGTGCTCAAGCACTAACACAAGGCTTCAGGGAGTGCCAGAGCCTGGCACTGGCATCTGAGGGTAACAGAACACCTGCATGAGTGCAAGCAGATCAATGATCTGTTCTGCTTAGTGCCACAACTCACAGAGGACATGGAAGGGTTAAGGGATGTTACAGCATCTGAGGAAGAGATTGACCGTTCTCTGCCTCTCCTGAGGCAAATGGACCAGTCACACGCACCTGGGAAAGTGGAGGATCACTAGAGGTGAACCTAGGGTGGCAGGCCTGTGTGGGGGCAATAGCATTGGCCCAGCTAAAGTGAGTCTACACCAATGCACCATGTGGGAAGCAAGCAGGAGGAGCTGGAAGCCATTGTCCAGCAGGAAGGTTTTGATGTTGTCACCACCACAGAAACATGGTGAGATGACTCTCATGACTGGAGTGTTGCAATGGCTGGATGCAAGTGCTTTAGAAGAGACAGGTGAAGCAAGAGAGGTGGTTGGATAGCACTGTACAATGTGGAGTGTTTTGATTGTATTGAAATTGATGATGAAGATTACAAGGTTGAGGGCTTCTGGGTAAAGATCAGGGTGAAGGTCAGCAGGGCAGATGTCATGGTGGGAGTCTGTTAGAGACCACCATGTTAAAGACCACCCAGCCACTCCAGGCTGATGAAGCATTCTACAAGCAGCTGGCAGAAGCCTCACAGTCACCAGCCTTTGTACTCAGGGGTGACTTCAGCTTGCCAGATATCTACTGGAAATACAGCAGAGAGGAAGCAGCCTAGGAGGTTCCTGGAATGTGTGGAAGACAAATTTCTAACTAACACAACTGGTAAATGAGCCTAGCAGAGGAGGGGCCCTATTGTTCGTGGGCAAAGAAGGACTGGTAGGTGATGAGAGGGTCAGTGGCCATCTTGGGCAGAGTGACCATGAACTGTTAGAGTTTTCTGTACTGGGTGAAGTAAGGAGGGGCACCAGCAGAATTTCCACCTTGGACTTTGGCAAGCAGACTTTGGCCTGTCTAGGATATTCATTGACCAAGTCCGTTGGAAGTCAGTCTTGAAGGGCGAAGGAGTACAGGAAGGCTGGATGTGCTTTAAAAAGGAATTATTAAATATACAGGAACAGATTGTCCCCATGTGTAGAAAAACAAGTTGTCAGGGAAAAAGACCTGTGTGGTTAAGCAGAGAACTTAAGCTGGAATTTAGTGGAGGGGAAGAGAATATATCACCTCTGGAAGGAGGGTCAGGTAACTTGGGAGCACTATAAGGATGTCACAAGGTCATGTAGGAAGAAAAGTGAAAGGGACAAAGCCCAACTAGAACTTGATTTGACCACTGCAGTAAAGACAATAAAAAAAGTTTCTATAAGTCTTTCGACTGCAAAAGGAGGGTCAAGGAGTGGCTCTGCCAGTAGTTGAATCCAGAGGGTGATGTACTGACAGGGGTTGAGGAAAAGGCAGAGGTTTCTTTGCCTTGGTCTTCAATATCAGGATCAGTTATCCTCAGGATGCCCAGCTCCCTGAGATGGAAGTTGTTGATGGGCAGATGAGTGAAGCCCCCATAATCCAGGAGGAGATGGTTAGTGACCTGCTATGCCAGTTAGACACTCACAGGTCTATGGACCCTGATGGGATCCAACCCAGAGTAATGAGGGAACTGGCAAAAGTATTAGCCAAAACACTTTCAATCATCTATCAGCAATCCTGCTCAACTGGAGAGGTTCCATCTGACTGGAGATTAACAGATGGAACACCCATCTATAGGAATGGTTGAAAGGATGACTGGGGGAACTACAGGCCTGTCAGCCTGACTTCGGCTTGGGGCAAGGTTCTGGAAAAGATCATCCTGAGTGCCATTACATGGCACATGCAGGACAACGGAGGGATCAAGCCCAGACAACACAGGTTTAAGAAAGGCAGACTGCTTGACTGATCTGATCTCCTACGGCTTAAGTGACCTGCTGAGAAGGTGAGGGAAAGGCTGTGGATGTTGTCTATCTAGAATTCAGTGAAGCATTTCACATCATCTTCCACAGTGTCCTCCCAGAAAAACTGGCTACCTGGGGTTGGATGAGTGGACACTCCAATGGATAAAAAATTGGCTGGTTGTTAGGCCCAGAGAGTGGTGGGGAATGGAGCTAAATCCAGTTGGCAGCTGGTAACTGGTGGTATTTGCCAGGGCTTAATATTTGGGCCAGTTCTGTTTAGCACCGCTATTAATGATCTGGTCTTGGGGATTGAGTGCACCCTGAGTAACTTTGCAGACAACACCAAGTTGGATGAGAGTGTTGATCTGTTTAAGGGTAGGAAGGCTCTGCAGACAGACCTGGACAAGTCGATCAGTGTGCAAAGGACAGCTGCACAAGGTTCAGTAAGGCAAAGTGCTGGGTCCTGCACTCGCGTTGCAGCAACCCCATGCAGTGCTACACGCTGAGAGCAGCTCGAGAGCTGTTCACCAGAAATGGACTTGGAGCTGCTGGTTGACAGCCAGCTTATTATGAGCCACTGTGTGGCCAGGTGGCCCAGAAGGCAAATGGCATCCTGGCCTGTATCAGAAATAGTGTGGCAGTGATTGTCCCTCTGTATTTGGCACTGGTGAGGTCACACCTTGAGTGCTGTGTCCAGTTTTGGCCCCTCACTTTAAAAAGGACATTGAAATGCTGAAGCATGTCCAGCGAAGGGCAACACAGCTCATGAAAGGTCTAAAACGCTTGTCTTATGAGGAACAGCTGAAAGGGCTGGGTTGGTTTAGTCTAGAAAAGAGGAGTCTCAAAGGAGGACCTCTTCACTCTCTACAGCTCCCTGAAACGAGGGTGTAGCCAGGTGGTCTCTACTACTGTGCCTACAGTGAGAAGACAAGAGGAAATGGCCTTAAGCTGAGACAGGGGAGATGCAGATTAGATGTTAGAAAAAGTTTTTTCACTGTTAGGGTGGTCAAGCATTGGAATGCTTGGGTGCCCAGGAAGCTGGTGGAGTCACCATCCCTGGAGGTGTTCAAGAGTTGTCAGGATCTGGGGCTGGGCAGTGGTTTAGTGGTTTAGGGGTTACTGAGGTAGTTCTGGGTTGACGTTTGAACTTGGTCTCTTCCACTCTTGATGATTCTATGATTCAAAGTTTGCAATAGGATTTTTTAACAGACTCACAAATCAAGGAGGCATTTATCTGTAAGCACTGCATGAGAAATCTGTATAGTTCAAAGACTTTCTCCAAACTTCTTAAACAGCCTGTTCATGTTGTTTTCAGTGCTATAACTAAGCCATATTCTCAGCTCATCAGTGGACTAACTATAGAGGTATCTGGCCTTCTGTTTACTGAATGTGTTAAATCAGTTTTGAAGGCTCAGGAAAATATGTGCAGGTTCAACAACCCGAATATGTTAATTTTATAGTTTAGAAAGCAATTGCATTACTGTGCATGCCTTGCTGTCACTCAGAGCAATGCTTTTATAGCTAATAGCATAACCAAAGAGAGAGGCAGCAATCTTCTTGAGCACATAGTCTGCATTATGAAGACTTGTGGTCAGAGCTGTCTGAATTTCAGGCATTAATAAATCCTTCTAACTTGCTGTTTCTTTAGTACCACTGAGGCAGATGTGCACATATTCAGGTCTTAGTATTTAAAAACTGGTCTTGTGTATTTAAAAAATGACATAAATAGCTTTTCCATAAAAGTGGGGTTTTTTTCAGGGAGAAAAACACATTCAAAGTAATTGAGAGTATTTGGGACACTATAGCAGTCTCACCAATTCATGGCATAGCACATCTCTTAAGCAGCCATATTTAATAATCTAAAACAGTAAACCAGTAGCTATAATTTGGGAAGACCTTCATTCACACTAAATGTTCAGTGGTCAGTTCACTTACATCAGTGTGTGTATTAGAGCAATAGGTAGAAAGTAAGAATGCTGTTACTCTCGTGTTCTGAACAAGCAAGCTGTGAGTGTCTGTGCTCTGCGTGACATTATTGCAGCATTCATGCTAATTTTCAAGCTTTTTGGCAACATTAGATTTCATGCTATTAGATTTAGTTAGTGCTTTTCTGTGTATCGTAACTGTGTGGTTATGATGTGACTTTATCTACTTTGCCTAATGTAAAGAAGAAAATCACTTCAAAATCCTTTAGAACTCAATGAGCTGGATCACCTTTCCTGAGTCAGAGGGCAGTAACCCAGTCTTTTCTGTTCCGACCACAGAAGAAAGTAAGTTATTAGCTCTGTGCTTTCCCCATAATGGGACCTGTGCATTTGTTTGCTTTAGAAACTTCACCCACTTATTTATGACTAAATTCCTCCTAGAATGGGAAATAGGGTTTATTTAATGTTTACTTAGCATTTGGTCTACTGTCTTTTCCCTAAGTGCTGGACATGAAACTGCATGAGAAAGCGCATCCTAGGTGGTAAGGAAAGACTTTCTGCTGTGCAATCAAGCTCTGAGAGTCTAAACTTCCAGTATGGAAATATGGCAACACTTTGGGCCCACTGGCTGCTGGAATGGGCTGTCACTTTGGGTTTCCTTTAGCAGCAAAGAAGCCCTTTCAGAGATATTTTAAATAGGCACACAGTAGCTAATGGCATAAGGTCTCTCTGGTGTCTTTAAGCTTTATGCCATTCAGCTGGGTTGATAACGGTTCTGCACTTCAGATTTTCCTCTGCTAATGAACTTCTCACAAGGTGGCATTGCTGAAGTATCATCATCATTTGACCTGTCTTACAACTGACTAGACTGACATTAAATAGCCCGTTACGTTAATATTTCATCTACTTCTTGCTTTTCCGGTGTCATGTATGATGCAGCTCTTAACAGCAGTTGGCAGAAGCAAGGGATTTTTTTTCTTTCTTTCAAATAGTCTGTTAATTCTTTCCACAAAAACTAAGACTCCAAATATTGTACTAGACTTGACATCAGTTAAAGACATTCACTTGGAAATGCTACTTCCTTAGTCATGATCATATTTTAGAATTATGTGAGAGACACTGCTAAAAGTGCATTACAGGAGGGTTCCGGTACGGAATTACTGGTATTACTATTCTCCTACTAAATCACACTTTAATCAGTTCCATTTCCTCACAAGTGGAACTGCTACTCAAGTGAACCAGTAACTGTGCAAATTGTTGTATTTTGAGTTGTTGCTTCTATCTCTTTGCAGCTGGAAGAGGCAGAGCAAAGAGAGAGAACACGTAAATGTGGTGTCACTGTTCCCTCAGCCCAAAAGCAGTGATGTGGCTGCACCAGCCTGTGCCACCAGGCTTACCAGTGTGAGCTGCCAATGGGTGGAAGGGAGTTAACATGACATTAGAATTAAAAGGAGATTCTTTATCCAGTTAGGTGGGTACACAATGTCATAGTATCAAGCCTAGAAGATTCACAAACAAAACTCAGAGCAAGTGGTTAAGTATGTGGAACTTGCATGTACAAGAGTTTCTTGTCAGCATAGAAGGGAAGGGAATTGCACAGTCAAGCAAAATACTTGCAATAGTGATGTATTTTGACTGGCCAAAAGTGGTTTTATCTGAAATGTTCTTAGGTGTTTGTATGAAATAATGTATTAATAGACCCCGGTTGTAAACAGTTCCTAATTTACAGGAATAAGTAGCCTTGCATATGAAATTTTCCATGTGCTGTCCTCTTGGATGTTTCTGGCATGGTGCTTCTCTACAGCCACTTTCCTTAGAAGTGCTGGGTAGTATGGACAGGGAGCAGTATGAGCTTTGCCTTTCTCCTGTTGTCAGATGGAGTACAGTAGGTCAGGGAGATTTAACCACATAGAAGATGCCTTCATAAACACCTACAATTCTATGCAACTTTCTATTAACTGAGTAAACACTGAACTGTCTTCCAGCATTATGGGTCGCTGCCGTCTATTTACGTTTTCTACCTTTATATGCACAAGGATAAACCAGCGCTTAACAGATCTTAATCTCTAGTCTGTATAAGAAACAGTAACACTTTGTATCACTTTGAAGTACACTTTGTATAAAAGTTGAACTAATAAAGGGTCTACATCATAATTAACACACTTTGGTTCACTTCATTCTATACAAAAGTTTGAGTACCCTCTTTATCAGATGGAATAGCAACATTTAGGTACACGGGCCTGCAGAGCACAGGAGTCATGAATGCACTACAGTTACAGGTTTGGTGCCCTGGAGCAGGTAATGCTGCATTTTCCCTCATAGAGGGAGCAATAAACAAAGCAGGTGTTCAGTCGAACTATCCCTTCTCCAGGATTTCCCTCCTGCCTCAGATGGGAGTTTCTGAATGGGATGAGCAGCTACTTGGAAGGCAAAACACTGGCAAAAGTTGAGAATTCCTGGAGTATGGCACTCCAGTCCTGCACAGACAACAGGAAAATGATGGGGCAAGAAGGGAAAAATTCATTCTCCATCAAATGCAGGGATGTCATCCCTAATGCAAGTTTTTATGGCCACTACAACAACCCAGGTGGGATGTGAACATTTAAGAAGAGCAAAACAACAGAGCTGTTGCATTTGCTCAAACACGAGCAATCTGGACTTGGGGCACTCAAGCAGGAATTTGCTGCATGCAGGCCTCTGCCTTCACTGACTAGACACATTCTCTTACCTGATGGAGGAGCTACTCAGCAGGAAAAAAAAGGCTGAAAGCTAACATGGCACAATTAGAGACCACCTCTCCATCTGCACCTGGCCCTCAGCCACATTACAGACTGCATTGCAGCTAAAGATTATGGAAGCAAAAAAATGCACACAACTTGTCTCACCCTTATGCCACACACAAACTGTGCCTCTGTCTGTGCTGCACTGGAGATCTCTTCTGCCTCACTCACTCCCCTGCCACTGTTCTGCTCATCAAGTAAGCACAGGAGTCTCTAAAGTTAGCCACTTCCTGGATCTCCAATCAGGAAACATAACCCGAAAATTTCCTTCTTCAGCCAGAGTATCAAAAGCAAAATTGAACACTTTAAAGTGTTTTTTACTCACAGTAGCAATCCTATTTCAAAGGGCAAACCAAGTAACACCTGAGTTTTAAACAGCATTATTTCATGCTGAATTTATCCATGAAAAGAACCTCTTTGTATTGAACAGTCACAGAACTAAATTCATTAATAAAAAAAAAACCAACAAAACAAACATGATATACATACACTTCTTTTTTCAACTAAATTTACAGAGCTTTCATACAGCAATGTAACCAGCCTTTTATTTCCTCCTAGTTTGAAAATTACTAATGTGACATGCTGTGTATTTTAAACTCTGAAGAACCAGTACTGAATATTTACATATTTATTCCATGCTTGACACTTTTCATTTCAAATTCCCTGTCAGAAACCAAATGATTTATATCCCTGCTAGTTTCGAAAACAGTAAAATTTCTAAAAAAATAAAACCACCTTAAAGACATGGTATACAGGAGTGAGTCAGCTTTAAAAATATTTATGCAATGCTCCTTAAAAAAATAGCATTAATAACAGTAATGCCTGTGTAAGCTCCACCCATTTTATTCATTACAATTATTAGTAAACTTACATCTCCCTGTTATTTTACCATTCAGAAAATTGTTTGGCTTCCAATCTAAATCTGTCCATGTTATTTTAAATAAGATTAAACCCTTTATGAACCAATATTGTTCCCTGTAGGTGTACCCAGCCAACTCATGGAAGTTTCCCACTTTCATAGGTTATTCAAATCACCTCCCAAGCAATGGGGCACTGTCTCAGAGTCTCACACAGAAAAAACAACAGCTAATAGGGGCTTCTATGTATCAAATGAAAAACCTATTCAATTTAGTCAGGCAGTACAAAGCTAAAAAAATTTCAATTTAACCTAATACCATAATTCAGAAACACTTAAAATAGGGTGTTAAAGTTCATGAGTCTAGGCAGACAAAGTCAAAATCATGTAAAACAAGAACTGGGCCATATTTAAGTAAAGTAAGACCCCTCTAAAGCACTTCTGTAATGTCAACAGACCAAAGCACAAGTGAAAAGCAAGCTAAGTCTGACAGTGGAGCTCATTTGCAAAGATTGCATACGGCCTTTAGACAAGACTACCATACCCCACCCAAAAATGCAATGACTACTGAGCATCTGTTCATTCTATGAAACCCCTGGAGCCCAAAGGAATGCAAACACATAAAACCTTACTTCACTGAATTCAGTATTAAAATTAATTTAAAATTTAATCTAGTAGTGACATTTCTTTGTGAACTCCTACTCCTCAAAGTTTTTCTTTTTGCACTGTGTCTCATTTTAATTGTAGGAACAAAACTCCAACCCAATGCTGCATGGAGAAGGTTTAACATCACTACCTCTCTCCATGGTTGCTCAGGTTATACACCTGTGTCTCTGCCCTCTCCTCAGCTATATTGGGCAGAGGAGAGGCAGGCAACAAATTATCTCCAGATTCTCTACTGATATGAATCTCTTGCTTTTTAACTGAAAGTGCTTTCCAATTAATAACTCTTGTACTCCTTATGCATGAGCCAGAGTTATAAAGTGAGTGATGGAATGTTGACTTACTCTCCCTGAAATTAGTGACAGATTTTATTCAAATTTTACTTGGTGTGGGACTTAGAAGTTTCTAATCTCATTACCCAAGACGTACAACAAAACTACATAAATTACATTTCCATTTGTATTCTTTAGGAGATTAATTAATTTCAGTCATTCTTCTATGATCAGCTACTTCACCTGATGGCAGATACACTTCATTCATTAATAACCCAGACTGGCTAACAAAAAAAAAAAAAGGAAAAAAAGGGCTAATGGCTCTAAACCTGAGAAAAAAAGAACAAAATTGCCTTACATACACATTTTTTAATTTTCTTGCAGTAATGTCACACACAAAACACTTGCACCTTTCTTTTGGCACAATGAATATTTAAGAAGTCCTTCAAGTCTTAACTCAAAGAGCCGCTTTACTGAGTATTGTCTACTGAAATCCACCAAAAAAAAAAATCGAAACATTCTTTCAAAATGAACAAAAAATTTACAATTGTACACAAAAAGTCTTGAATTTTATTGAAATTTCAAGTCTTGTATCAAACAAAAGCTTTTTCTTCAGACAAAAATATTCTCTTGGTGTCCTCCAGATACCAGAAACTCTGAATTGGTCCATTAGTGACGCTGCTTTCTTTGTCATCTTCACAGAAGTCCACAAGGTTGAGTTGTTCCACCATTAGGTCTTATTTTATCGTGTGAAGGAACGTACATGACGACCTCTTCCACTGCCTCCACTAACAAACTTTCCTCTCGAGCCACCACTGCTACTACTATTAGCACTTGTCCAAGACGGTCCAATTCCTCCGCGGCCTCTGGAAGCACGATCGCGAGGACTCGGTCGGTAGCCTTAAAGCAAAGAAAAGTATACTCAGTTGGAAAAAAAAAAAAAAAAAAAAAGCCCTAGGCGGAGCAGCTGCTGCGAAAGCATAAGAAACAAAAACAGGATGAGATACAAACAGCGTCTGTTTCCTCCTTTTAATTTTCACTTTTCTTTTAGGCAAGCACTGCTGCTTTAATTGCGCTATGATTACCATGGAGGTACGAAGACAACCGAATGACAAAAGTCTGAGTGCAAAATTAAGATTCTGCGATCAAGTGTTCAATTCAGCAAGTTTTATGGGTTACAGGGCAGTTCGTACGAAAGCACGTATTTGACACAGTCTCAGTGACAACTGTTCATATATGCTTAAAACATTTGCTGAATTTCAAGGTGTCTGCAGCATCCTTGCATGGTTTCATTTGTAAAGCAAAAATGAAATTCAAGGAATTCTCTATAGTTCGATGCCCATATGAATACCATGTACCTGCTGAACTTAATGGTCTCAGTGGTGGCAGTGGACCCCTGTTAAAATTGCTTTGACCACCTCTACTGTCATTGTAGGTTCCCCTGGGCGTACTCTGTGCACTCCAGCTTGAGCCTCGAGCGCCTTCACGACGACTGTAATTTCCTAGATAGGGACAGAAAAACCAACACGCTGTTGAGCAAACATCACTGGGTTTGGATTTTTTCCATTTCAATCTTCACCGTACTCAGGGTGTTAACACAGTATTTACACAATTCAAATAGATAAAGATACTCTGTATCAACATACCCACAGTATTCCAACTTGAAGCCTACAAATTATTCTGCACAGAATCAGGGGAACAGATCTATTTATCAGGCAAGGGCTCAAGTTTAGAAGAATTTACATTATTTAGTGTATTAAGGCAGATTATACTTTCAAATTTTGTGGTGAAGTAAATCCTAGTATTTTTAAGTTTATAAATTGAAGCATTTTCTGTTTCTACTTTGCAAGGACTTGCCCTAATTACGGGATGGAAGGAAAAGGAATGCAATCTTGCCTATGTATGAAAGAAACTTAACATTCTGTAGGCTACAATCAATCTCCAGGTTCACTGAAAATTTCATCTTATTCTTGTCAGGATCTTCCATCCTTTTACTCCAAAGCCTCATTTTAACCCAGATATGTACTGTGTTGCTTGATTTCAGGAAATACCATGTCACAAAAGGCAGGGAAGCACTCCAACAGTTTCTAAAACAGGTGACTCCTTTCATAAAAGAGAGGCAGGGAGGCAGCATGGGAATTCACAGCCTTGTTTCAATTGCACAGCTTTGGAGGTTCTCACCTTCAAGAGAATTTTTTCTAGTGCTAAACAACTCGTTCCGACAACACTGCTTCAAGGAAGATCTCATACTGGGAATGATGAACTGCTAGGAAATTGGGTTAGTATTACTGAAGCAATTTTAGCATGCATTTACTCCAGTTCTAATACAGGAACCAACATACCTTTTGAAGCAGGTGGTGTGAAGAACCTGTTCTGACTGTGAAAAGCTCCTCGTCCTCCACGATTCCCTGAGAACCCACCACGTGAAGAAATCTTCTGTGATACTTTTGGTGGTCTTTTGGCTGGTGGTATCCCATCTGGAGCAACCACTTCTTTGCTCTCTGCAGCAACAAAATCATCCACATGCATGGAGGGTGGCCTGCTTGTGTTCTGCTTCCTCTGACGGAAGATATCATGTGGTCGAATTCCTTGTCCAAATCCTCCCCTTCCTCTTCCTCTGGGTGGTGGCACAACATGAGCTCTCTTTGCAGGCTCTATGTACTCAGATTTCCCACTGTCATGACAAACCATGAATTAGTTAGTTAGTTAATGTAACACTGTACTACTGATGGTCAGGCATTCTCCATATTGGAGAAGCAATTTGAAAGATATTTGACATTTTGTCAACATACAAAATCAGTGCTGAAGATACTGTTAACTCATTAAACTCATTTTACCTTGAAGTTATGAAGGTCTCATGCTTGTGCTTGCCAAGCTTGAACCCTTTTGTGGTTTTTGTGCGTCCAGGAGATGATGGTTCTGACAAAAATGACCTCTCCAATTCAGCTTGCAAGTCAAAGTCACTGCAGCCCTTCTCTGACAGTTCAATTAAGTCAACTTTTACCTTCAATGAGAGAGTTTAGTTTTATTAAAACAGTCATTACTAGCACCTCCAAAAAACAAAAAAGAGCAGCAGTAACCAAACAAAAAAAGCAGCAGAGCAGCAGCAAAATTATCTTGACAGATCTGAACACAAAAGGAGTGAAGGGCATAGCTCTCAAATACAAACATCTGCCTTGGCATTTAATGACCTGCAGTGAGACCATTCTCTTGCTTAAGTTACAGCCCTATAAATTTATAAATGTCACTTGTATACAGGAATCAACTGTTCTGTGTTTGCTTAAGAAATTAAAACACAACTACCTTTGCACATTAATTAAAAGAGTAAAACTAAAAAAAAGAATTAAGGCAATGAAATCAATAGAAACTTATTATTTCTCACACAAGAAATTAAGACACTGCCAATTCCTTAGTTTTAAAAAATCAAGAATGTAAATGTATTTTTCACTATTAGCTTTAAAGTTTAGATAATACAAATTTCAAAAACTGTGAAAAGCTTTTGTGCACATAGTTTCATTTTCTACTGCTGTGTTTCCCACTTTTGTCACATCCGAGCAAATATTTAAATTTTTAAAAGTGTAGCTAATCAGGCTTTTGTGGATATTACTGCAATGACAGAAGAGAAGGAAGAAGAAATTAAATCACATTCTTTTCTACATTTAATACAAATTGATGAAAAGCCTCAACAGCAGTGCAAAGCAGTTTGGGGCTGACACAGAAACTGCTCCCCTAGGGTACTGCAAAAGGTCCTGATTTTGTAGCTGCATCCAAGTCAACCTGAAGGCATTTTATAGCCCCTTTAACCAAATGCCAGCCTCTCTATCTGGGTCAATTTAGAAGGGTGAGCTCAGGAAAACAAACCATTTGGCCATAAGAATTTCTGATGCTACTAGTTCAGATTAACACTCATTCTTAAGTCCACTTCAGATATGTTAATGAAGCCTTTACCATATCCAAGTCAGTGTCTATTTCTTCAGCCTGAAAGGGTGAGAACCACATGGACTTCAGCTGGTCATCCATCACATCTGCCAACACGTATGTAGTCCTACAACAAAACAATGCCAAAGGCCTGTTTGGTTATGAACCACAACCAACTGCAAGTGTACACAGCACCACAGAACCTGGGGTGAACATCGCTGCCTTACCCTTGATGCTTATATGACATTCAATACCTTGGGCCTAGTGGGTAGTAGTGACAACAGTGCTGTTTACACCCTGTTTTTAATACAGTTAATTTACATATGCATAAATTACTCAATTTTCTTAAGTAAATCACAGGTAAGCTGACACACTTAACCATTTTACCTGTTGTTAAACAAATTCTGAAGAGAGTCAGGTGCAGAAAGAGTAGGCTCAACATCTTCGTCACTCAGGGGACAAGAATCACCCGCTGATTCCAACATCTGCCTCACTCCAACAATGTTGTCCAGTAAGGACTCAAGGCCATCATCTTCCTTAGAACGATCCTATGTCAACACAGAACAAGTCAGAACTTCTCCTCCTCCTCAGAGAAGGAAGTACGCTCTGCTTATTTATAAAAAAAGGGGGAAGGTACTACACAACAGTCTATCCAGCCACAAATAGTGACACCAAGACACCTGAGTACACAAACAACAGCAGAGAGCTCCTGAATGTGATTATTATACCATGTCACCAAATGCACATTCTAGGTTTCACTCCCAGTTGATGCAATATCCTTTATAACAGTCCCAAGGAAGACACTGCCAGGTTTTATTTAAGAAGCTCTCTGTTAAAGCATTCCAATGTCCTGTGCCTGCTGTTTCTCATTCAGAACAATTGTGGGTTTTAATCTCTTACCACAGATGCAGGCGGTCAGGGAAGGGACAGGAGGGAATTTGTGATCAATAGGCTGTGGAGCAGCTGTTTCATGGACTCTCTTAAACTAGCCATCTACTGCATGGCGGCCACATAGAATCAGATTTGAATCTTAGTTTGCAGTTTTAATCACAGAAAAGTTGGATGCATTGAATTCTGCGTGTCCTCTAGTCCAATCCCCATCCTCACTGCTTGAAGCAGGACTATCATCAAAGCCAGATCATGTCAGCCATAACTTTATCCAGTCATGTCTAAAAAAAGTGCCAGTGACGGAGAGCCCACAGCCAGACTGACCTGTTCGGTGCTTCACTTCTCTCTCAGTCATTAAGTTTTTTTTCCTAATGTCAACCTAAACTTCTGAAGCCACAATCTGGGGCCATTGCCCCTTGATTTATCATCTGGAATTACCAAAAGAAGTTTGATTCCACCATCTTTGTTACTATCTCCCCAAATAGCTGTGGAAAACTCTGAAATAGCTCCTGAACCCTCTTAACCAGGCTAAACAAGCCCAGCTTCTTCCTCCTCTCTCTCTGTAGCACATGTGTTGTAGGTCCCTGACCACCTTGGTAGAACCTTCTCCAGTCTCCCCAGGTCTCTCTAGAACTGGTGAGAGGGCAAAGCTGGCCAAAGGTGAACACAACACTATGTGAGAAGACAGCAGCGTCCCATGGAGCGAGACAGACAACAAGGCCCCTGGAAGTGTTGACCATGCTCCTTCCAGGATGGCTCAGAACACACTCACTCTTTTCTAGTGACCATGTACTGGCAGCCCACATTCAACCTATCAACCAACATAACCACCTGCCCCTTTTCAGCCCAGCCTGCAACAAGGCATGGGATTATCCTCATTTCACTGCAGACGTCTGCATTTTTCCTAATAAGCCACACAAATTTTCTGCTAAATCAATCCTAAAATGTTTATTGAGGTCTCCCTGGATTGAGGCTTTGCTATATGTCCGATTAGTCACCCCCTATCCTACAAATTCACTGAAGATGTATCCATTGTTCAGGCTTCTGATGAAAACATCCAACAATATCCAGGCCCCAGTATTAATTCCACTTGTTACCACCAGTCAACAGTAACATCAAGCCACTGTTAAGCCAGGGCTCCTGTTGTTTATTACATTAATGATCTGCTTCACCACTACCCTACACTCTCTGCTGTAGGCATTTGCTCCCTTCCATGACACCATTAGATGCCTGGGATCTTAGGATGTGCATATAGAAAACTGCAACATCAACCTGGTTATTTGAATTCTTTTACCATAACATGTTTCTCCAGATCAAGAAGCAGGTTTTCTGGGGTTTCTTCTTTGTTCTGCAATAGATGTTTTAACTCTGCAGTGGTAAGACCCAGAGTTCTGCCTGGATGGGATCCATCTGTTTCCATAAGGCTTCCATCATCTCCACAACATCCCTGAAATATTTGACAGTTGGGGAATAAGTACACATAAATGTTGTACTTCTGAACTGCAAATCCCTTTGAATTCAAACACACATTAGAGCAAATCCAGTAAAATGAGTTCTCTCTTGATTTAAAAACATATGATGTAAATAATTTTAACAAAGTACACTTCAACAGGCAGGTTTATATACTGCATCAAGATGAAAGCAAGCCTTTCCTGTAAAAAATGAGGTCTGTATCACAGAATTAATAAATATTTTGTAGTCCTTTCTACACTACATATCAATATAGCAACTCTAACTGGATGTTGTGAATCTAAAACTGGGACACCACAGCATATTACTCACTTAGGAAATCAGTATGAACTGATATGCCCTTCTTTCTGCTGAAAACCCTTCTTACTAAGTATACATTCTGCCCAGCTTTCACAGATTTCATTAAAAACTGAAGATGGCACTAACACTACTGATGGAAAAGCCTTACCCAGCAATCTGCAGAATCAACTGCTTTCTGAAATAATTGTTCCTGAAACATGTCTCACTGCAGGTTTCAGAGAAGTGGATCTGAGTTAAAAGTATTCAATATATATTCACTTACCAGCGTGTCAGAGTTCAGAATCTGTCGCATAAAATCCAAAAAAGAAGAGGCCAGTTCACCCGTGTCTTTGCTGAAACTAGTTATTACTCGCTTTAATACAGTGTATAGAGCATTGCTGTGTTTTCTTAGAGAGCTGTTTGAAAAACAAAAAGAGAGAAAATACCTTATTAGTACATACATTGTTACCATTCCACCATAACTAGTTATAAGAAAAATAAACTTGGCAAATTTTACAATATCAAGTTGATCTTTGATTACAAAGCTGGAGCTTCACTATTTTCTCTGTATTAAATTTCCATTTTCACCAGTACTACCTGCATTTATTTCAGACTGCACATATACAGCTATATATACTACCCCCAAAATATTCAAGAAATTACAATTTCATCTTTGGCAGAAAAGGGACTGAAGTACAGAAATATGTGCTTGCACAAGGACCTTGTGTATGAAGCAGGATCATGCTTGCAGCTACAATTTCACAGCATCCCATGATGCCTAACTGCAGAAAACAAACTGTAAAGGCAACATGAACACAGAAAGAGCAAGGCTGTGCACTGAAGCTGACATCTGGACACATGGGATGATAGGAAGAACAGCATCTGTAACTTGCTAATTTTTCATTGGTGGTTGTATGGCTTCTTGCATCCCAAAGCACTACGTAAAGAGCTCAGAACAACCTTGTATTGACGAGGCTCCTTTTTCTCTCTGCAAACCTTACCTTTTTGCCTCTGCACCTCAACTTCAGCAAAAAAGAAAAACAGGTCCAAATATAGGATGAAGAACCAAGTTTTAAAACAACACAATATGGTCCAATGCATGTATCTATTTTGTTCCAAGTGAGTGGAGTTAACAAAAATAGTTTGGAAAAAAACCCAACTCATTTCTAAGGCCTTAAATGTCTGGAGGTCAGAACACTTGGAGAACTCCAAACTGAATCCCCTAAAAATAGAGGAATTACAGACAGTTCTCTAATGTTCCAGATGAGAGCTCTGTGTCTCAAAAAGGAAAGAACAAGAGCACTGTATCTCATCCTCTGGGTTTGGAGTGGGGAAACAGATGTATAAACCCTTATTTCAATGCTTTGTTTACTTCTTGACACAAAGCGCTTCTCCAGAGTGTGAAGGAATACCAAAACACAGAGTAAAGCACTGAGGTCCCAAAGAGAAACAAAAGCTTAGGTGCCTTATCCTCAACATTTTCTAGTAAGCGTGTAGGACATTATTTTACACTACAGAAATTTTTAAACAATTTTAAGCTGTCAGTGATATCATAAAATACCATACCTCTTCAAGTGGTAGAAGCCATAGTCATGCTCTGTAAGGAACATCATTGTTCGGATGCATGTCAGCAGACAACTGTAACTGCTCTCAGAATTCATTAATGTTTCCATCAGACAGTCACAAATTAAGGGCATCAGCTCTTTGCTTGGTAAGGAGTTGGAAAGCTGCTCTAACTCAGACACAGAGCCCTCTGATGAACTTGGTAAAATAAGTGCAATATCCTATAAGAATGATCATTACACATACAGTAAAAATGCATTCTGTATGCCTGCAGTAAGTATAAACCATAAATGAAATCAAAAGCACTGGGTTCTTTCACTATCCCTTTATCATCTTTTTACAGTATTTCAGTTATTACTGACCAGTAAAATACTAATCTAATCTAGAGTATTCTTTTTATGTAGTTCTGTTAAGAGTTACAAACCATTATTTTTTTCTAAAACATAAAAGCTTCAAATTCTGAAATACTGCAGCAGAGCCACAAACAAAAGCCAAACAGTCATTGGGTAACATACAGTTTCCTGCCTAGGTAGTCAATGAGTCCCTCAATCTCAAAACACTGGTCAAAACACAAGAGGCTGAAGTCCCTTGGCTGGCTCAGCGTGGAGAAGAGAAGGCTGAGGGGTGACCTCACAGTAATCTACAAGTGCCTCAAGGGGAGCAGCAGCAAGGCAGGTACCCTCCTCCCTCTGGTGACCAGTGACAGGACACAAGGAAAAGGAAAGAAGCTGCATCAAGGGACATTCAGGTTGGACCTTAGGAAAAGGTTCTTCCCTGAGAGGCTGGTCAGACACTGGAACAGGGTCCTCAGGGACGCAGTTAGACACCAAGCCTGTCGGAGTTCAGAGAGCACCTGATGACACTCTTAGTCATGGTTTAGTTTTAGATATTACTGCAGAGGGCAGGGAGTTGGACTTGATGATCCTTATGGGCCCCTTCCAATTTGAGATACTATTTGATTCTGTGGTTCTGTGAAAATTAAGAGGCTGCAGACACCACCTAGGAAGTTTAGCACCTATTATAACTTCCATATTTTAAATAAATTAAAACAAGACTGATTTTCAAATGAATTTGTATGGGCAGAGAGATCTTGTTTATATGCAAATGGCTAATTATCTCTACTGACCAACAGATCCAGATGTCTTCTGTGTAACTGGGTAAGCACTAGATCAAATAAATAGATGCATTATTGAGATAAATAATGACATGCAAATCTGTGCACACATTAATGAGAAACTACCAAGGCTAGTCTATAAATCAATTTTTTACTAACATTTCTTACCTTGCTCTAGAGAAACTTCTGCCTTTTTTTAATGGAGGAGTTTTATGTACCAGTATAGCATATACATCTTTGTATTTGGAATACACTTTCAAGAGGTTTCAGTTAGACCACTAAGAGATACATATATATTTAACTAGGTAATAAGTGAACAGTGACAGCTCAAGTTTTGTCAGTGGCCCACATGGAGAAATAACATCTTTCTCTCAGCTGATAGGAGAGGCAATCTTTGTGCCATTCAGCTTCTGGTCTCTGATGAGCTACCAGAACAGTGCACATAATGCAGAAGACAAGTCACAAAATGGGAAGTTTTAACAATCAAGACCAAGAAGGAAGCAAGTCTGCCAAAGCAGCCAACCATGCACACTTTTTCTTTTTGTGTTTTAACAATGCTGATTTTTTCTTTAATTTTGGAAAAAAACAGGTACTTAAGAAACAACCTCATTTAATTTGTCTGCTACAATAATCAACACACATTATGCATTAAATATAAAAAATACCTGATCACAGAGGGACTGCAAAAGGGAAGTTACATATTCAGCACACTGCTGGTGAGTGACATTGTCCCCAGCTGATCGCATCAAAGCCAAGAGTTCCTGGAAAACCTCTGCATATTTTTCATCTCCTTTATTAGTTCCGTTGATAAGATGCAAAATAGCCAATTTACAAGCTTTATGTGAAGCCAGGGCATCCAATAAAGCAAGCAGTCGAGTGGTCTGTCCAGTGTACTGTTTCTCTTTATCTTCTGTGTTGCTGAAAGGGTATCAGTGCACTGTGAAAAAGCTGTTTTAAAGTGATCTAAGAAACTATAAAAACAACCATCACAAGAGTCATGTCATTCTGCATTTCAGAAAAAATCCACCCAGTCTGCATACTTAAACTTACAGTTCCATTTACTTTCTGCAAACTGCTCAACTTTCACTAAAGAATTTCCAGTCACATCATAAATTAATTAATCTACTATGCATTTAACACACTGTAGGGCATCTAATTGAATAAGATCAATATGCTTTTGTATAAACAGTATCTATACAGATAATGGTGCTTCAAAGGAAGGGCATTCACTGTTTCAAAACCCTCTGAATCTCTATCATTCAACTTCCTCCAGTTTACAAACATCTACACATATGTAATCCCAGTACAGCAAACCTGACTGGCCTACTTTTCTCACTTGTAACTTACAGCTCCTTAAAAGCACTTCACAGGCGAGATGAGGCTTTGCAAGGCCAGCCTGAAGAAAACCTCCCTAAAATACTTACCAAGAACATACAACATGAAACTGCCTACATCGAAACTTAAAAGATGAGCTGGTTCTCTTGCAACCTTAAGCATTATCAGGACCCAGCATATACCACCGGACTGAGAATTCATTCAGCCAATAATGAATAATATTTCCAAAAGTACTTTCCTCCTGCAAAATCTACTCCGCAGAAGCAAGGTGAATTTAACAGTTCACTAGTGAAATCTTTGCAAGAGAAAACAAAAATACCTTTGCAAGTCTTCTACAATTAGATCCAATACAGTCCTCATGATGAGGAGAGCAGTAGGTGAAGCCAAGTCACACAGCTGAACACAAATACGCCTCAACATATGCTGAATGGGCTGGCAAGACGAACCAGAGAAGGATCGAACAATCTCCTGTATCAGCTTGGCCTGCACATGGAGGTGCATACTCCACAGCTTCCTGGTGTTGAGTGCCACTGCAATATCATGGGCCTCTATTACCTGCAGAACAGGAGGGGTTTTCCTGTCAATTTTTATGGTAAAACCTGAATTCTATCACAATGTATAAGCAAGGACTAAGTATGAGTACGGTCCTCATTAAAAACATGGAATGCCATTTTCACTGTCATCAAATGACAGGACATGATGCCAGTAAATTAGGTATTCCTTCAGGAGCACGGGTTGTCACACACCTTTTATGCTTACCTATTAAAGATCACAAATCCAAGATCCATGACAAAAGAAAGAAGAGCCTTAATATACCAAGTTCAGCATTCAGAGTTAAAAGCTTTCAGAGACAGTCTAGACAATCTCACAAGACACAAAAGAACAACATATGACTGCTAACTTAAGAAAATGCCAAATAATACCAATTTTGTTTCTGCTGAAAAAGACTTATCTACAAAGAATCTGTACAAGCACAAATGCTTTACAAGAACGTCAATTTATCCTTTCACGAATCTATTTTTTCCACCACTACAAAAATGGTCAAAGGATTATAAATAATAAAAATTCTTTAAAAACTAAATATATCTAAATTATACCTGAGTAGTCTGCATCGGCAGTGGAAGAGGCAACAATTCTGAAAGCAGTATAAGTCCAGAGAAAAAGCCTTCAGGAATTCTCAAAATCGAAGAGAGAACTTCCTTCAGCATTAAAGACCAAGTATTGTTGGCCAAAGTTTCCTCAGAAATGGTAAGTTTTTCATTAACACCTTGTGTAAAAGTCAGTAAGATGTCAACAATGTCATTCTGGATTTTTTGTTCATCACTGTCTAAGCGGCCTGAGAGAGGAATAGAGCAGAGGAGCATGTGTAAAGAAACAAGTGCTGCAGGAACACGCATGTCCTTGAATTCAAAGGATCCACCCCTCAGCAGTTCTGTTAGCATTGTTTTAAGGAGAGTAAGTGTGCAGCGGGCCATAGAAATAGTAGTAACTCTGTGCAGCGTGGTGCCCATGTTGACATGGAGCCGCCAAGGCTGAATAAGGATGCTGTTCAGCTTCTGCAACACCCGGATGAAGGTGTCCATTCCCTCGGAAGAGAAGAGCTGAATAACGGCAAGATTCCATTTAAGGTCTTTCTGTTGACCTGTACAGAAAAGAAATAACATTTCTGTATGTCTAATTTCTCCTGGGCAATCACAATTACACTTTAGCCAGGTCTAAGTAGAAGAGTCAAAAAACTACTTCAACCTGTACAAATATATCAGCCATACCTTCTACCAGCGGTGGTGGACATGCAATATGACAAAGAACACGAAGTGCAGTGGGAAGACCAACTCCATCTGGGGTCATCAAACTGTCAATATTCTTTTAGGGGAAAAGAAAAAGAAAAAAGGAAAGAGCCTGTATTACAAGGAAGGACTTTATGAGTATATTGCTACCTTAGTATTCAAATTCTGTATTTAGTTACTGTAAGTATAACACAAAATTTAAGTTTAATTATTTCACCTTTTGGAAAGCAGTCATAAATAAGGCAGAAACAAAAAAAAGAACATCAACATTTGCATTGTGATTTACAGGAAGCTAAAAGATTTAAATAATTAGATCTTTGCACTGTATATTTACCATAGATTTTGTTTTGATAAATATAACAATACAAGACCCAGGTTAGATCATAAGCTTTAATAAAAACACATGTTTTGGATAACAGCGTGTATTTTTAAATATCACATGTTAGTACATATCTAAGACAAAATATCAGACTACAAAAGGTCAAAGCATATAGAACGTAAGTAAAAGATAACATCTACTTGTATTTTACTGACCTGTTTGATATATTCAATAAGATTTGGAATACAATTTATTTCAAATCTAAGATTTTTCAAAGGTTCAAGCCACTTGCTGAGCTCTAGGGAAAAAAAAAGACTTAAGTCAGTGAATTCATGATCATAAAACTTTTTTCAATCAAAATGTACTTAATTTACACAATAGGTACTAAAGCCAAGTGTGAAATGTGTGAGGCACACTGCCTCTGTAGCCAGATGAAAAGCATCAACAAAAATAAAAGTTTAGAACAGGCAATATATGCACACAGACAAAATTTGGCTAAAGTCAATCTGAAGACTCAATTAATTTTCATCTCATTATCTGCATTATCTGTAATTAAACATTTTTTATGAAAGACACTAAGGGGCACTGTCAGCTAAGGAAAAGAACCCAAACACATTCCCCTTGATGTACAGAACAGGATTTTTACAAACTGAGTACAAAACTTCTATTAAATGCCAACACAGAGCCAATCTCTGCTCTGCACTCCACTCATACTAGAAGTCCTTATAGATTATTGGTCTCTCTCTTAGTCTAGAATAACCTGAAAGTCCAGGGGTTTTGGGACAAGAGATTTGAAGGTTTAAAAACCATTGTTCCTGAAAATATTTAAAAGAACATGAACATCAAGAGGATATGAACTGATGACTCAGACTGTTCTCACAATTTGGTTTAATGAACTTGCCCTGCTTCTCATAAAGCAGTCTGATGATCAGGTGAGGAATAAAATAAGAGCATGGCAGAGGAGAGATTTAAACTAAAACTTTGAAGAATTCTGATTTCTTCCAGTGCATTTAAGTTTTGGAAGAAATTATTGGTATGTCTACACAAGTCAGTTAACCAGTGCAGAGCACAACTTTGGACACCAGAGTTTCAACATTCAGATGTCAGAATAGGCCCCAGCAGGATTTTTCTGAGTGACCCAGGTCTGATCTGAAAGTCAACACAAGCTGGGAAGACACCAAGACACAGCCTGGACATCAAAAGATGTAGTAACAGGGTAACATGGACAATTCCATGCCTGTTGGCCTAGGTGCCTTAAAACAGTCCCAGGATTATTTATTAGTAAAGACCCTGTCAGACTACATCACTGCCCTGGTTCCAGCTGGGATAGAGCTTGTTTTCCTCCTAGTAGCTGGTATAGTGCTGTGGTTTGGATTCAGCATGAGAACAACATTGATAACACCCTGGTGTTTTGGCTGTTGCTAAGTAGTGCTTACCCTAAGTCAAGCACTTTCCAGTGTCTCATGCTCTGTGAATGAGGAGCTGCACAAGAAGCTGGGGGGGAGCA
This sequence comes from Lanius collurio, assembly GCA_020086605.1. Taxonomy (NCBI): domain Eukaryota; kingdom Metazoa; phylum Chordata; class Aves; order Passeriformes; family Laniidae; genus Lanius; species Lanius collurio. The sequence goes on from JACBWW010000003.1 coordinate 43,682,390, forward strand.
CAGCCAGGACAGCAGACCCAAACTGGCCAGAGGGATATTCCACACCACAGAATGTCATGTTCAGTAGGAAAACTGGGAGAGTTGCCTGGAAGGGGCTGATCACTGCTCAGTAAGGGGCTGGGCATTGATCAGTAGGTGGTGGGAAATTGCTTTGTGCATCACTTGTTTTCTTGGATTTTATCTCTTCTTTTTACTACAATTATTATTGTTGTTATCATTAGTATTACTAGTATACACCACTATATTATTAGTATTATTATATGTTACTCTTTTTCAATTATTTAACTTCTTGTCTCAATCCTTGAGTTTTACTTGTTTTTCCCTGATTCTTCTCCTCATCCAGGAGGATTCTCCTCACTCCCCCAGGTGGGTGGGGGAGTGAGCAACAGTGGTGTGGTACTTAGTTTCCAGTAGGGATTAAACCACAAGAGTGAACAAAAATAAGATTAGGCTCACTGACTAGCTAGTCCACTTTTATAGAAATTTGCTCTCCTATTATCCACACAGTTTGATTAACTTCAAACTTCCTGTAATTATCCAAAATTCATGGTATCTATTTTACTTGAAAAACAATTTAAGTATAATAATTTCCTATTTAACACTCATTAAGAGAAAAAAAATTGCGTACTATCTCAGTGACTCAACTGATCAGATGCAACTGGAAAAGTAACTTCATTATCCAAACCAGATAACTGTGAAGCATTGGTCATCCACATAAAAAAGATTTCTTCTATAAATTCAAACAATTCAGTTGATAATTACATATATCGTACCTTGCAACTTGGTGTTATTTTCATCTGCTTTACAAAGCTTCAGTAAAGGCACTGAGTGCTGTTCCAGCATTTGGACATCACTGGAAGACTGCACCACCAGCAAAACAAGGATGCAGGCATAATTATAAGCAACTGACTTCTTAGACTTTGAGTCTCTGAAACAACAATAAGGAATTTCTTCAGATCACAGCTAATTCAACTGGCTCTCTGTTAGATTTTCATTATTTGACCCCTAAAAATCTACATACAGAACTTTTACCTTCAACAAGGATTGTCCCACAAAATTACCAATGAAAGAAATAAACAATTTCCTCCTATGCTTTTTGGCGAGTGAACACTTTCTGCTACATTATACACATTCATATTTACTTCAGCATCAACAAACGATGAGATCCAGCCAAGTGGCATACAAATATTTTTCTGTAACTTCATCTGTTTCACAAATCATTTTAAAATCACTGCTACCTAAAGTAGTACAACTGCCTGTCCAGAGAAAACAATGACTGTATTTAACATTTACAAGAACTTGAAGAATTGAGAGTCCCACCCCAAAGTAGTGCATACTCTGTGTATCCAGTCAAATCTTACGCTTGTTTCACAGGCAACATTTTATGCTTGAATGAAAATGGCCTATTTACTGATTTTTTCATATAACCAAAAGTCTGCCCTACATATATTACAAGAATTTTGTTGATGACCTACACAGATTTGGAGTATTAAGTACTTGATTACAAATGACAGTCCTGATTTTGTATTACATTTTCTACTTAAAAGCTGTTTTGGTTTTAAATAAAAACATCACGATCTACAAGAAAAATATTTTAGATTTACTGAATTATTTATAAAAAATAGATACTTTCAAAATGAAAAAAATTACAGGAAATAAATAAATGCATACATTACCCTAAAGCTTCTTTGGAATAGTACTCCATTAAAGTAATAAGACTTTGGAGATTTTTTTCCAGACTGAATACATGAGCCACAGCAGATCTTCCTACAGGGTTAAAGGTGATCAAATAAAGGTTGTGAAGTGTTCCCAGCAGATCTGAGTGGTCAGTCTCCTCGCTGGCTGTGCATCGCTGGAAGTGGCAGAACAATTCTGAAATGCACTGTAATGTCTGTGTTGAATGCAGGAGCCATAGGGCAAAAGTATCCTCGTTGGCACCATCTGACTGCAGACCTTCGTCTTGATCTGGATCAGAAAACTGACAAAGTGCTCTAACCAACAAGTTTGTTGCTTCGTGCTCAGAAATAAAGAAAAGAAGACCCTTCTGTGACTGTGCCAGGAAACGCAATATATCCCGGATAGCTTGAAGCACACCTGGATGTGCACCGGTCACTGGAAGAGACAGTAGCAAAGTAATGCACTCCAAGAAATGGTGACTATGAAGATATCTGAAAAAAAAAATCAAACCAAAACCAGGAAAATAATCAGCAATGCTACAAATATTTGTGCACACTACACAATAACATTATATAAAACCACATACCTCCTAGCCTCAGTACTTATTGCCCTGTAGACTACAAGAAATAGTAACTAATTATGAAGTAGTACAAAATTTAAACTTTAAAAAACATAATTGCTATAATATTTACAAGAAATAAATATTAAAATTCTGATCTCCATAAAAAAAAACCCAACCCAAACAAAAAAAAACCCTCAACTCTATATACACACAAAACAGGACATTATATTTCATTAAATCTGCTGCATCTGAACTGTCTTCAATGCCAGATCCAATGTTATAAATGTGCTAGGATATCAATCATTATAGCATATCTAGCAGTGATTTTTGAAGACTCTTTGCATGTAAATACTTGTATTCAGCCATGACCAATACCACTATTACCAAAGACATCTGTCAGCATTTAGAGAAATACTTTCTAGACAGAAACTTGCCAGCAGAGAAAGAACCCATGGGATGTTTTAACTGGCTGAAGGCAGGCTGGCCTCAGCTCCTCTGCCTGTGCTGCGTAACAGTGAGCTACGCTGACACAACCACTTGACTTCTGAGTCTGGTTTGCATCTTGCCACTTCAACATACAGACTGAGAGATTCCAGACCCATTTTATCCATACACATAGACATGCTCCAAGATGACAGATGAAACACCCTAGGTTTACACCGTTTTCAAATTGGACAGCACAACTGGTCAGCATCTATGAATGTGACTGAAGGGCAAGCACGTTACCAATAATAAGGAGATGTTAACTTCTGGCAAGGTGCATTCTAGGTTGATCGAAAGCCAACAAAATAACAGGTACATTAACTTATTGAACTCTCTCAGACTTCATATGCACAATCTAGAATCTTCCAATAAAGAAGTAAGTGAAATATCTAGCAAAGTGTTATTCGACAAAGACACACCCCTGAAATACACCTCTATCAAGCTGGAGGAAATACACTCTAGAAAGTGAATTTGCAACTGCCATACCTAAACAGGACAGGGTAAGGATCATCTCTTTCTGGAGGGCCTGTAATGCGTGCCATGGTTGGGAAAGATTTCACAGGTGGCTGAATCATTGTATGAGGAGCAGTTTCCATCAAATGGAAGATCTCTTCAAGAAGACTAACAAGTTTTTCCATCTCTCCTTCACTTATATTAGATGATTCCAAAAGATGATCCATGTCCATAGGAGCCTCCACATCATTTTCATATTCTTGGTTGGTTCTTTCAAGTCCTGCCAAGTCCTGGTCCTGCTCTGGCTCTGTGTGGTTAGGAAGAGGAGGAGTGTTCTCTGCTAACTGATCAACCACCTTTTTAATGTCTGACAGAATCTCATAGAAGTGACATTTCTGGAGAATTGCAGAACCAGCTGTAACAACTCGCACAGTCTGATCTAACAGTATCAGTTCCAGGAGCTTCTGATAACCACTTTTTTCATGTACATCTGTGCCACCTCTTAGAAACATTTCCATTCCCTCAGTCATACTAATGACACTATCCAAAGCTTTAAAAGCATTAAGTTTAAGGGAGGATGATACATGATCTGCAAACAACAGTTCAAACAACACATTAATAACTCCTGCCTGCAAGAGTGCCGTTATTCCTTGAGTCCCACATTCTCCTAATGAAGATACCAATTTTGTCCCAGCTTTGAGTTGTCGAACGTTCAAAGCAATGGGCTGTTTGAGAGCCACCTGAAGGTTTAAAGCTTGCAGGGTCCAGTCTACTAGCTGGGTAATATAGTCTTGCTTTGTGTCTTTTACCAGCAGGTAGCTCAATTCTTTTACTATTAAACTTGGAATTTCTTCCAATGCAGTGACCCACTTTGCACCCCTTTCCTCTTGATATAATTCCAACAGTTCAGTTAATTTAACTGAGCCTTCCACCGCCCCTGAATTTTCTTTTTCTGGGTCTTGGTCCTTTATTTTAGCAACTTCATTTTCAAATACAGTTTTGTAAGGGCAGCTGAAGTATAAAAGCGGTCCAAGCTCCTTTTCAAAAGGTTCATATGTCACAGGAGGCACAGATGCCAGATCCTCGGGAGTATACTCAATATCAAAGCTTGGATATTTAAATGTTTCACGTTCTAGATCAGCAATTACATCTTCATCACTTGAAATCTGCTCATATCCATCATCTCCTAAAAAGAGAAAGATTAAGTTACCAAATCAGCTATGAATAAACCAGATCATAACTGCATAGAATATCTTCCAGATACAAAGTAATGATTTATTTTATACAAATATTACTAGATAGAGAACAATCACATTCTAACACATAAAAAGCTTTCTCTTTCAAGATATGAGTGAAAGCCCCATCTGAGAGGGTTTTTTTATGTAATAATGGAGTCATTTAAAAGAATGTATAAAGCAAAAAGTTTAATTAGAGCACACATTACAACAAGTATATTGTCCAATTTTCCTCCTGTGATTGTATCTATCATAAAACTTCTAGCCTGAAATTTTTGCATAGACATGGGCGGGATCTTTAAGTAATACAAGAAGATGGCACCTAAGTTTATTACATAAACAATTTAATCTGTTTTTTTACTTAAATAATCTTTCACCCCTTTCCTACACTTTTAAACAAAATTTAACAAGACTGAATGTTCATTCTCACCTATACAACTCTATCTATTTTCCTCTATTCATAGAAAGTTTTACTATAAAACAATAAATATTCCACAGTAAAATACTGTTCTTGAGAGAGGTCAGGATCACAAATAAGGCAATGCTGCAATAACCAAGGGAAAAATATTCAATTGCCTTTGTACATATTCATCATTAAGGAACTGCCGACAAAATTTCATAAACCTCAATTTTTTTTCTAAACTCTTTACAACTTACCATCACCTTCTTCCTCCTCTTCACCCTCATCTTCATCTTCATCATCTTCCTCCTCCTCCTCTTCTTCCTCATCAGCAATACTCTCTACTGTATGACCATCATCATCATCATCATCATCGTCGTCCTCATCCTCCTCCTCCTCAACATCCACATCATCATCATCTTCCCCTTCTTCTGGTTGATCTTCCTCTACTTCTCCATCATCAGAATATTGGCTTTCTTGATGAATGGATGTTCGATCAGGAGAAATCGGCTCAAAGTAATCTTCCCTATGGTCCACATCATCTTCCTTTTCCCCAACTACTAAAAATAGATACAAAGTTTCAGAAATAAGAGTACTCTTCTAAAATCCAAACACATTAAACAGGACCGGCCCTATGAGTGGATCCCATCTGGCCCCCTACACTTGGGCTGACCATTCCCTCCTTGATTACTGAGGGCTCATTCTGCTCCCTGTGTCTGTCTTCCAGCCCAGGGTACCTGGTGAGTAACTGATCTTCCCACTAAGGAGTGAGGCAAAGAAGTCATTGACTACCTCAGCCTTTTCCACATCCTTTGTCACCATGTATCGCATCCAATAAAGGAGATTCTCCTCAGCCCTCTTTTTTTTTTTTTTGCTAACTTATTTATAGAAATATTTTTATTGTCTTTAATAGCAGTATATATGTGTTAGGTTTCTGCATCACATATACCAGAGATGCAAAAAAAGCATCTCGAAAATCTTCAGGTGATTTGACTGAACACAATCACTTAGTACAGCAAGACTATGAATATGCAGAGTTCCTGGCACTTTTAACCAATAGAGAGACTGGGTAACTTGGCAGATGCTGCAGAATAATGGAGAAGGAAAACAGACACCAGAGTAAACAGAACACTTATAAAAAACATGAGCAGCATGTTCAACAGTGCATTGGTCAACAGCCAATATTCTCAATCTACTATCTTTTAAAATAATGTAATTTAACAGCCCAGACTTTTGTTTTTTTCCAAATCCCTTTCCTAAAACTGAATCTGTCTAGTAGAAGTAACAGCAGACAGGAAAGTCCACACTGGGCAGGAACACAGAACTCTGCCTCCACTAAGCAGTGATGTGCAGAAAATAAAACACAGATTCTACCTGACACTGGCATAGGTTCATCCTCATCATCATCAGGAGGAGGAGGGCCTGGAGGTGTCCTTGGACCCCTAGGTTGTGGTCTTGGAGGACTGCCATTGAATTGGTCTTCTTTCTCTCCATCAACTACATTTATTGGGAAAATATAAACTTGCATTTAATGAAACCACAGGAATAAAAGCAGAAAATTTGAGGGTTTCAGTGCTACTTTTGACTAGGAAACTGCATTGCCCAGTTTTTATTTCATCTTTATTCAGCATTATGTGAGGCAACTTTCCAAAGTCACTTTTGATTAAGTAATTTTTGATGTAAATAAGAACTACACCAATAAACAAGCTTATTAACACTACTGATTCTTTAATATAATACTTGTTTAAAACTTACATGAGTAATTGCCAATTTTGGTTTTGACACTACTCATACTGTAGCTCTATCAGTAATATCTGAATTGCTTCTAAAAGAAGTTTAGATTTTACTCAACTGGTTTTTACAATTGTTTTTTACTACACATAGTATTCAAATTTTGGTCTTCGAGCCATACTTTAAACAATAGTTCTAATTTTAAATCTAAAACCAAAATTTAAGCAGAAACTTGACCATGGATTCTATTCATGGCCATTCCAAAAGCAGTGCCAAGTACTCTCCTGTAATGCACTTTATATAAGGCAGATAAGCAAAGTTAATTATCACTGTGAAATTTTCTTATTATGATTTTAATACTATTCACTTTTTAATACTAATCACTTTTTTTTTTTAATATTCTAATCATTTACATTTTAATGAGTTCAAACAAGTTAAACTGCATTTTGACCATCCAAAGTAACTAGCAACAGATCAAATGAACCATTCTCATAAAAGCAGAGGATGAGACTCTACTTAAAATCCTTCAATATAAACCTAAAAGAAGATAAGAAACTAAAGACATAATAAAGAAAAATGAAAGCCACTGTAATCTAAAACGTAGAAGAATTGGGAATTTGATTTTCATATGGGATACTGTAACTCTGATTTTTAAAAGAAAAGTCTCTGTCTTCCCCCAAGGCTCACCATGTTTTGGATTTCTTTTCAATCCAGGCTGTTGCTGGGGAGGTGGAGGTGGAGGGGGTGGTGGAGGAGGTGACTCTCTCTCATGAGTTATTACCCTGTCAACTGAGCCATATATTGCCAAAGTCAGACAGTTGTACCATCCCCTAAGAACCAACCCATCCGTGTTGACCTGTTGGTTTTTAGAAAAAAAAAAAAGAAAAAGCACTTAAAGACAACTTCAAAAGAGTTACTCTAGTATCACTGTATCAGTATCTGCATAAAAGCCAAAAGAAAAATCCAACATTAAAATACCTCTTTACCCCACATTTTGAAAAGTGAGAAAATTTTAAACACATCTATCATTGCAACAAATAATCTTTCTCTAAAAGCATTAAATTCCTTGCAGTATATCTACTGCCTAGATAGATCTCTAATCTACTACAGCCTATAAATGAAAAAAAAGAAAAGAGTATCTAAACTACAGACAGGTGTTGGGATAAGGTTTGGAACAATAAACGCTTTACACAGTGCTAACACACCACATGCCACCATATTTATACCTAAAAGAGAGATATACAGTGAAAGAAGAGGTTTAAATCACGCTGTGTTACCTTTGCATTGGGCCTGAAAATAATTGAAGTGTTTTCATCATATTCAAGGCTGTTAAATAAAAGATACAAAGTCATGCTTCAGTAATATAAAGCATGTTTACAGAAATAAAACACAGCAATACTAATCATACCAATCAAATACTAATCAAGCCAATAGTAAAACACTGGACAAATACACACTATTAAAAGCAAGAGTGCAAAATCACTTATTTCTACAGAATTCTTTGCATTAATATATATGGACTCTGTAAATTTAAGAATAACATAAAACTTTTCTTAAATTTTAAGCATAAACCTCTGTCCTTCCAAACAGATCAGAGGAAAAGAATAAGAACACAAACTAGCAAAGTTCAAACCCAATTTGAAAGTTATGGGAGATACAGGATTGCCTATTGTACATTTTCTGCACTATAAAGATTTTCAGGAAGAAAAGGTAAATAATGAAGTCACACACGAATCTTGAAAGAACTTACCTTCCCAGCCGATCAAAAACGGGGGCACTTGGTTTGCTGACATTGTTGAAAAACAAGTCCAGTTGAAATGAATGGGGGGATGTCTCTCTAGAAAGAGATTAGAAGTAAAATTAAATCAGATGGGTTCCTTATCAGAGTAAGCATGATCACATAGGGAAAAAAAAACCACCAAAACTACACTGTTTAAGTAACTCCCCAAAATAATTACAAGTGCAGCAAACACAAAAATTAATTTTACATTTTTATGTAGGAAATACGTCTACTTAGATACAAAAGTTCAAGAAAACAGTAAGAGGAATATTTTCCTGAATCTGATTCCTGGTATCTTTCACTTACCCATAAGCCCTGTTGTCAGGCAAACTTGTGTGAGCTCTCACTCCCGGAGGAATGACACGGACTTCATTGATGTAAACCACGCATGGAAAACGAACCACATCAATATTGGTACTTTGCTACAAAACAAAGAATAAGTAAAGTGTAGGAAATGTAAAACATGAACAACCCAATGTACATTTATTCTCTACTAATGGAACTAAGGTTGCAATCTAATAATAAAATTCAGTCACGTAAAATGCTAAACACTGATAAACACAAAAAAATTAGACAGAATGTTAGAAAGAAAAATATATTTTTTAATATAACGTGGGCATTTTTCATATATTTAACACTATTTTTTTCATCGAAAGTGTTACTGGTTTACTTACTTAATTTAGTACCTTTATTTGCAAGAATATTTTAAACAGCAACAGGTTGTTTTTACCAGACAGAAGGTACGTGTGGTGTAATTTTAAACGTTAGCAAATATCATATTTCAAATATAATATTAGAAATTATAGCAATACTCAATACTGTAAGCCAATTTTGCTAGGTCAGTACAAAAATTCCATATGATGTGTATTTTTCCAATTTTGCAACACCTAAAAATCTTTAGCAAATATCATTTGTGCTTACCACACAGAAACAGCAAATATAAATAATTCTTACACACTCCAAAAAGATGTTTGAGCAAACTAGGAAGTTATCAAACTTACAGTGACTTTACATGCAGCAGCTACCAAATAATTAATGCTGGAAGTCTTCTCTCACTAAATTCACCACATTAGGTCTTACTGCATTTATTCATCACGTTTACCACATAAATGCTCATAAAGTAGTACACATATGTAACTTTGTGTTCAGCTAAAAACATACACAGACTTTCTTAGCAGAAGCTCAGAATCATGTTTCCAATTAGCAAGCTGAATTAGCAGACTGATAGGAAAAAATCCCAAACCACTGATCTAGGTGTCTACTAACACAACTAAAAATGAAAATTAAAACACAAGTTGATCTGCAGACGAAATGTATCTCTTCCACTACAGCCAGAAATCAAATCAAACCAGCAGAAAGCAAGGAAGTACTAAAATTTTTAGAAAGCTAATAAGCAATGAAACAGATGAAGCGGTGTTTTAAAAGCAGTTTTTATAAGATATGGTTTTGGGCACGTATTACTGTCTACTAACAAGAAACATCTATACAGACATTTTTTAGCACACAATACAACACCTTGGCCTATGGCCTGATGTGTTAGAATCTGGATGGTGGAACCAAAAGGAATCCTACTAGGCTGGGAGCACAGACACATGAACAGGAATGGGGAGAGTGCAGGCTGCACAGACTGAGGGCTGTGGGAGATTGTCTGTGCCTCTAAGAAAGATCTGAATCATGCAGGAGACTCCGATTTCTGGCTGCTGCTGGGAACCCTCATCCCCAGGAGCACCACACAAATAAAGACAAGTTCCTCTTTAAATGATACAGGATTATGCCCTGACAGCCATGCATCAACATCACCAAAACAGCAAGTGAATTCAATCCACTTTTCCTAGAAAACATTAAAAAAGACCCTACATCAGAACTGTTCAACAACAGCTAAACTGCATAGCTAAGCCAAATAAATAATTTTATTCAAAAACACAGCAGTACTTTTCAAGAACTGTAAGTTCCAGTGCAACACTCACAATCCACATGGCAGAAGAACTAGCGTAACATAAAGGCTTTCAAGAAACACGGAAAATACGTAAGGTTCAGGTTTGGACAGTGTCACTGGCAAGAACGAAAGTGACAGAAAATGATTAAAAAAGAACAGGATCAAAAATGTTCAAGAAGAGCACATAAGGTCCTGGAGAAGAACAAGAGTGGCTACTGCTTCTACCCAAGGGAACAGCAGTGGCTAGCATTCGCTGCATAGCATTGTTTCAAATAGTGGAATTAAAAATACATTTGGGCCTAGCTGATCTGGACAGCTAGAAAACTCCTGAATAACTTTTCCATCACATTTAATTGCAGCATGAGCTCAAAACACTCCATTTTCTTTTCTTAATGCCTATCCATGAATACAGCTGAGTTATTCTATGGCTCTGTAACATCCTGCTCATGCTCCAGTACAAAATCACTTTTCCCCCAATAGTCCCATTCTTCCTCCCTGAACAGCACATCAAGCTGAGCCCCGGGCAAACCTGCTGCAAGACTAGCAGTTTCAAAGATGCTCAGGAACCCAAAAGCCTCAAAGGGGGATATTTGCACGATCTACCACTGCCAAAAAAGCTTGAAATACTCATTTTGTGCGTGAGGCACGTAAAGGGAATAAATCTAAGGGATTATCTCACAAACACACAAATATCCCTCCTCATCATCAGCTACACAAGAGCATCAGTAATCTCACAAGAGGCACGGCATGGTCGTCTAGTCGACTTCTTTCATTATCGTCTCCTCGAAGCACGTTTGTCTTCTTTGTTCCCCTCTCGCCTCTGCTCCCCATCACCTCTAAACCCTCGCTCCTTTCCCACCACCCTCCGCCCCCTGCCAGCAAGGCCAAGGGCTGCCACGACAGCGGCTCGAGCAAGGCTTCGTGTCAGGCGAGGCGGGAAGGAGGCGGAAGCCGACCCTTGACAGCACCTGGCCCGGGGCTGCTCCTGCCCGACCGCCGCCGGGGCCCGCCCCAGAGGGGATTCCGCGCCCCGGGGGAGGCCCCGACGCGAGCAAGGGGGCGTCGGCAGCAGCCCAGGAGAAGGGAGAGGAGGGAAAGGGAGGTGAGAGGAGCAGCGAACCCGAGCCCCATTTTACCTCCGCACTCTGGTGCTTGAACGTGTCCAGGAACAGCAGCTCGGTGGCGGCATCCGCCGCCATCTTGGCCGGGCCGCGGGAGACGCGCTTCCGGCGCGCGCGCGAGCGCTTCCGGGCCGGGAGGGGCGGGGCGGGAGGGGCTGAGGGCGGGGCCGGAGCGCGGGAGGCGGGGCGGGGGCGAGGCTGGGGGCGGCCCCACCGCCCTCAGGGCTGAGAGGGGAGGTGCAGCCCGCGTTGCCTCGGCACTCACGGAGTCACAGAATGAATTCGGCTGGAAAAAACCTCCGAGATCGTCGAGTCCAACCTCTCACCTACTAAAACTCGGGCCGCAGTCGGGGTTGTGAGCAGCGGGGCGGTGCCCCCTCTCCCCACAGACCCCAGTCCCCGCTGGGCGTCACCGCAGTCTGCGCCGAGCCTTTGCTTACGCTCGGTTTCACAAACTCGGTGCTGGCTAATTTCAGTCCCGCCTCAGAAATTTCCTTAGCAGCCTTTCCGGTGCTTAAACTCTTTTCAGGTGTAAGAAGTGGTCCCTTCCCTCAAGTTCGTGTACCACAGCTCCTTTCAACCTTTCCGCAGCGCCAGATGTACCTGTTTAGCATCCGTTGCCTTTCTGCAACAGCAATCAAGTTGTACAAGCACTGAGGACACCACGAAACCAAAGCCAGCCTGTGGCCAGGAGAATGATGTGGAATTAATCTTACGCAAGTGGTGTTGGTTACACAAGTTTTCTGTACGAGGTCTATGTCTGACAGCAAAGCTGTACCATGTGCCTTTGGTGGAAGCTGTAAAAAGAGGTGTTACATCTCTAGATTGAAGTTTCAGCCAAATACCTGCATTTTCCTGAACGGTGATAATTATGCCTTGCTATCTGTATCTTGTGTCTGAAACAGCTGCTTAATGAAATACGCTGGTTTGTGTGTGTATTAGGACTTCACAAGCCCCTTTTTGGTTTCAGTAGCTGAGCTTGGTGCTCTCTCAGCACTCCAAACTTTCGCTTGCACCAGGAGCAGCAGTCCTCTAGGTTGTTCTCCACATGAAAATGTTGCATCACTTTAAACAAGGCTGTGGTTCAATATATCCATTTGCAGTGGTGAAACTAGTTCAGGAAGTTCCCGTCCCCACAGCACGTGTGGGGGAGCTGGGCCACAACATGCAATTCCCCAACCAGTTCTACTGGCACACCTGAAGAGGTGTTTTGTGGCAGTGCAGGGAGACTCATCAACTAGAATTTCTTCTCAGTTCACTGAAAACATGGTTCTGCCTCATACTATTTGAACATTTGAACGGATGTAGTCAAAGCACAAATCCTTTTAAAGAAATATTTCTGAATTTGAAAACCAAGGAGCATCCTTGGCCATGCTGGCAGATTTGCCTGCTATCATTCTTGGCCCAACCTGAATCTCTCTCTTATCCTGGTGAATTACCGGATCTAAACTCCTGTAGTAAAATATCTTTATGTGGAAAAAAACCCAACACTTTATATGTATTTTACTAAAGTAGCACAATGCCTTTTGACACTTGGCATAGCTGGTTTTGATTATGTTTATGGGCTTTTTGGAGACTTCAGAAGGGCAGTAACTTTGCAGATCTACTCCAAACATGGGCATCATCGTGTGTGCCATTGTGCCAGAGGAGCCCAGTCCCAGTCAGATGACCTCTCTCCCGGGGTAGCCTGGAACAGTATTGCAACCAGGTCAGCCAGTCAGAGTCATTTAAGTAACTGCAGGGGAATTCCAGCCCTGCCTTTTCATCTGCAGTGACTCCCTCGCTGCTGGTAACAGTTGCAGCTCTGCATGTGAACAGAATCAGCTTTGCAGGATTAAATTCAGATGGCTCTGAATGCAGTGTTATTGACTTCAGCACATGGCTGGGCTTACAGGTCAGGCATTTCCTTGCTGCAAGGTAGAACAACAGTGCTTTAATGTCACACACAGTTGCATGACATGCATTTTGGGTAGTTTGGGTGGTATTTTTTCCACTGATGAAAGTGGAGAAAACAAAATTTGTTTAGGAGCAGCAGTAATCTTAGAGACATTAAAAAACAATGGTAAACATGAACACATTCAAAAAAGAATGATACAGCTAGTTCTCCAATTTCAGTTGTAAGAAGATGATATTCTGGAAGGAAACTGGGGAAAAGTTATACAGGTGGGATACTTGTCACAGGCCAAAGGTCTGTGCAGGAAAGGATAACAGAGCTGCAGATGGTATTGGGGTGAAGACACTTCTGTAGAGGAATAGAGCAGGGCAGGAGATGCAGAACTGGCAGAAAAAAATCTGGACATATTGAGAAGTGCAAAGTCACAGGTTTGTTCAAATAAACTGTGAGGAAGGGGATCAATGGGTGAGAGAAGGAAGCTTCAGAAAAATGGAAGAAATAAATAAGAGGGCATGTGAGTCTCTTGCAGTGTTAAGGGGTGGGATGTTAGGACCAGCTCCTTGGCAAGAAGAAAGGTGTGAGTAGTTTCAGAACTGTTCTGTTACAGAAAGTGGAACAAAAGGACATGTGGTGGGAAATCACCAGAACTAATACAAAAATGACAGAAAAACAGTTACATTGAGATTAGCAAAAGGGCTGGGCAGACAGACAGCAGGCAAGAAACAAAAGGAATGCCAGAGAGGAGATGAGAACAGCAACAGTGTGCTGGGAGGAGCCTTGAGAGGCCACCTTGCTTCAAAGCACTCTAGTGCCTTCCTGTAGATAACAATACTGATGTCATCTGGAAGGTGACACTTCATCCAAAGACTATGCTTAACCAGTCCCAGGACTACTAAAGGCCAGGGCCAAGCAACTGAAATGGGAGTACACAAATGCAAAGAGTCTAGGCAACACAACACAGGAACCTGACCAACTGGTGCATGTTGTCAGACCAGATGCTGCAAGCATGCAAGAAAGAGGATGGAATGGGAACTGTGACTGGAAAACAGGTGTTTTAGGGAATGTGTTAGCCAAGAAAGAGAAAAATAAAAGATAATGGCACTACAGTAGCAATTAGTGACAAGCAGCTTCATGAGCAAATGAATAAATAAAACAAGGGTTAGCCAGTAACCCAAAAGACATAATGGGAATTAAAAATACTTTCAGGGTGCAGTTTCACCTTTGAAAGGGATTACTATACATAATGCAGCCTGCTCTAGCATTAATTTGGGGAGTCTCATGCTCCTAGATGGAAAGAGACAAGATAGGATGAGACAATAAGGCAGAAAAGAGAAGAAAAAAAGACATGCATAAGCCAGAACACAACAAATCACAAGTAAAGGAACAGGTGCCCATCCAAAAATCATTCTCACAAAGACACGGGCTGCATCTCAAAAGCCAAGCTGGCACTGAGAAAGAAACTGCCTAAGACAGATGATTAAGTTTCACTGAAAGACGAGCAACCAACCAAGCCAGAACTCTCTGGCATGCTCCGCTGTGAAGTAATTTCAGAAACATACTTCTGGATTTTTGTACAAAAGTATAAATGTTTTTGCAAGAAGTTGCAGTTAACTAAGACCTGAAAGGGAAAGTGCACAAAGAAATCCTATGCCATTGAATCCTTCTGCTCCAGGCTAAGAGGTCACAAAGCAAAGTCCCTCTATGAGGACCAACCTCCCTCCTCAGATGCTGAGTACAGATAACTGCAGCCACTGCTGAGGACATACACCCCAGACTTCCACAAATGTTTTATCAATGCATCAAAAGTTGGAAGACAGATGTGCAAAGAAAACCAGTGCTCTAACCCTCCAATGAATAGGGCTTAGCTTAGGTGTTTCCTGATACCAGATACACATGGCAAATTGCAGCTACTGCTTTTAAAAACTAGAGGGATTAATTTGACATTTTAACCCCTCAAATTGCAGTCTCTGCTACCAGTGAATGACAGTTTGGAAATCTTGGACCAGAGAGAGTGAAAAGTACTCCAGCCATCATGTGTCATGCTGGAATTTGGTGACAGTCCCCACAAGGAGAACCAGGCTGCACTAAACCACAGTAGGGCAGGAAGAGGATGCCAGGAGCTATGTGGACAAGTCAGTGGCTGACAGGATCCCCAGCAGTGGTGAAACACATCTGCTCCCTTCCTGACAAACAAATGTGCAGGATTTAATAAAAGTGGTGCAAGCTGTGAACCTGCACCAGCGTAAGGAATGGTGATGAAGAAACACACAAGGGGCACCATCATCAAGATGTCCAGCACACAACTGAAAACCAGGTTACATGATGGGTGAGCAACTGGCTCACAGGTCAGGTACAAAGTTATAGTGAATGGGGTGACATCAGGCTGGCAGCCTGTTGCTAGTGGGGTTCCACAAGGCTCCATCCTTGGCCCAGTTCTTTTCCATGTCTTCATCAAAGACTTGGACGTGGGACTCAAAGGCAAACTTAGTAAATTTGCTGACAACACCAAATTGGGAAGAGCTGTTGACTCCATGGAGGGCAAAGAGGCCCTATAGAGGGACGATGACAAATTAAGAGATGGGCAATCACAACTGTATGAAATTTAACAAAGGCAAGTGCAGGATTCTGCACCTGGGATGGGCCAATCTTGGATGTACAGACTGGGGAATGAGAGGCTGGAGAGCAGTGCCACAGAAAGGGACCTGGGGGTCCTGTTTGATGGCAAGCTGAATATGAGTCAGCAGTGCCCTGGTAGCCAGGAGGCTGCCAACCCTGTCCTGGGGGACATCAGGCACAGCATCACCAGCTGGGCAAGGGAGGGATTGTCTCGCTCTGCTCTGCACTGGGGCGGCCTCACCTTGGGTATTGTGTGAAATTTTGGTCACCAAAATGTAAGAAAGATACAAACCTCTTTAGAGAGCATCCAAAGGAGGGCCATGAGGATGGTGAAAGGCCTCGAGGAGAAACCTTATTAGGAGTAGAGGAGGAGACTGAAGCAAGACCTCATTACTGTCCTCAATATCTTCACAAGGGGCAAGTACAGATCTCTTCAGTCTTGTGACCAGTGACAGAACTTTAGGAAACAGAATGAAGCTGAGTCAGGAGAGGGTTTATGTTAGATGTCAAGAAAAGGTTTTTCACCCAGATGGCCACTGGGCACTGGAATAGGCCCCTCAGGGAAGTGGTCACAGTACTAAGACGTCATGAGTTCAAGAAGCATTTGGACAATGCTCTCAGGCACATTGTGTGACTCTTGGGGTGTCCTGCACAAGGCCAGGAGTTGGATTTAGGGGTCCTGATGGGTCCCCTCTAACTCAGTATATTCCATAGTTCTGTGATCTCAGTAAAAATTTCAAGAAGCAGCATCTCAATGAAATTGGAAACTAACAACTGAGGTCTTAAAGAATCAAGTGTATCACAGGATTTTCCTAAAGAAATTTAGTGTTGTTTACCCTGCTTTCTGTGATTTGTCATGAAAAGAAAAAAAATAAAAAAGATTGTGTTAGAGCATTATGCATTTAAATTAGAGATTTTAAAATAGAGATTTCACAGTGAAACAAGAGAGATTGTCACAAGGGCCAAAATCACCAGCTCATCGAGGGAAGGCTGCGACGGCCAAATGAGCCAGCTGTTAACACACACGACTTGATCCGCCGCGCCAGAGCCGTAAAGAAGCTGCGATGCCGCTGCCTTCAGGACGGCAGAGGAAAAGACTTCACCGCCCTGAGCCCCTGATCTCCCTCGGCAGGAGCTGCTCCCGGGAGCAGCCGGCCCGCACGCCGCCACAGCGCTCCCAGGCACCACACTCGGCCCCCGCGGCCACCGACCAAAGCGGGGGACCCGCCAGGGCTGTCACGAGCGGCGTGGCCATCTCCCCTCCCCTTCCGTCCGGGGATCGGGGCTGCCCGCGGACGCAGAGCCGAGCTTCCCTCAGCGACAGGTCCCGGCAGGACCGGGGGACCCCGCCCCGTCGCTGAGGAGTTGCACCTTCCCTGTGCGGCGAGCCTCGACGGCAGAAGCCGCAGCCTGGCAGGGTCTGGGCTACCGTCGGAGCACGCTGAGGCTCCTCAAAGACTCGGGGCTGCTCCTCCACCGCCGAGCCCCAGCGACCCGTCCGCAATCCCGGCCCCCCACTCCGACTGCCGCCCCCGCCGCGCTGCCACGTCCCCGCCCAGCGGGGCCAATGGGCGGCGGCGCCAGGTGTGTGTTACCTGCACCACGTGGGCCGGGGGTGGGCAGGTGGTGCCGCGGCCCCGCGCAGAAAAGCTCGCAGCCATTGCGCCCTTCCCAGGGGTGCAGTTGGCGTGGGAACGGCTGCCGCCCACCTCGGGGGAAAGGGGGGGGAAAACCTTACGCCTCCCTCACGCTAGGTCCTTGGGGAGTGAGGCTGCAGGTGGGGATTCTGCCGCTTGGGTCTCGCTTGGAAGCGTCTAGGGCAAGAAAAGTTTCCGGCTTCTTCTCTTTCCCCTTTCCTCCTCTTTTCTTTCTCTCCTTTTTATCCTCTCTGCTGGCCCGGTGGCACCATGACGGCGTCTCCTGACTACCTGGTGATTCTCTTCGTGACCACGGCGGGTACCAACGGGGCAAGGTTGGGCTCAGACGAGCGAGAGCTTCTCCAGCTCCTGTGGAAAGTGGTCGACCTGAGGAGTAAGGAGGTAATTTCACCAAACGGGGGAGCACCCCGACCTGCTGCTCCCCTTGGCGCCTGCCATGCTGGATGCGGGCAGGGTGGTCTCGGTGCTGGGCTGGTAACGGGTGCCCCAAGCCTGGAGCAAGCTCTGGTGGAGGGTAGGGGCCGGTGCTGCAGGTGGGGATATCTAGCCCGGAGAGCTGACTCACCTCCTCCTCTGCTTTCTCTGGAGCTGGGGCGCCTGCATGACGTGCTGGTCCGGCCTGATCACACAGACCTGACGGCTGAGTGCCAGGAGATCACCCAAGTGGATGTGGAGAGCCTGGCACTGGCTCCACCGCTGGAGCAGGCATTGAGACAGGTGACACCCCATAACTGGCTGCTAAGTGCTGGTCTCCTTTGAGATCTCCTCTATGGCATAGAGGTGGTATCAATCATCTGCTTATTTCCATCAACAGAGCAGTGGAACCTGGCACAGGAGCACCACAGACATGTGTGGGTCAGGAAGCCTATATGTGTAGGGCTTGGTGGGCATTTCTCCTTTGCCTTTTGCTTATTTGCCTTGGGTGGAACTGAACCCCAAGAGAGGAAGTTTAGGGTCAGCTATTTCCCTGCTCTGTTCTCCTGCTATTCTGGACCCTGAGTGAGTCTTAGCTGGAGGTGAAAAGTGTTGGAAGATGCCAGACTTAGGTGTCCTCTGAAAAGGCTGGGTGGTGGCAGGCCCTGTTAAGGCTTGTGCTCATCAGTCCTGGGAAGGTGATGATACTGAATTCTCTAGAGTAATGAGCAGGTGTGTGTGATTCCCACTGAGGGTAGGGCTGAAAGCCTGTCTTCTTTCTGACGTGCTTAAGTGCCCTGTCTGAAAAGCTCTTCTGCCCCACTACTGCCTCAGCTCACTGCAATCAGCTTTGTCTCATTGCAGTGCTCTTGCAAATCTTGAAAATGATTTTATTTCTGTGATGTGTATGTGTAGCCATATCTCATTAGAAGGGGGAAAAGGGGTGGTTTCCTTGTGAAGATACTTATCATGGAAGTTAATAAGTTCTTAGTTAGTGAGAAACAAATCTACAGAAGTGAAGGAGTAGGCTTGTATGAAAAGGAATTCCAGCTCCATATTCCTGCTGCTCAGGAGTAACATGTTATCAACTGATGACACTGCCTAATGGAGCCACTCTGATCTCTAACATGTGTGTCTTTTCTTGATCCTGACAACAGTTTAATCAGTCCGTGAGCAACGAGCTGAACATTGGTGTGGGTACTTCTTTCTGTTTCTGTACTGATGGACAGCTGCACATTAGGCAGGTTCTTCACCCTGAAGCTTCCAAAAAGGTATGTAGTTGTAGCTTGTTTAACTCTTAATGTGTTTTTTATGGTTTCTTGCAAAACAAATCAACTTCTCTTTAGTATGAGTGTACCTCCACACAACCATAGCATAAATATCACTCATCTGTTAATGTGCTTACCAGGCTAAAGAACCTATCTGTGTGGAAGGCATATGCACTACCCTGTCCTTATATAGCCCTGAGATGCCTTTTTAAGTTAAATCAGAAGGAAGATGCTCTTAAATGTTTGAGAAAGGAGCAATGTATTGACAGTACTTGTAGCTTCTACAGGGTTAACAGATGGGATTTGGGATTGTTGCTAAATAATTAACCCTCTTAATCATAAACTGTCTTTTGAAATTTTACATTCATGCTTAGCTACAGCAACTTTCAATCTTTGTGTATTCAGTTGACACTCCAAGGGCGGTGTTCATATTTGTAGGGAGCTGAACAGTAGTTTCAGGCAGGCTATGAGTGATGATTAGTCCCATAGTCTAGAGTTTTCTATAACTTCAGAGTTGCCAAATCACTAACAGTGTTGTGAAGTCCTGCCTGCTTTTTGTTAGTGATAGGGTTGCAGCAACATGTGAGTCTCTCTAGTTCTGAAATAACTGCCTCAATATTAACACCTCATTTTGTGGTTTGGTATGAACAGGCATTGCTCTGTAACTGAGCTGTTCTGCTCCTCTTATTGTGTCTGACTTCTGTGCAATTTGCTGGTTCATCTTTGAAGGGATACTGCTGCAAGTCTGTGCTGTTCTAAAAGTGATACTGAATGAGCTAGGTTGTAATACTAGTTTGTGCTTTAAGTATTTATAGCTTTGAAGGCTTGGAAGAGAAACAGCATGATTCCCAGTGAAAGCACAGTTCATATACAAGTAACTTGTCTTCTATGACATACAACATGAGAAAATGTGGAAACAGGTTTTAAGACTTTCTTTTTGACTAATAAAGTAAAACTTGTTATCCATTTAAATTATATGGCTAAGAGAAGGAACAATTATTAAATTACAATTATTTAAGCTGGTTTGATGTTGGGGATCCTTTTTCTATATCATCACAGGGTCACAGACAGGAATCAAGTGTTCATCAGAATCTTCTGTTACTGTTTTGTTCAGAATTGCCCATTTGAAGTTTGCTCTGTGCTGTCTATAGATTAAGTAAACCAGATGCTTATGAGACTTGTGATAGTTTTTTGATTAATATCCTAATGCAGGGATTGGAGTGTGGAATCACTAAAATCCAGATAGAAATAAGTATCTTTTCAAGAGCCTAGTGATTTCTGCCTAAGATATCCATTCTGTACCCATCTAGCAACTCCTGGTATTCAGTAAATGAATTGGCATCAGCCATTCCAAAAGAACATAAATGAAGTATGGAACTTCATTTCACATCAAGGAAGAAAATCATGCTAAAACTAGAGCAGGAAATGCTGGCAAGGCCATCTGCATTTTCATAAGTCTTTAAAGAATATTGTTTGCTTAATACACCTATCCATATGCTAAGATAAGCTGTAATGTTTTCAAAGCAGAACTTGTTTTAGAGCCTAAGCGTCTTTCTTTGGGCTCCTTAAATCTGCTTTTACATAGCCTGCTATCTGTTATAATGCCAATACTAACTAGTTGTTAAATCCCAGAAGGGACTTGCATGTCTTGCAGGCAGCAAACAACCAAAAGGAATATGAAGTATTCTATCTGGGGTGAATAGCTTGCACTGGTTTCAACAGCTACCCCCCAGACTTTTCCATGTCTTCTCCTTTCCACTCCTCCCAAAAATTAAAAGCATGTGGTAGATGTAGTGGCAGGGCAAGAAGTGTTTCATTGACTCCTAGTGGGCTACATAACTTGCTTCTGGCTTTGTATGATGCAGTTAAAGCAGTTACCTTGCATAGGCTGACAAGCTCTGCACCATGTCAAGCCCTCATCTGCACTGTCAGATTTTTTCGTTGGTTTTTGTTTGTTAGGAATAAATATTTGAAATGTGACTATTCTATGAAAACAGCCTTTTCTATAAACTAAAATATCTGCTAGTCTTGCAAATTTGCTTGGGTCTACAGACTGAACTGACTACCCTCTGGCATTTTACAGTTAAAATTGCAATCAAGAGTTGATGATAAGTGTTGCAATAGGAAGCATTTGCTCTGCTACATATGTAGTGGATTTGAAGCTCTAATTAATAATGGCAAATATTTCTTTGGCAGTGCAAAAGCACATTTCTCTTATTAAACAATGTAAAGAGAAAGCTGTTTAGGCAAAATAGTTTATGAATGTACTTACCTGGCTAAGAAGAGCTGCGTGAGTTTCTCTCAGCAAAGGCTGTTTGTGTTTTGTATCTATTCTACAGAAATTGTTAGAAAGTTTGGTATCTAGACACAAAGTAGATTAAAATCATACTTACAGTGGTTACTTTGTTCCTTTTACAGAATATTTTACTGCCCGAATGCTTCTACTCGTTTTTTGACTTGCGGAAAGAGTTCAAGAAATGTTGCCCTGGCTCACCTGAAATTAGCAAACTCGATGTTGCAGCCATGACAGAATGTATCCTTTTAACAGTGACTGTATCTCTGCTGCTGTTGTAGTCCTGGCTGAATTTTAGGACAGAGGTGCATGAGTAATGCTTGCAACACATGTTTAGGGGTGGTATAATTTTAATGAGTGACTTGGAGCTGTACTGAGTTTTCTCACAAAGATAAAGATAGAAATGTATGAGGATTAATGCTGCCATGGAGAAAATCCTGTATTTCTTCTTCACTTCCGTATGTTTTCTTTACCATCTTTATAGTTGTCTGTCTTTAAACCTCACAGTTTAGTGTAAGCAGCACATTTTTTTTCCAATTGCTTTTGTCAATTGTAATATTAAAGTTTGATGTTTGAGTTTCATTGCATCAGTTAGATTTTTATTTTATTTTTAGGCAGGACCAAATGTTGGGAGACCACCTTAATTTTCAAGGGAGAAAATGGTTACTCTTTATGTGACCTTGTAGTGAATCTGTAACACAGGAATGAACCTAAGGCAGGGATGCTGTTGGCACATGGTATTCAGTCTCCTAGAAGGTGCACATGCTGCACCTCACAGGGTGAGGCTTGGCTGGCACCAAGATGCAGCCAGTAGTATGTTTCCATTTTCAGTGGTAGGGAGGTCTAAAATTACTTTCTGAATAGTCTGAAGTGGTCTGTAACCCCATCCTGTCTGGCTCTTTCCTAGTCTGAGCTTGAGAGCTGAAGCTGTGATTCATCCATGCCTTCTTCCTTGCTTCTCTGGCAGTCTCCCCTCTTGCTGCAAGCTTAACTCCTCATCCCAAACATATTCTTGGACACAGAACTACTGAGCTATTGAAGTAGTGGTTGCAAAAGTCAGGTGTTAAGGAGGAATAAAGGAATTTGAGAGGTTTGTCTTTGTTATTGGTGGTTGATGTTGCTGCTATTGTCCTTATTAATTTTTCCTCTGACTTGCTTATTGTGTCCATAGAGCAGTTGCCATTAAGAGCTGATGTCTGTGGCTTCAGAATTATTTTGGCCTTTCACTGCAGGAGTGGTGTTGCCTGGGCTTTGTACCTGTTGGGGGTGTAAAGTACACATATGGGGTGGATTTTTGTGTTTAACCATTCTGCTCTGCATTGTTATCGGCAAATTAAGATTAATCTCTGCTAGTGAAGGGGAAAAAAATTACTTCTCCCCCTACTCTGAAGGAAAGGAGTACACTTAGAGTAGGCGTTTGAATCTTTACGTAGAAAAGTGAAATAAATAGCGTGGTGCATAGAAACTGGAAGATGGAGACTTCTTAAAGTTATGGTCAAAAACTTAATACCTTTTTTAGGGAATGCTTTGACATAATCTGAAGAATTTAAAGACAATTAACTACTTCAGCTGTTTCAGAGAGTTGCCCTTGGTTTCTCCTTATGTGACTATCAGGGGTATGTCCTTCCACTGTGGAAGAAGCCAAATGGCTGTAGCTACCTGGAGTGTCACTGGTCAGCTAAGGCATGGTGGTGGACTGTGTATTCCCTGCCTACTGGGAGAGCAGGGCAGACCATCCTGTGTTACCTGACTGTCAAAGTCCCTAAAGGGTCATACTACCTGAGAGTAGTTTTGACAGTTGCCAATACTATTTTCTCCAACTTCCTAGAAGTTCCTAGTCAGTCTATCCAAATGCATTCAGCTTGAGTCTGAGTTCTGGATAAGATATGCTTCTTAAGGTATAGAAACCTAACTGAATTCTGGTCTTATATTAATTTTTGTGGCTTATCTTGTTTTGTAACTGCTGAGGTTCTTATTTGTAAACTTGCTATGTTTATGCAACATGGCTGAAATCAACTGTATGATTGTGTGGGAGCAGAGGATATGGAGACCAAAAAGGGTAAAACAATTTTTGTTTTTCTTTCATTGACAAATATGATAATTTTATTTTTCTCACCTTGCTGAAATGTATCAACTTAATCTCCTCAGTGTCAGAAGCTGTACAGGTTAATTGCACTTGGAGACCATGGGCATGTATGTGATGTTTGGGATAAAAAGACTGCTTAAGCAAGTGCTGAGTCTAAAGACTATTTCCAGAAATTGTGTGCAGAGTTGTTTAGTTTTTTTTTTTTCCTTCATGTGTGAGTATGCTGAGTGAGGGAAACAAAACCAAATCAGAAACAAGTGCAGTAGGTTGAAATGAAGCTGCAGATTAGCTCACAGAATCTGACCAAGCTATTTTTATCCTTGTAGGAAGTGCAGCTTCTTGGCCTCATAGCTAAAAAGGGCATGTGAGGGGAATCTTCCATGATTTCTGCCACAGAAACTATACTGTGCCAGATACATTAATATTTGGTGAGCATATAAGGTTTAAGTGTGGAGCTAAGGTGCTGGTTACAATATTCAAGAGACCTTCATTTACAGACTGGCAGAAGCAGGAGTAGAATGATTTTTGGGCACATCCCCTCATGTATTTTCATCTCCATTTATCTGTCTGTAAGCTGGTTGCGATGAGTAAGAGGAAACCTTTATGATATGAAATAGTTGGGAGAAAGCTGGGTATTAATCTACAAGCATTTAAGTTATTGAAGTCTTCAAGAGTTTTTGTTTTGATGGGTCACTTTTGATTAAACAACAAATTACAGGCAAATGGGGATTGTACATTATTGTTCCCAGCTGTCAGGGGAGATAACTTCCTACTGCACAGTCAGTTCCAGACATATATTTCAGTGTACAGCACACTGGATTGTTGGTGCTTGGCTATGTATTTCCTGCAGACAAGGCAAGCATGATCTTGAAAAAGAGCATAGAGATAATAGGCTGAATTACTGGCTGGTTTATTCTTCCTTTAGAATGTACTTGTGGCCCTACTCTCTCAGGAGACTACTTGAAATTTGTGTACAGCAATGAAACCAAGCCAAACCCAAGAGCTCAGGTGAAAGCTTTACAAATCTTTACTCCCACCCCCCCCTCAAGAAGTTAAACATTTCATGTACAAACAGCCACTGATTTCTTTTAGATCAAGGTAAAGCAGTGTTTAAAATGCTGTGAAATTCAAGGGACCAAGGCAGAGCTGAGACTAGTTGTAATTATCTCTGAGTGCTACTGCTGCCTAACTCATGGTGTCAAAACAGTTCTTGTGTATGAGACAGTTTTCTGGCAGACTTTGTCAGAATTGTGTAAGTGTAATGACAGCAGGACAATGATGAGAAATTTTGAGTAACAAAACTTGGGAGAAGCGATCATGTTCCAGTAGAGAAAAGAACTTGGGTCTGTTGATTTTTTTTTTTTTTTTTTTTTTTTTTTTTTTTTAATGTGTAAGTATACAAAAGGAGCAGGGTTGTTCTTGCACCCTCTGTGCCTCCCATACTTGCTGCACTTCTTGATTTGCAAAGCTTGCTGAGCCAGTTTTCACCTTGTTAGTGCCTTCAGGGTGGAGTGAATAAAGCTTGCATGACTATTCGTATTAGATTTGCAGAAGACTCATCCTTTGCCTCCAGATTGGGTGTGCAGAAGCCATTAAATGGCAAATAGCTGTTGCTTCCTCCAGTACTTGGTTTGCTCCACTCACTTCTGAACTAGATTTGTGAGAATAGCTTCTTACTAGGAGTATCTGCCAATGTTGTCAGTAGAAACTCGGGGGCACTTCAGAACAGCTTGTTTGATGTGCTGGTTATTGTAGTTCTGAAACTTGGTTTGTTGGGGTTTAATCGTTTGGTTTAGTTTTGGTTTGTTTTTTTTGTTGGTTTTTTGTTTTTGTTTTTTTTACCTGGGTGTCTTGGAAACAGTAATGTGGAGCACAATTATTACCAATAGAGCTTAACTCTGGCAATAAAAAGCCCATAGCTGAGAATCCTGGATTTGCTATTTGTATGTCCTATGATAGTATTCAGGAACTGGGTAATATAATATTATCTTTATGCAAAGCATTATGTAGAAAGATGTAATCTTCTGTCTGAAGGGAATTAAATAAGAAACAGAGCAAAGGGGAAAGGATCAGTGCAGATCAAAATTGCAATGCTATTTTATGTCATCTCAGGTTAAGTTAGTTCTTCAGTAAGAAAGGAGTTAAGAGAGAGTAAGGGAAGAGACAGTGGAAAGGAGTAAGTCTTGGAGAGCACTGGTAGTGAGTGAATCTGAGGAAAGGATTTAGAAATTCCTTCCGTGTTAGAGAGGCCACCCTAATATATTCTTTATCTTCCTTCCTGCTCCCTTTAACTTGCTGAGTGTTGCAGGAGATGGTACTATAGCTGCACATCAAGGTTAGGTAGTTCCTTGGTTCTCATCCTGCCTTATTTGGGACTGTCTTTTGCTTGTTGCTTTATTACGAACGTACATGTAGATGCTACTGCATATAGTAGCTTTGGACAGCTAGGTCTGGTTTCTAACACTTCTTTAAATGTAAAATTGGATTATCCACTGCAATTGTCTTTCTCTAGTTGCCAGGAGAGGGATCCTTTAAATATAAATGTACAGAAACACACGTGTGATCTCCTATCCCTTTACAGAACAAGTTGTAGGTGTTATAGACCATTTCATTAATATTTTTTCCCAGGTACCATAATTTCTAGTGGCCCTTCCATAGGAGTCTACCTCTATATACTCAAACTTGTTCATTAGAGTACAGATTTTCACTCAGTAGTACTAACATGCCCTTTAGACATGCAGAAAACTATCAGTTTTCTTTTCCAATCTTGCCTAAAAGCTGTGCTTCTTACTAATCACAGGTGAAGGTGTGAGGTTATACCTGCAAAAATACTTTCTTCTTCCCCGCCACTAGAATTATACTAGAATTTGGCACAGCTGACTCCTTGTGTCTGACAACTGGTACCAGCTTCTCTTGGCATTACAGCATTTTTAGGAACTACTTCTCCCATGTATCGGTGTCTTCAGAAAACATTTTCACCAAAGAAAATTATTGTGGGGTGGGGTAGTTGTTTTTCTTGTGCGATGGCCTCTCTTCAAATTCCCAGCCGTTTCACACTGCTGCATTCCCGTCTCTGAATGCTGATCACTTGTAGGGATCTTTGGCTCAGCACGAAGGAAATATTGAAATGTCTTTTCAGTTCTGACAGCACAGTCTAACAGCCAAGCACATGTGTATGCATGTCCCCTGCTGGAACAGCTATTGAAACTCCTGCCCAATTTCTCTTGACTTTTGACAGAGGAAACACATTTCCAAAATCTTCATAAAAATTGGTCAGGCAAAACTAGGGTTCCAGTACCATAAGCAGCTTCTGGTTCCCTGTATGAACAGCAGAAGCTCTGCACAAGCCCAGTGATGAGCTGCTGGATGCTACGGGGGGAATGGTGTCAGGAAAGGGAGGAGAAGCACTACTCTACTCTAATACACGAAATATCTGCCCAGAAATATCTGTGTGGTCCTGCTTAGGCACCCTCTCTGTGAGGGAGTTTGTTTGTGGGTTATTTTTCTTTCCAACCCCCCTTTCCCAGGGGCAGAGGAGGTGAGCTCGAGTTTAAAGCTTAGGAGAGATTGCGCTGAAGAAATTTTTTGTTGTCATAAATAGTCGTAATCTCTTAAAGCATGCTTTGGGGTTACTCAGGATTTCTGGCTTGCTTTTTAAGAAAACTATTTAATGTTCTCAGTACTTTATCCCAAAGAACATACCAGGAGGGGGAGGGTAAAGACAATGACTAGCAAACTATTTATAGTCAAGCAGCTGGAGGGAAGGAATCACTGGTTTAAGTATTCTGATTTTTAAACTATGATAATTCACTTAAGCTTCAAATCTTCTTCTAAGACTAAGCATCATCCTCTGACATTCCATACTTCAGTGCACACTTAAAGCCAAAAAAGCCTCAAAATCAAATTAGCCTCAAGTGTATTGTGTTGGCATAGAATCTTTCCTTTTCTTGCTGTGGAAGAGGAATGCATTAATTCAGTTGGAGTTATTTTTCATCTTTCAACAAGACAACTGTTGAGCAATTTTTAAAAAGATGTGTTGTAGTACTGACTTGCAATCATCCTACAAATAATTGGGAAGACTTTAGCTGATAAAGAAATTTGTGCTGGCTTACCTGTTGATGAGATAACACAACAAAGCTGTTGTGAGGTGTTTGTTTCTAATAGAAACTGATCTGTTCCCTGCACTTCATTTAGGCATCTGACAACTCAAATATTGCTCAGCTTTAGGTGGAGAAAACAGGATTCCTCTTAAAAGAGGAAAGTTATCTTGGACTATGAAGCAACTTTTGAGCATCATATAATGCAGACTCTGGAACATTTGAAATGTGTTAATGTGGTCTGGGGGTTATGTGGGCAAATAATTGTGCACTTGACTGTTTTCAATGTGTTGCATTACTGTACCCTCCTGTATGGATGGGTCTTGTTTAAGAATCTCTCATTTTTGCTCTGAAGTCTTGATGCAAACTGATAAGGCAAGTAAAAAATGCAATGCTTATTCCCAGATTTCCTTATTTTGTGTTCTGTTCCTGACTTTTTTTTTTACCCTTCTGTCCTCAAAGAAAATGAGTGAAAAATATCTTTTTAAAAATTTGCTTCATAAATAATGGAGTAGAGTGGCAAGTAATCTTACAGTCCTGTAGCCTGGTGTTGGAGAGTGGCAAATATGATGGAAAGCAGGAAATACCATAGTCAACTCTGTTTAAAGTTGTCTGAAAAAAGATGATGTATGCAACTTAAATCAGCCTCCCTTTAAGAATGTGGGGGTTTTTCTGGTCTTCTATGGCCCATCTTTCTAGGACAGGATGCTTCCTGCTCTCTATTGCAGCCATTTTCAAAATCCTTCAGACTGAAGCTGTGGGTTGTGGGGCTCTGTTTTGCCTCTTGACAAAACACCTGAGTGGTGGGCTCTAACTTGATTCTCAAAATGCTTCTGGTGCAACAGCACAAAACTTGGGTTATAACTTATAATAGGCAACATTTAGATGAGGTGTCATTTATAAATTTTGTTGAAGTGGTAAGATACTTATTCTGCTTTGGCATTTACTTAGTTGAAATCATGTGGTAATATCCCTCTATTTCTGGAGCTTTAAGTTGATTGATTGCTTCTTCTTCCCCAAATCTTTCCCTAAAGATTAAAGAGAATGTTAATTAAACAGGACAGGGCTTTAGTCTCTTCCACGTGCAGAAGCATATCTGTCAAACATGCATAATTCATGACATATTTAGTATATGTCCTTATTATGGGGTCTCACACTTTCTGGAGTGACCTTTCACTCCCACAGGTGGAAGTAGCTAGAGGCTAAGGCAGAGCAGATAATGTTTCCCAGCAGGAAAATGGATTAAATCTTCCCCTGAGAAGCAACGTACAATCAAGGATAACACGAAAATGTGTTGCTCTAGTAGGAAACCTATTAGAAATCTGTTTGGTGATGATTGACTTAACTCTAGCATAAAGATTTAAATCTTGACAAGAACAGTCCAGCATTTCCCTATGGAGCCTCTCAAGTTGAAGATATGGGGAATATTATTTTGACCTTATTGTCTGAACCATACAGTAAGTGATTAGGATGAATGCCTTTTCTCTCTTCCTTCTTTGATTTTGTTGCCTGTCTTGTATGTTGACAAAATAAGAAATAACTTGTGCTATATTTCGTAGATCACCGATTTTCAGATCCAGAAAGAGTGAACTACAAATTTGAAAGTGGGCCTTGGTAAGTACTTCTTCCCTCTTCTTGTTGCACATGTTTTAACCCCTACTACTTTTTGTTTAAAGTTGCTGTTTAGATAAGCTGTACTTCTCTCTATTCCTAATCTGAAAATAGCTGTTACCAGTAATTTATTTACCTTCCCACTGCTATGGGAATAGATTAGATCCTTCAAATGGGAAAGGAACCTATGATCAGATGTAAGCACGTTTTCTTGTTAGGCTTCAGTGTTGCCTGTTAGCTGCTGATAGTTCTGTGTTCTGCTAATAAGTGTTTATAATGGATGCTAAGTGTGTTGTGTTATTAATAAAGAATGTAAGCAGGGTTTTAGAAATAACCCTTTTAGTTACTAACTCTTGCGCTCTTCCTGCAATTTACTACACAGGTACTGCATATACGTAGTTTTTTTTAATAGGGAAGAAACACTTTCATAAAGATATTGTGTCAGAAAAACAATGTTACCACTCAGTTGTTTAAACTACGGTGATTCTTATTCCCAAATATGTTTTAAACATAAAGCTTTATCTGCTTTTGATGCCTGCTTAGTTGTTAGGGTTTTTTAAATTTAACTGTGCTTTTTCTATGTATAAACTTTCTCAGATTTTTCTCAGTGCTTTTCTTGATGATCCCTCTGCAATATCGCAAGATAATGGTGTTAAATGTTATTTATATTCCCATTTTGCACAAACACTTATTTCCCTTTTTCAGATTAAGGATCTGTCTTAATGGTAGGTGGTGCTTATACTTCTGAAGCAAAAGAAGTAAGAAAAAATGCATCATTGGCAGAAAGTATCCAGAGAGATTAGCTTAGGGGTTGTGTTTGGCATTGTTCTAAGCTTTTTCCTTATCACTGAAAAAATTCTGGGATGAGGTGGAAGATTCACGTTTTGAGATAATGAGAAGTACAGAACTAGGAGGCAAGGGGGAACAGTTTGAGGCGGGCAACTACAGAAAAGGCCACCTGAGAAATTAAAATGTGAGTTAGAAACATGACCCTCTGGCCATACCATAACCCTTTTGTATGAAGGAGTCCTCTATTACTGAACAACACTTCATCTACTTAATCAATCACTTAAGCTCTTCCGTGAAAAAAAAAAGCTATTCTTGAAATAGCAGGCTTGGGTAGCTGTGAGTGTTTTGTTGTACTTGACACTTTCAAGAAGTAAGAGAACAAAAGAGACTGCAGTAATGACCAATTAAACCTGGCTTTCTGTGGCTAAGCTATTCCTATGGTAAGCAGCAAATGTAGCCTTTAGCTATTATAGTAGCACAGTGATGGCCTGAACCAGCAACGTTAAGGCTCTTTGGGCCACAGTCCTGTGTGTGCTGGCTACAGCCCTGGATGGATTTGGTCTTGGCTTGTGACTGGTTCTTACACACTGTCACAGTAGAAATAAACGCTAATCTCTGTTACATGTAATTGTTCTGCTTCAATTTCTACCTAGCTAGATTAGAACAGCAAGTACTTGATTTTTATACCTGTAACCCTCTTCAGATAATGGAGAAGCCCAAATGATGTCAGGAGAGGAAAGTGAACTGGGAATATGATTAAAGAGATGACAGCTCAAAGAGCAAATGTGGTAAAGCAGGAAAGGGGAACTTGGAAAGAGGCAGCTTAACAAAGCAAACTTTCCCTTGGAGAGAGTTGGAGTGGTTTTCAATTGCTACGTGTCTTTGGATGGTGGTGGCACTTGGGCTTCACTGCCTTGGTAGTGCCATCCAGCAGGCATGGAGCAGGGACAGAAGCCTGTGCCTGGAGTACAAGTGACAAGCAGACAGGGTAGTGTGTGGCAGATACAAGAGGCAGATGTCTCTGCATTACTTCGTCTTTCTGTGCCTGCAGCAGCAAGATGGAACTTGTGGATGACAATGCTGTTATCCGAGCAAGAGGATTGCCATGGCAGTCATCTGACCAGGACATAGCGAGATTCTTCAAAGGTCTAAATATTGCCAAGTTAGTAACTAAGAATTTACTTGTACGTTTGTAGCTCTTCAGCTGCGTAGGTCATAGAGTTTGATCTCTTGATTTAAATCTTGCAGAGGGGGTGCTGCACTCTGTCTCAATGCCCAAGGTAGAAGGAATGGGGAGGCTCTTGTGAGGTTCGTAAGTGAAGAGCACAGAGATCTAGCACTACAAAGGCACAAGCATCACATGGGGAATCGATACATAGAGGTGCGTGACATGATAGGCTTTGAAGTCCTCTTCTCAAAAGGAATGAAAATTACATGCCAGTCATGTGTTCTTTTTTTTCCTTTAGGTGTACAAGGCAACAGGTGAAGACTTCCTTAAAATTGCAGGAGGTAATCTTTAGGGGATGAAAAGGAATGGTTTGTTCCATCAGCATCTCTAACTTTTGGCTGCAAACTACTCCTGTTGAATGTGGCCCTTTTTTCTGTCTTTCAACAAGTAGTTGGCTGGTATACTGATTACTGTGTATTCTGCTAGCAGCAGTCCAAGATGTTCCATGATTTATCTGTCTATTTCTCTCTTCCACATTCTTACTATTTTCAAGTGGCCTGTCAATCAGGATTTGACTGGGCAAAGTGACCTTGTATATGAATGTAATTTGTTAGGTGATCTTCATAATGTGAGAATCTAAATGTTATTGATTGCTGAAAAAATGAAACCACAATAGTTTTCAAAACAATGTCACTGCTGTTGCTCTGGAGACTTGCACATAAAAACAAACGTATCATAGTGTAAATACAAGGGATTTATGGAACTAATTTTCATCAAATCCTTGCCTCAGACTTAATAGGGAGGCTTTGGGGGAAATGCTTATTTAAGGGGAATCTTGAAATATTTGCTGATAATTGAAAGGCTGCAAAATGTACTCTTCAAAATCTCTCTTTGTCTATTATCCTCCCCTTCATGTCTGCAAGCATACAAAATTTGAATTAAGAACCAATAAGCTGTTTTATCTGCAATACTTCTTTAAGGTCCTTGTTGCTTCCTGGCGGAGATTTGGGCTGGGGTTTTTAAGTGACTAACTGGCTATCTGAGGTTGAGGCTTCAGAGTGGGAGAGGCTGTTAAGCTGTCACCTACACAGCTAACTGATAGGCTTGGTAGTAGTTATGCCATTAAAAGTAAAGACATTGCATAGTGACATTTGTGAAGAATGGTGTGTGTCTGGTACAGCCAAATCTTGCAGAATGAGAAAGCAGTAAGAGAAAGGACTGTATTAAGGTATTAATTCAGTTAGCAGCTGCCTTTGAATAAGATAGTGTTATGAGCATCACTGATCTTCTAAAGGTACTGAAAGTAGAATTGGCAGACTTTGGCAGTTCTGTTGGGGTAGGATGAAATCCCTAAGCTGTCTTCAACATGCCCTTCCAACTTTCTTTCCCCCAGCATAATTATCTGGGTACTTAGATGCCATATATTATGGCTCCAGAGCATGCCAAAGATATTCCAAAGTTAGACAAGGGGTGCAGAAGCACAGGTACTGCTCACACAAGAGATTGACAGACTGTGCTTTCCTTGAGCTTTGAATGTTGCAAGTACTTCCTATTTTTCATTTGAATAAAGATTAACCTCCTCTAAATGATGGAGTAAGAATATTATACTTTAATGGAATGTGTCCTATACAATATATCTAGTTTATTGGAGTGTCATCTTTCCTGACTTTAGAGGCAAATATTGTTCTACCTGCCCAAAAACTGCCTGTGGAGAGGATGTAGCTATGCTCATGATTTTATGTGGTTGCCTAGACTGAAGTGCTTCTGTATTTTTTCTTGTTAAAGGTACTTCTAATGAGGTTGCACAGTTCTTGTCTAAAGAAAACCAAGTGATTGTCAGGATGCGAGGTCTTCCTTTCAATGTAACGACAGAGGAAGTGCTGACTTTCTTTGGCCAGCACTGCCCTGTAACAGGAGGAAAAGAGGGAGTCCTGTTTGTCACTTACCCTGACAGCAGGCCAACAGGGGATGCCTTTGTCTTGTTTGCTTGTGAGGAATACGCACAAAACGCACTGAAAAAGCACAAGGATTTGCTGGGGAAAAGGTACATTGAACTCTTCCGGAGCACTGCAGCAGAAGTTCAGCAGGTAGGTGCAAACCTTTCAAACATCATCTTCTTTTAGTCCAAACTTCTATGCTGGCAGTAGTGGAAGCAAATAATGCTTGGCCATGACTTGAAAACTTCTTTTGTCTTTTCTCAATTTTGACTCTTGCTGGAATGAGTACTGTCTGCATTTCCATGAGACTTTGCTCCCTTGAAGTGTAAGACCTTGTGGTATAGGGATGTTCTCAATCACACACAAACCTTTGGGGTTTTGGCTTCTGGTAGCTTTGTAAAATGTTGGTATGGGTCTAGTGCTTTGCATATTCTTCATATTCTGAATTTGACTAAGTCCAATGACAATTCAGAAGGAGTGTTTAGCAACAAATCTTGATCTAAAAGATTTGCCTTTAGTCACTGATACAAAAAACAAAGTCTTTTGATATAGTTGTCCTCTCCAGTGTAATGTTTCTGAAGAATTCTACCAATTGTCTTTAAGGGCAGATCTGTCATCTCCTGCAAGCACAGGCTACCTAGCAGGACTTTGAAACTAGGTGTGAAGAGTCTGACTTAACAGGGCTTGGTGGACCATTAATTGCAGCTAAACTGTCAGGGAAAGGAAGTAGAGCTGAGAGGACTGTTTAAGTCTGCAGAAAAGATTTGCAGAGCTTCAGTTGAGGTAAATAAATTCTAGACATGGTTCTAAAAGGTGTCGTCTCTGATGCAAATCATAGTCGTGTCATTGTAACCAAGAAATTATGCAGCTTTGTTCTCCCCAATATGTAGAGATTTCAGTGCCTTGTTTAAAAGGTGACACTACTGATGGGAAGGCAGAGCTGCAGTGCTCACTCTTGTCATTGCATTTTTCTCAAGTACTCTAGTATCTTTCTTTGTTTAGTAGAACCTTCTGATAGCTGTATAAATGCAAATAAATCTTAATCTTTCTCAGAGAAAGTTCAGGAGTAGTGATTGAATATTCAGAGAACTTTTCACCAGACAAGGTTTTTACAGTTACTATTATTAGCAAGAAATCTCAAAGTGTAACTGTCACAGGTACTGTGACTCAGAAATGCTACTAATGTTTCTTGAATGGACTATGGCAGGCATGGTTAACAATGTGGGGTAGCAAAATGTGCTTCTAGTTCCCAAACTCTCCTAACGTTTTGCAGAGGAGATTTTTTTGGGTAAAAGTGTCATCATGACTCTGTAGATGGTAGAATGTTTTAGGATAGTCTAAAATAAAAATACTGCAGAAATACAGGTTTCATGTTCTAAGATCTAAGTTTTTTAAAGCAATAGAATGACTGTTTATTGTAGAATGACTATAAAAGTGTGCTAGATTCTGAGCTTAAACCACAACACAGTGGTTAGAATTCAGATGTATTACAGTTAATATTTGGATCTAGCTCATTTGTTTCTTAAAATATGCCTAGAGTGAAAACAGGTGGCACTGGTGTTATATTTACTCCTTCTAAGTTGAAAGATGAGTAAGGAGGCTTCTACAATCTGTTTTTGTTTTGCACAGGTGCTGAACAGGTACTCTTCCACACCTCTCATTCCTCTCCCAACACCTCCAATTCTTCCAGTATTACCTCAACAATTTGTGCCTCCCACTAACATCAGAGACTGCATACGTTTGCGTGGTCTTCCCTATGCTGCTACTATAGAGGACATTCTGGAGTTCCTGGGAGAGTTTTCTACAGATATTCGGACCCATGGAGTTCACATGGTACTAAATCACCAGGTAGGTAGGCCACACATTCCTAGCTGCTCTGCCAAATGCTTGAATATGTGAATACAGTCCTGATGATGATATCCATAGGGAAGCGCCTTTGGGATTAGCACTAATAGTGTTAATGGGCCTCCAGCTCTCTTCTAAAGTGTACTGGCAATAGATTACTTGAACCCTGCTGTGCCAGCTGCTGCATTTGCTGTAGGGCGGTTTCTTTCACTGAGACCCATGGGCTGAAAGCTAAGCCATAGTCTTGGAGGGGTTGGTGCTCCCAATACAGCAGCCAGTGATCCTGACCCCTAGGACGCATGAACTGAAGAGTCTTGCTCAACAGCATGCATGATTCCTCTTGTACCAGGTGAGGAGTGCCTTCAAAACACAAGTGTGGGCAATGTTAGCTCTCAAAGGAGTGGTTTGTCCCTGCCTGGCTGAACAATGTGCCACAAGTATATCTGAGGACAAATGTGACTGCAGCCTTCTAGAGACAGGAATTCCTATGTCAAAAGTCAGAAACTGAAGCTTTGGGTTTCCTGTGTTGTTGTTTTCTTTAAATAGTCACAGCTAAGCACCAAGATTAACAGCTCGTTGATGTGTATGAAGGGTGATATCTTTGCCATTGTTTTCCTGGAAGAAGTTTCTACCAAAATCTTTAGACAAAAGACTGTGCGTTCTTGTGATCTTTATCTCTGTAGTCTTGTGACTTCAGGGGGAGGAGATGCTGTGAGTGGTTCAACTGAACAAACTGACTGTTGCTGTATAAAAATGATGGTTCTAAAATTGTTTCAGTTTAGGCTTAATGTCAACCAAAACTAAAAAATACTTCCTGATCCCGAAGTAGGACTTGTGTGTTTCAGGAATATGGGGCGGGAGAAGACACTGGAGTTATTTTAGTACCTCTCAATCTAAAGACATTCCTGTGTCTGTGAGGACTTGACCTAGCCAAGGCTAAAAAACTGTAATGAATGTGCAGTGCTTGGAGAGACTAAGAAAAGGTGCAGAAATTAAAGCACAAATAATGATTTACACTAGCCCTTGACAGCACTAATAAAGAACCTGGATGAAGAAATTTTTGTCTGCATATAATCCTAAGGGCTGTCTGCCATGCTTGCCCTGCCCAAAGCTATCAGACTTTTTCTTTTTCTCCTCAAGTACTGCTTTTGCCTGACTACTAGCTTTTTATCTTTCTCCATGTTCCCAGGTTTCAACCTTCTAATCATAAACAAGAGTGTAGAGGATTTCGATAAAGTTATTTACCCCTACAAAATGAGAAGAACTGACCCAGAACTTGAGTTAGAGCTAGCTTCAGATCTCTCTAGTTTTGGCTACTTCAAATTAGCATCTGCATGTGGCTAAAATAACTCCTTCCAGTGGTGAATCCCTCATTTACAGATATAAAGATGTCTTTTTTTTTCTCTGCAAGCTTATACCAAGTGCTAGACTTGCTAGTACCCTACTAAAACATCCCAGCCCACGTTGGTCTTCAGAAAATAAAATTTAAAATAAATTGCTTAACAATGAGCTTAATTGTATGTATCTTTGAATATTAAAAATCACAGGTAATAAATGGGGACTAGATCTTCCAATACTGCATTTGTAGTAAATTTGTAAGAGCAGGTCTCAAAGCACCACAGTATTCCTGAATTACAGTCTCTCCCATAGGTGTCATTTCTTTCTAGATATAGAAGTGACAAGTCACAATGTGGCTTAATCAAAACAGGTGAATAAATATAATTAAGTTATCACAAGTGGGAAAAACTTTGGAGAGAACTTAAATGTGCTGATGAGTGCTCAGGATGACTGACTGTATTTGACTTTGGAGATGAATGTAGTTATGACTGAAGAGGCTGCTTATAACAGCACAGATTATTGCTATGCTGCTCCTTCATGGAACCTACTGAAACATTTCCTTTTTATTTGCCTTGTTTGTAGGGACGTCCATCGGGAGATGCTTTCATTCAGATGAAATCTGCAGATCGAGCTTTCCTGGCTGCACAGAAGTGTCACAAGAAGACTATGAAGGACAGATATGTTGAAGTCTTTCAATGTTCTGCTGAAGAGATGAACTTTGTATTAATGGGGGGCACTTTAAATCGAAATGGCTTGTCCCCACCACCATGTAAGTTACCATGTAAGTTTTGCTTGGGCCTTGCCACTACACTCTACTCTACACTGTGTGTGGGTAGGTATGGGAGCTGCTTTGTTGACTCTGATCCTGGTTCTTGGAAAGTATTGTCAGATGTGGGTGTTAAAATAATGTCTTTTTGTCTTAAATCATCACCAGCTTGCAATCATTATTTTTCCCTTTGGTTCTGAATTATTATGACTGAAGAACTACTTTTGCTTTTCCATTGGCAAATTTTCCCTCCTCTCCCTGAAACTTTAATTGGTTGGTGTGAGGGATGATTCTGAAAAGCAATTTCTAAGCCCTGTCTAGACCTTAAAGGACTGTTTTGCATTTAAACTGATCTGTACTTATATTTTTCATCATGGTGAGCATGTCAAGTAAAACACCTTCCCTTTTTACATTCAAAACTTAGTATGAGAAACCAACGGTAATGCTCCCCTTTCAGACTTAACCACGGGTTCTGCCTTTTAAACTACAACTGACTGAGCTCTTCCTTTGCTTTTTGTTGTTCATATGGAATTGGGGTTGCCTTTGTGGGAGTGAAATACATGTGGCTTCTGCCTTGGAGAATTGCAGAATCTGTATTTCCTTTTAAATTTGGA
Source organism: Lanius collurio (assembly GCA_020086605.1). Taxonomy (NCBI): domain Eukaryota; kingdom Metazoa; phylum Chordata; class Aves; order Passeriformes; family Laniidae; genus Lanius; species Lanius collurio. Next base: position 43,720,162 of record JACBWW010000003.1, read on the forward strand.
TTCTCAGAGCTTCTCAGATGAACACTGACTTCTACACAAACTTTCAGGAGAAATGCTTTAAGAGCTTAAGGGTTAACTTGCTAAGCAAATGTGCCACATAAATCTGAGACTATGGGAAAAATAATACTTTGCTTCTAAAATCATAAATAGCAAGTAGTCAAGTAGTAGCTGTCTCTCTATGCAAGTGTACTCTTTTTGTTGTGGTGGACTTTTTAAGAAATGTCTTCTACATGCTAGGCAGAGCTGCCAATACAGCAGCAAAGTTCCTGAGAGTAGCTTCTTCTAAGTGCAAGTAGACCTTCAGCTAATCCTTGGGAGTGTTTTTTTTTTCTTTCAATGAAAATATCTTGAACAAGGGTCCGCAGTAGATAGCCCTCTGTGTGATGGCTGTTCCAGATGGGTTGGAATCTTCCGAGAGCTCCTAGGACAGGTTTTTGGGCAGTGTCGCAAACTTTGGAAACACACAAGCATCAGTGTTCCCATTTCCAGCTACAAATGCCTGTGATGTCTTCCTCAGATAAGGCCTTTTGGCCCTATCATTGTCTCATTTTACAGTACAGTGAGATGCTGACTGTAACTGAATAGCAAAATTAAAGGCTTACTTTATCTAAAGCTTTATGCTTACTTCTATGGCACTGGGGAGGAGAAGAGGAAAGCAAAGGAAGAGAAATGGCAAAGGAGGGTGAACTCTCATCAGTGAGAATTTACTTAGGGACTAATATCTTGTGGAAACAGTACAAAATGCACTTTTGTGTTTCTTTTTTTTTTAATTTAATGTCAACGCTTCAAACTGCAAAGCCATGACTTTTCTCATTCTGCTATTGATTAATTAAGGGGCAAGGAATACCAGAATGAAAGTCTCCTCTCTTTTGTTGAATGTTAGACAGATCTTTATTGTGGAAGTTCTCTTCTTACTGAGAAGTCTCAGTTCTTGAATGCAGACTTCATTAAAATCTGAGCCTAGACTAGTAAACTGACCTATGTATCAGGAAAAGACTGCATTCCCAGAGCAAGAGGTGGCTTTTTGTGTGTTGTTGACTTTACTTTTGGCTGGAGGCTGGGCACAACACTTTGTAGTCAAACTCTCACATTGGTGGCTTAGATTTCTTTTCTGTAGTGAACAAGTATAAGAAGCTTGTGAAGGTTCTTGATGTACTGTGGAGTTCTGCATGTATGGTCTTCATTAGCTCTGGAATTTCAGAGGTCCTAATCAATTTTCCATTTGCTCCCTGTAGGCCTTTCACCCCCTGCCTACTCCTTTCCAGCTCCTGCTGCAGTTGTGCCAACAGAAGCTGCTCTGTATCAGCCATCTGTGCTTCTGAACCCACGAACGCTCCAGCCCTCCACAGCCTACTACCCTGCTGGACCTCAGCTCTTCATGAACTACACAGCATATTACCCCAGGTAAAGTGGAGGAGAACCCAAGCAGCAACAAAAAAGCGGGTTTTTTTGTGTTTGGTTGGTTTTGGTTTTTTTTAATTGTCTCCAGCAAATGCAAAAAGATCACAAAACAACATTGTCTGCTCTGCTAAGGACTTGTGATACCATGAACAGCTTGTTTGGTATCTTGTTCATGGAAAAAATTTCAGGATAACTAGGGATTTTCCAAGTTTTAGCGTATTGCAGGTAGCAATGTTTGGGGGCAGGGGGTTCAGTTAGTGTGTTTGAGGGCTTTTGGGGTTTTTTTGTTTGTTTTGTTTTGTTTTTTTAACCTAGAACACATGTTTAAATAGGGTATTTTTTATTATTTTTGTTCCACTTAACATTCCTCTTAAAATTATTAGTTTGCTTTGTTATGCTCTCAGTGGGAATTGATGTGTGCAGTACTCCTTCCCATGTCCTTAAAGAAGCCCTTGGCCCCTTTTTAGAATGGGTTGACTGGGGTCTGCCTTAACGGCTTCTGAAATACTGCCTCTTTGTTTTTGTAAGAAACTTTTGACCTTTATGGTGAAAACTGTTTACATTTATAAATAAGTATTTTATTGAATGCATATGTAAAGTATATAGAGGCATATATTCTTCCTGTCCTTATAAACACCTCTCACAAAGGGCTTTTGGTTCTTCTGGATATGTTAACTGTCGTCTACAGAGTAAAATCTCTGGATATCTGTTGCTTTCTGCAGTCACGAGGCCTTGGAAAGAGCCATGTTCCCTTTAAGTCATAAACCATTTCTCATCTGTTAGGAAATCTGCTAAACAACTCAAGTTTTTTGTCTCTGCAGCAGGGACCAAATAGCTACTTAGGAAGTTATTAAGCAATGTGAACTCTTCAATATCTGTAAGATAACAAAGGTTTTCTTATTACTTTACCTATATGTCTGTGAACTGCCTGTTGTGGTTTTTTATTAAAATGTTTCCTTCACTTGTGAGTTATTTTCTATAATGCCTTCAGTATCTGTTTTATGGTTATGATAATATTACCAAACTCAGACTTGTTAATGTAAGATTAAGAAAAATAAAATTCCAAACTTGCACTGGCAATATAAAACAAGTTTCTCAATATCAGTTCTGTATTTCATGAAAACATAGTAGCAGTAATAGTCTGTAGTGACTGACATGTTCTACTTCTTAAAATAAGAATAGGTTGGCCACTGCAGGCTGAGTGTCTGGCCCTAGAGATCTCTCACTGAATGAGATCCCCCATAAGTCCCATCACTGTCTGGTTGAGCTGTGGGCATGTATATTGGTCACAGATTGATCAGTCCCAAAATAGCATTTTTATATTCTTGTCTAACTGGTAGTTTTTCACTGTTCTTAGGAATCCATTATTACATAGCTTCTCTGCCAATTACAAATACTGCCCTTTTAAAGAAAATAAGGAAAAATTTCTGGAGTCAAGTTAGCTTCTTTCTTTGTTGTGAGATTTGGTGGTTTAGGTACTGCTTTTCCATCCAGAGGAAATGTTTGATCTGCAGGTAATTTGTATATATGCCAATAGATGTAGTGATTCTTTGTGGCTGACATTTTGGGCTTTTTTTTTTTTCTAAAAAATTCTTACTGCTTATCAGGAAAGCTCCTGTGCTTTGTCCAGGATGCAAAAAACCAAAACAACTGGGTCCATTTGAAGTAGCAGTTGGAACTCTCTTAAATACAGTCTTCTGGTTCTGAAGTTTAATTCAAAAATTAAGTATGTGCAGCAGGAAAGAACGGGGTATCCTCTGTAGTAAGTGTTGCATCTAAAAGCATGTCTGTGGAATAGCAATATAGAGCTGGTAGGTAAAATGATGAGACAATGGTTCATAAATCTATCTAGTGAATATTTATGGAAATAGGGAAAGTTTCTTTGAGCTGCTGCCAAAAGCTTCTACCACTTGTGTTTTGCAAGGTCAAGTTGCATTAGAATAGTCCAACTCTGCTTTCCATGCTGTAATCAACTTTGATGGTGGAAGGAAGGGAGACTTTTTTGGTCGTCAGTATTTATCACAAATCCTGAAACTCTCAGACTTGTCTTAATGCTCTTACAGCTTTGGTGATGAAACCAATGGTGTAAAGAAATGGATGCCTTCTAAACTATTTAAATAGATTCAGTGAACCCCTAATGAAAAGGAGGGAGAGCAAGTTATTCGAGATCTGTCAGTCTTTGATATCTCTGTTCAGCTTGTAATTATATCTGGCAACATGTTCTGACAGCAAATCAGTGGTCTTGCTCTCTGTCTAGTCCCAGACTTTTAAGAAAGAATAGGATTCCTGGGAGGGAGGAGTTTTCCTTTATCTAATCCTAGGTGTACTAGGTGCTGTAAGTACACTGAAAATAATAACTGCACTAATTGGCAATGTCTAACACATCCTATAGAAACTTTTACCATATAAAAACTTGAAAGCTAGTGCTACAGGGTAAAATTTTAAAACAAAGTTGAATCTTATTGTATTTATTGAGTTCTAATGCAGTTTTTATCACTTTTAAGCAGTGCCTTTAAAGCCTCAAAAGTATCTGTCAAAATCTATACATTTTATGCTTTTTACTTTTTTTAAAAAGTATTTTAAATAGCATAGTGGAAAGAGGAACTCCTTAATTGTAGGACTCATAGTCAGAGCATGATATGGAAACTGAAAACTTATGTGGGTTCAAACAAACTGGATAAATTCCATGGCAGGAAATTCATTGTGAGTTAGTGAATACACAGAAACCACACCTGGCTCAGGAAGTCCTTGAACTCAAAATAACTGGCAGAGTGTTCTTGTGTTCTGTGTCCTATGGTAAATTCTTGTGCTGTTGAACCAAGGTGGGTAGGTAAAGTTGTTTGTCTGCACCTTTGCTGGACTCCTCTTGGGAGATACAGATACTGCTTGAGAGTGTGGGTCTTACCTGATATGTTTGTCTAATAGTAGCTGGGTTGAGGTTATCTCCCTGTTGTGCCAATGTGTACAGTTCTCTCCATTGGAGTGGTTTGAGTTAAAAGGTCTTTATGTGATAAAGGTGTGATTCTGACATGTGTTACACAAGGAACTACAGGATAATGGCTTAGTGTTCTCATCTGTCTGCTTATGTCTCTTCCTGCTATGGATTAGGTATGGGTTTTCTCATTATAAACTAATCAACTTGTAGCCATATATACATGTGCAACACATATATAGCATTAATATTTATGTATGCAGCATGCAGAAGTATGTATGTATAAAAGTAAAATGGCCAATCTGAGCAATAATCAGGGTTAGAAAAAAGTCTTACTTGTTCTCTGTGATGAACCAGATTCTTTGTAATGACTATCATGTAAAACAAGTGACTTTTTTCTAACCTTGATTGTTGCTCGGATCCTTATGGAAGCATGATTAAGTTACAGGGAGTTTAAAACTGGCAAACTTAGGAACAAGTGGGCTGGTTTAGGAGTGATACCATTCAGAGCTGCTGCCAGCAGCTTTGTTTATATATCTCTGTGTCTGGCTAACCAGCATCACTTGACAGAACTGGGTTAAGAAACAACCATATGTGTATTTAGCCTGGGAGCTCTGTCACAGATGGAGAACAGCAGCAGCAAGAAACAAAACCTCTTTTGGCTGTACTCACAGCATCATATCAACACTCTGGACCACAGCTCTTAAACTCTTGCAATTTTGTTTTTATTATTATTTTATACTAAGTATGTCAGCTTGGATTGTATGAAATCACATCTACAGTGATGGGCTCACTGGATAGAAAAGCCTACTCATGGCTTTTAATTGCTGTCCAGCAAATGGAGTTCAAATGTTTTAAATCAGATGTCAGAATCTGCGACTCTTCATTACCTGTCCTTACTCCATTGAGCTGCTCTCCGTCATGAATTTGTCAAAATAACCTCAACTCTTTAGTTAATGTCACAAACTACTCACCAGAATGATTGTTTGGGGGGGCACTTAATGATTCACTTTTCTAAATAAATGTAGCTTGCCAAGGATTAGAACAGCAGGGATGCCTTTAAGTACTACTGTATTTCATTGGAGGAGGAGTGCATTAGCAGGGAAGACTAGCTGTTGCATGCCTCCATAGGCTGTCATTATCCCTTCATTTGTAGATTTTAATTAGTAAAACTGCCATAGTGTCTGAAAAGCAGCAGAATGATAATGCTCTGATCAACAGCTATCTGGATACCAGGATAGTAAGATTACTTAAATTAAAAAACCAAACAAAATAAACCCCACCTTTCTTCAAAGCTAATAAGCCTGTTAAAATGTTGTTGCTGGTAGCAACGTACAAGTTTTGCTCAGCCCACCATACAAAATGCCATGGAGGTGGGTGGAGGCTTCTTCCTTTAGTTTCCTTAATATAAACTTAATGACCTGATTTTCAGGTAGCAGCTCTTACTGTTATCTTCTGACTGTTCCTCTGCTAACTAGTAAAACATTTGGGTTTGTTTGAGGGATTAATTGTTACTGCAACATTGTGCAAGCTTGCTGCAGAGACCAGTTTGAGTATAGTCTTTCCTTTTACCTATTTACCATAGTTCAGTGGTGGAAGAGAAGAGCTGCCTGTTGTGCCTGAAGGCGAGTGTGTCATCCATGCAGGTGGCTTTTTCAAACATTTGCAGTGATCACGATCTCAGGTTATTCAGGGCACCCAGATACATTGCTGGATGCTTCACTTTACTCAGAAGCAGCCTTCTACAGGGAGGTGTTGAAAGTCCCAGCACCACCCAGGACAGACTGTTGCAGTCTCCTGGGGCAGAAAGTGTTTCTGGATCCATTCCTCCTGCTCACTCTCGTTGTGCTACCATGATCTTATAGAGTTGGGAAGTTGATTTCAGTAGGCAGACAGAGTAGGCAGCAGGTTATCTGGTTAAATATGGGGAAAGCATCTGTACTGAAGGAGCTTTTGGTGTTTCCAGGGATAGAGCTGGGTTTATCTTGGAATAGCGCTTCTTGGAGCTGAAAACTGTTTTGGTTTTTTTTTTTTTTTTTTTGTTTGGTTTTTTTGTTTGTTTTGTTTCATTGGGTTTTTTGGTGTTTTTTTTTTGTTTTGTTTTTGGTTTGGTTTTTTGGGGGGTTGTTTGTTTGTTTGTTTTCTTTTTAACTAAAAAAAAAAAAGCCTGTCTTGTTGGGAACACGGAAACACCACCTGTGATATTCCTCCATGATTTACTAATTAACTAATCATTGGGCTTTAAGTCTTCCAGTTGGATTAACAGGTGACCTGACAGGTGCTCCTACTTCTACTATTTGTCAAGTTGTGCAGCCTTTCTTTTTTTAAATGGGAATAAACATTCCAGTCTTGGATCATGAAAATTATTCTGACCGTGTAAATACTTTTGCTAATAACATGTCTTGTTAGTTTTTGTGAGCAAAGTGCCATGTCAAAACTTTCAACTTTGGTGGTTATACCACAAAACTTACTATTAATTTTTGTATGAACCACTTCTGAGAAAGCTTTATATTGAAGCTGCATTTCCTCATGGGCTGCTTTCCAGCAGTGAACATCATAGGCATTATGTGGCAAGCTTGTGTATGCGTGCACATTAAAGTCATGTCCTCTACCAGCCCAAGGAGTACTTGAAAATCCCTACCAGTTTCTGAAAAGATCTGCTTTTCACTGAAGTTTGGGCTCATCTGTCAAATTTAGTTTTTCTGAGGGCTGCTTGGTAGTGTGCACCCTTTACTTTTTCTGCTCCTCCTGCTGGCTTCAGTCTGAGGATCTGACTTCGGGGTGCTGCAGAAATGCTCTGGGTCTGCTGAACCTCCTAGACCTAGCACAACGGGGCAATAACTTAATCTTGAAGCACTAGTGGATGAGTCAGACACATTTTCTTTCACTGCTAGTGCTCCTCTGATTATTAGAGTAAGGGATATGAAATAAGACTAACCTGCAATCAGGACCTGTCTTATAGTCCTGAAATTAATAGAAGCAGTTAATCAGTAGCTTGATCAAAGGATATGGCCAGTATCTGTTGTCACAAATCAGAAAATAGTTAATATTTCACAAACAAAAAACTTCCAGGACTGCAGCTATAAAATGTAGTAGGAAAAATAGAGATAGGAAATCTGCAGAGAGAGAACTGAAACCTCTAGATAGTGTATATGCACATACTTGTTCCTACGTGCAAATAGTGCTGGGTATGTTTGTGGTTCTCTTGATTGACCTGCAGGATATTTGGCAGAGATCTGAAAACCTGCTTGCTTATGTATGCTGACTGCTCCTAACTCACACCCACTTGTAATATAAACCACAGCTTCCTTCTGGATATTGGTATCTGTTAAGCAAATGTATAATGGGAAAATTTGTTAGGAAATCAGGAGAGACAGTGATCCTCAATATTTCCACATAGTATTTTAGTGATGAATGTTTGAGATCCCTTGAGGTGTATAAATGCTGCCTGAATGCCAACATCAAACTTCAGAATGCGTGGAAACTTGTTCTTGCATCCAAAACTGATTTCTGAAACTTAATTGTGTTGTATTCTCCAAAGAATATCAAAATAAAACAATCTCAGAAATATTGATTAGAAAAAATCCAATCCACCTGTTGATTAGATCTGAGAAGGAGGATCAATTCATAAAGAAAAAAGGTTTGCAATGCTTCATATCATATTTGATTTCAAGAACTAGATGGATATAAAAAGAGTTTAAGCTCTTGCACTGTGTCCATTATATAGTGATATACACCTGCTAAGAACAACTGTAGAAATTGTCAGGCTTGATGTAAAACATGCAAGTATTTGTTCCTGAGGTTTGTTTGATTTGAGAATATAGGCTGGAATACTTGTCTTGTATGCCTGCCTGGACACTTTTCACTGCATTTTCATGTGTCTTCTATTGACTGCTTTTCCATCTGGAGACACAACCACTCTAAATCACTTGTTACTGTTCCTCTAGGAGGTTGTCACCCCTCAGACTGGGAGAACATAGAATTTCTGGGAGCAGTCTATATGTTCTCTCAGGAAGTTGGAGCAGGTAGCACCCTTAGCCTTTGAGTAAGGCCATGAAAGACCTGGAAAAGAATATCAAAGCTTCTAATACCTACACATTGAATATTTCAGGCATAAGAAAATATTTTTCTTTATTACTCCTGAAGAAATTCTATTATTGTGGCATTAATATTGCTTTAGATCAAAACAAGCCTGTCCTTCGTGGCACTAACTTTTAATATCTGGCAGTTGCCACTGACCACAAAAAATGCTGTGTCTAAATAGTCCATGAAACATAAGTAAATGGAAGCAAATACTGCCTTGCTGGCAGCTGTGGAGAGTTCCATCCCTAGATGTATTTGGCAGATACTGACCTGGAGCTTGCATCCAAGCTGTGGAAGGGTGTATCTGCCATGGATTCATATCCTTATTCTATGGCTGGGTTCAAAAAAAAGTTTGAAGACAGAGTGTGCTGGCTAACAGTTCTAAAGCTGAATGGTGCATTGGTGGGAGAAAACTTATTTTCATCTTCATTAGTGTCATAAGCCTACCCCTGGATCTTGTGTTTGAGGATCTGAGTAGTACACAGGTGTATTGACTGTGGTAGTAGTTTAAGTATTAGTGTGACTATTAATATGACAGAAAAGGCATGTAGGAAATGATTAGTGGGAAGTGTTGTGATAAGTTTGGATGAAGATGCTACTCTACAACACAAACTCCTACCTTTATTTTTCTGATAATTGGCTCAAAATTGACAGAAATGATTACAAGTGTTGTCCTGGCACCAGACTATCTTTGCTATCTAGTGGAGCTACCAGTGAAGATGTTGTCACAAAGGTACTCAGGAATACAGTTGTGGGGATAAACAAACATTATAAGCAGTTCATATGGAAAAGGAAAAGCGGATCTCTTTCTAGATGTGGACAGCTCTTCACTGTAGAAGCAGCAGTGTTAAACCTCAGTCAATTTCATTTATCTTCTAAAACACCTTTGAAGAGGGTTCTCTGGAGGGAGTCTATACATATCTATATATTGTGTCCAGGAATGGCTTGCCTGCTGGATTTGCTTGTTATATGCTGTGATGAAACAATCCCCTTCCATACTGTGCTGCATAAAGACAACTCGGGGCTTTGCAAATAGTGGGAACTCAGTAAGGGCAGGACTGAAAACTGGTGAGAACCTATGCTTGGGGGCAAATGCACCTACTAGACTTGGAAGCTACAGAGGTGCTCAAGAAGTGAGCTTTAATTTAGAGAGATGGAATATAGGCTAACACTGTAGGACTCATGGAGGGAGGACTCTTCCACAAGGCATCTTGGGACAGTAGCCTTTGGACTAGGCCTGATCTTCATGAATACCAGTTTAGCTAAGGACTGAAACACTGATGTAGGAATGCAAAGGGAAAGCTGATAGAGCTCAGTAGAAATTTTCTCATTATATTTTTGTAGCCTTGAGCTGGGAGAACAGAAGTGGTAGTGGTCTTGAGAGCTACCTCTCTAGTGTGGTTTGGAGAAGTTATCCCAGTTCTAAGGAATAGCATTGGAATGGTGATGGAAATGGGTAGGTGCTTGATGCCATGCTTAGGAGACAAAGCAAAATTATTAAGGTAGCTTTGAGCAAGAAGTATGAGCTCTTGGAGGAATGAGTTCTCAATTTCTGAGGTTTTTTATGTTCATAAAATTATATAATAAGTAGGAGAAGCCAGTGATGTCCTTCAGTGTTAGGACAACTTTAGGGGTAAGTGCAAATCCATCTAGCATTGAATTGTTAACTTTTCCTTTAGAGACTTTGGGAGTGTGTTGCTGTGCAGGAGGTGTTTGTCTCCAGGGACACTGTCTTAAGGTCAGTCAGCTGGGCTGCCAGAGTCTGGAAATAGTGGTCTTCAACAGGATCCATGTGTTGTGCTGGTAGGGAAAGCTGATTACCCCAGTGTAGTTTCTGTTGTTGAATTGCTCTTAATGCCACAGTGATGGGAGCTTTATGAATGTCTAATTATGCAGCCTGAACTTTGATATCTGCCCAGCACTTTAAGACAGGTTAAGGTTGCATAGCTAGCTGCTGGCTCTCTTCTGCACTAGTTTGGCTTCTGATTGCTTCTATCTTAACTTGTGTTTGTAGTATGCAGCAGAGGATGGACTTGTACACACAAATGATGCGGCCAGCACAGTGTCCAAAGAATGGATTTGCATTTAAAGGCCCCAGCAGTTAGACTTCCTTAGAGAAGGTAAGGATAACAAACCCCAGGAGATGGGGTTTGGGGGTATTACAGTGTTTGGTTCAGGTAACCACCATACTCAATATGATTTGTCATTTGCTGCCCTGGGAATGTAGCTCTTTGCTATGTCCAGATTGTCACACTGCAATGCATAAAATCCTATCAAAGCCATAATTTAAAGGATTTTGACTACTCCAGTCATCTTAAGGGCTGGTGCTCTGCATGTTTCCCAGGGCTTCAAGTGCATGCTTCTTCAAGCTTTAATACCAGTACTGAGAGCCTGCAGAAAGCTTCTCAGAGTCTGTTCTCTCTATGGAGCAAATTGTGGAGATGATGTTACTCTCTTAGCAATGCACTAGGATGAGGTGTTGCTTAGACAGAATGAGCCACTTTCCTAGGTTACTACAGAATCCAATGTCTAAGCTTCAAGCTGATGTAAAATTGCAGCACTGAAATAGTTTGTATAACAGCAGCTACTCTCTTGCACTTTTTTGTGAGCTTTCTGATCGGGTCACATGAGCCTTTCAGGTTTGGTTTACTTGATCTTCTTCATAGGAACTGTCAAAGGGTGAAATCACCCAGAAAGCATTTGTGCAGAAAAATGAACTGCAAAGCACTGTATTGATGGCTGGACTGTGTGACTTACCGTGTTGTAGTCTCAGAGGAAGATATAGAAATATATTTGCAAACAATACTTCTGTAATCTCTAGTTTTTGAAAAATACATAGTCAAAGAAGTGATAAAATTTCTTGTATGCCCTTTTCTTTCTTCTACCCCCTTTTTCAGCTTCCCTTCTGAAAAATAGCAGCAAAACTGTCCACTTTTTCTACTTCTGCTTTTAACAGGCAATTTAGCACAGGGTCTAATCTACTTCTGGACAAAATCTTTACCTGCAGCACCACTTCACTGTCATCTGCTCCAAGTGTGCTACTTTCACACGTGTGAAAGTGGCCATCTCAGCTCACTGGCTAACAAGGTGGCCTTTGGCTGGACTGATAAAGCTAAATCCCTGCACTGACAATCTGAGCCATAGTTAGCTGCCAAGTAGGCTCCTGGCCTAAACTGTGCTATATCACTTCCCACCTATCTATGGTGTTGCCATACAGTGCCTAGGTCAGGAAGCTGATCTAGCTGGAAAAACTCATGGGGTTTGTCTTTCAGTCTGTTTTCAGCCAGTTTACAGCTTAGCAGTGTGAGTACCTGTGCTGGCCCAGAGACAGGAAGGCAGAAGTGGCCAAAGCAGGCACTGAGAAGTATTAATGGCATTGTGATGTAGGACTTGATTGTAAAACTTGACCTCCAAAGGTAAAAAATCATGTAATAGTGAATAAATTCTGGTATTCTCTCAGTGAAGCACTCTTAATTTTAATAGAAAATGCCATTGAAATTTTGTGTGTGTAAGGCAAAAACTAAAGCTTTTGGTTCTTCTGTAAAGATTCTATATTTAGGAAATCAAGAAATTAATATTTGCTTTTATCAGGGTGTTCAGTGACTTGCACAACCCTTTCATGAAGATTCCTTCACCCTTTCTGATGTTTTGAACAAGCACAGCAAGTCTAGATGGAGATTTTGATTACGTTTCCAGCATTGCCACTTCTTGAGGCAATTGTGCTCAAGAGAAAAACCACCAGAACTCTAGAAATGATCAGATGGATCTCTTACTGTTTTAAAGTTCATGCATAATTTTCAGAAATGTGCACACAGGCCACTAAGCCCTTCCCTCAGAGCACAGGTGCTGAAATCACGTGAGTCCTTGAGGATTTCTGCTTGATAAAAAAAAGTATTAAGCTGCTCTTAACACAAATATAGCTCAGCCTGAACCTACAAAGTATGATCTTTCATTCTTTAACATAGCAAAAAAAGTCTTTTTTACATAGTTTTGCACACAGTTTAAAATTGTTCTTTTTAGTTAAAGTGTTTTACAACCTCTTATTTTGCATTTGACATTTTAATAAAAAAACTTTTGTCTTGTATATATTTGTCTAATCTTTGTAAAAGAAGCCACTGTAAACTTTATATGCAGGCATATTTTACTCAGTGCAGAAATAATTAGGAATGTAAATTGGATTATCTGAGGAAGAAAAATGCTGTAACTTTGTAAAAATGTGTGGGATGTTAAATGCTTTGTCTCTGATTGTTATCTTGTATGCTTTTCCTATGCACTCAGGGATTTAAATTTTAAAAGGCTTACAAGAGTAGGCATTTTCAAACTTTGATCACACTGCTTATTCAGAAAATGAGAAATGCAGTTAACCTTTCTCCTGTGGTACTACTTTTATATTTCCACTTCATGCTCTCCCCACCCTTCTTGCTGTTTGACTGTCTTCAATGCAAGAAAAGTAATTGTGAAGTGTAGTTAAGACCCTGGCCCTCGTCTGCTTTGAGGGAGGGTCAGTCAGGGCCAGTAGCTTGAGCTTGGTCTCTCTGGACTAGAGCAAGTAACCCAGCAGCACAATTGTCTCTCTTACCAGAGAAATCAGATGACGTACATGTTCTTAAATAACTGATGTCTTCTAGCAGCCCTGGGTCTCCCTGTCTGCCCTGGGACTGGGCTTCAAGCACAGGAGTATATCACTACACCTTTCCTTGGAAATTATAGTCCTCATTTGTACTGAAGAAAGGGGGAAGGAAACTCTGAATTAAAGAGATGTAGGCTCAAAGTTACAAACTGGCTAGATTCTTTGGCACATTGAAAATAAATATTGTAGAACTGAGGAATATAAGCACTTTAGGTAGGTTGTGCTCTAGGAGTCAGTTACCATGATCCCAAATCCACAAGAGTGCCTTGGTATCCCTAAAAGTAAGTACAAGGGAAGAAAGAACAAAAGGTGGTGGTGGGGTGACAAAGTAGAAAAAGTCTTCAAGACAAGACAAGTGATAATCTTATTTCTAGTATCTAATTTAAAAAACTCAACCTTCCCCCCTTTTATTCCTCCTCATTTTTTGCTCTTTGCTTTTGTGGGTGCAACCCTCCCCCACTCATTACTGCCAAAGTAATGTTGATTTACATTTTATCCTGGAAAATGTCATACTTGTTGCAGTCTAAAGTATTCGACAGGGCCTTTTTTTTTTAATCACTGTTCTGTAAACACGAGTACATTGAACACAATTGATGCAAAGTATTTTTAAATGGTGTTTCCAACTTTTCCTTCTGAGAAGATAGTTCTGCCTTTAATTATGTAGCACAATTATAAATTGGTAGTTATGCATAAGGGAAATTATCCTATATAAGCCGCTATGGAAGTGATGGGGGAATAGAATCTTTGCCTATTAACTGTGCAGGAGTATCCCAAGTGTGCAAATAATGACAGACAATGAGTGGATGGGAAGCAGTAGGCCAGAAAAAGTGTGGAAATATAAATCACAAACTAAATGCAAAAATAATTAAATGCTTTTGCAAGAACAAACTTCATATTGAGATGTTTCACGGGCTTCTTGTTTGGGATGCCTTTGTATTTTTCTAAGTATTCTCTACAGTGTAACTGTAAAACTTCAGCAAAAACTTATGACCAACAATTTGCTCAAAAACTGCAGTGTGAACACAGAGAATGTGCAGACAGCTCCCAGAGGCCTGCTGAGGGCATGGGCATTGCTTAGTTTGGTGAAAGGACGCTGGGGAAAGGTATGAGAACAGTATATTAAAAAACATGGCAGTAAAAAGAGAAGGAATGAATTCTTCCCATTGTGCATGGGACCAGGAAAGTGAGATGGACTTACAAGCAGGGGTTCAGAACAAACCTTCTCCTATGAGCTGTCGTTAAATACTAATCTGAACTCCCTGAGAAGGCTGCACAATCTCCACCCTGGTAGTCTTTTGGGACTGGTTGGTGAAGCACTCATCAGAAATGGCACTGGTATAACTGGTCTCACTGTCAGGCACAGGTGTGGACAAGATGTCCTCTTCAGGTGTTCATCTTTGTGATGATAGTTTTTTTCTTAGGACCCTGACCTCAGATGTTATAAAGTTAGCTGTACATCTTAGCCTCCAACTTGGACCATATATATTTTGCTATTTTTCACAAGCTCTCTCATGTCTAGGAGTCTTTGGATTGTATATTTTTCAGAACTAATCGTTTATATTCCTTTTCAATATGTCTCTCTGTTTAAATTTATTACAATGTTAAATACAATTTAACCTAATGCTGAATATAATATTATTCCCTCTTTATAATGTATGTTTTAGGAAACAAATAAACTAGAAATAAGATGCTCCCTACAAAAGGGTGAAATGTGTATGTTCTGTTTTCTTTTTGCAAAATTAGTTGGTGAATCTCATAGCTTTGCTATCCCTTAATATCTCCATTATCTCAGTTAGGCAGGTTCTCAGCTGGAGGCAATTTTATTTATTTAAACAGGAAAGCTTGAGACTCCATCAGTAAAGATGAAAGTCCAATTCCACAATGTAACTTTCTTGAGGTTAAGAGTATTGATTGAACTCAAGATGTGAATCTATTGCTCATGTGTTTGAATGTGTAAAGAATTTGTAATACAAAGGTAACTGGAATTAATCTGAAAAAATATGTGAAAATATATATTATACTTTCATAAAGACTATATTTAAATTTATTGTTACATGGAGAAAGTTGTGTTTTTTTCTTCTCTTTTTCTGTGCTTCCCCCCTCTGTCCTGTTCTGCTTTTCCCAGAGTCACCTCTTTGACCTCTCTGGAGCTGGGAATAGAGTAGATTTGGGCTCTGCCCCTCACTGTGGGAGAGAAGGGGATGAAAGGTGACCCAGAGCACCAAGCATCCTGGGTGAATGTCAAAGTGCTGTCCCAGGAGCAAGGACAACAAAGGGCAGGCGTAATCCTCTCCCCACCATCTCCCACCCAGACCCTGTCCCTTTCTGGTGCTGTGTTCAGGGAAGGAGCTTGTGTTTGCTGGGCTTGCCACGCCCTCAAAACAACTGGTTATTTCAGCTGTGCTCAGACAGGCATGGCCAGCTAGTAGAGCCACACTAACTCCTTGTTTTGTTGTTTAATTATTAATCACTTGAATGGAGATGTAAACAACTGCACTTTCTTGTATCCTCACCCAGAAAGGAGCCAAGTGATCCTTTTACATACCACAGGTCACAGATGGGCTACTTGGCCAGCAAGTCTGGGCTGTCAGAGCAAGCATAAGCAAGATGACTTTGCTTTCACCTACCTCTGCTTGGTTTGTGAAGCTGATAGAAGGTCATGCTATACTAAAGAAAACAAAGGAGAAGATTTGTTTTCATGGTGTAAATGGAGTGTGGCCATAAAAACTGTTCTCCTGTGGCTTTTGCAAGTCATGTGGCAGTTCCTTGGTGCATCTCCCCAAAGACTGTAGGTCTGATCAGCTCTAGGAGCAGATGAGACACTGCAGCAATAGAGTCGCAGCACACCCTGCTGAAAGAACATACAGCCAAAGTACTGCCTCCAGAACCAAGCTGGAAAACAGCTGAAAAAGCACTGTGGCTGCACTGAGAAAAGTTATAAAATACCAAGCCCACTTCTTCATTTACTCATGTGAGAAATGTGGCTGCACCTATCAGCCTGGCCGGGTTCAAGGGCTGTGACTGATTGAGTGGCCATAGCTGAGCAAAGAGCCCCCATGAACTCCAGTAAACCCTACCCTGACTAGCTCCCACTGCCTCTGATAAACTGCCTGAAACACAGAAATATCATACTATCTCATACCCAAACTTTGGGGGTTTTTTAACTTTATCTCTTCATTTAATGAAAGATATCACTTCTGCCTACACGCTCTGCCTCTATCCATATCCTAGGGCCATGACTTCATAGTACAGGAGGAATCCCATTTGAAGATCCCTTCCCACCTCACCAGCCCTGCTTGCACACAGCCCTGTGCAACCACACGCCACCTTGGGTCCTGGGCATGGCTCTGAGGATCTAAGGGCATCCTTGGGCACAGAGAAGCAACAGAGATTTTTAATTACTCTATAGTTGGCTATTACTGAACACAGTTTGGAGTTGGATCAACATGGTGACCACGCACACAAGGGAGCTCTAGTGCTGAGCCAGGAATGAGGAGTGCAGAACAAAGGAGAACCATCAACAACACAGCTCTGTCACTAGAGCATCACAGGACCCCAGGCAATGAAATAGCCTGAAGGACTCAGGGGAAATTTATGGCAGGCCAGCTGGAGGCTCTTGCCCTGATGACAGCACTAGCACATCAAGTCATCCCACACTCCATGAAGACTTCCCCTGATGGGTGAATGGGGGGAAGAAGCTTATCCCACCCAGCCTTGTTGCACCATGTAAGAGAAATCAAATGGAGGAGTGGTTTGGACCTCAAAAGCTACAAGCCTTGTCTGCCCAAGCAATTAACAACTAATCTCATGCTGATTTGTGAGCCTGACTAGTGGTAAAAGAATGGACCTGGGCTCACCACACTCAAGGAGCCTGGGGGGGAAGTGCTGAGGCCCTGCTGTGAATTGCTGCAGGTGTTTGGGAGGACTGCGCACTGAGCTGAGGCTGCGTGAGCTCTGCTGCAGCCAGATCCATGCTGGGGAGGGACAGAGGGAGAAAGGGAGGGAGGAGAGTCCTCTCTCACATGGCTGCAGTCACATTTAAGTGCACTTGGCAGCGAGAGCCCACCATAATAGCACAGGGATGAAATGGGAATGTACAGAAATTAGTGCAGGGAAAATTAAAGATGGCCTACATTAATCAGCAAGGCTAGTTTGCTTTTTAGAGAGCTGCTACACATTGGTGCCTGCAGAGAGAATCTATCCATCATTATATAAAGAAACATTGGTAGCAGAATGGGATTTTGTGGGTGCTTGCTCTGAGATATCTAACACCTAATCTCATGTCTTGTATCCATCCACGCACGTGGGCAGTTGCAGGGGCTGCCGCAAGCCAGAGGCTGCTGGCTCTGTCCATGTGTCCCAGCACCTGCTCCTCTGGCTTCCAGGAAAGAAAGGATCACCCATGGCTTTGCTTAGCTTCCAGTCTCAGCCCCTACATCAAAGCTAGCATGAGGTTACAGAGGTATCTGCGCTGCCAGCTCCCCAGCAGTACCAGCTTTCCACAGGCAGCATCTGGCGCATGCTCACCATGTGAAAAGGCACAACAGCATTTCACCTGCATTTTTAGAAGACTGATGTGTAACTTGGAGTGCAAGATTCAGGCCAAATACAGAACAAAGCAGCCCGTTTATTAAAAAGTTTCAGCCCATGCAAGTCTGCCTTCGGGTGAAGTGATATGTTACATGGAAAAAATGTCACTTACTTATAAGCTATCACAAAGTAAGCATAAAGTGACAGAGTGACATTACTGGAGCACTCCACTGCTTGTGAGCCATCCCTGAAATACAGTTACAACCAGATGGGAAAAACTAGTAAGGCAGAGTTGAGACACAAGCTTTAACCCTTGATCCTTTTTCAGACAGCAACTGCAAAAATAGTATGGAATGGCATGAGATATTCATTATTTCTTTCTGACTTCAGGTTAAAAAGCAGCCTGTGTTCAAGGATACAGCACCCAAAGTTTCAAACCCGACCTGATCTCCAAGTCTCAGGCAGGCTGGGTCCCCTTTCCATGCATGGTCACCAACTGCAGCTGCTCTGCAGGTTCAGTAACACCCTTGCTGGTGCCTGGTGAAGGGACTGTGCAGGTACCTTGGGTGGTGGCAGTGCAGGTACCCGGGGTTACAACCACCTGGGGAGCTCACGGGCTGTGGGAGCCCTTGGTCTGCAGTGCCACTGGAGCATCACACAACATCACTGTGGATGTCCTTCCCCCACTGCTCTCCAAGCAGGATCAAAAAGGTATAACAAGGTAAAAATAAATAAATAGTGACAATGTAAAACTGGGTGCTGTGCTTAGCTGTACACCTCAGCATATTTGAGGTCATTACTCAGATCTTCATCCTTTGTCAGGAAAAAAGAGGAAAACAATGCTTGGGAAAAGCTGGGAGCCTCTGGCACAGCCACCCCATCTTCATGGGCAGCACGTTGCTGGGCAGAGTTAAACCACCCACCCAGCACTGTGTGGCAAGTGGAAAAAAAATGCTTGAAACCAAGCTCTTGGCCACAAAGGGTTTGAGAATAAAGTCCACTTCTGTCCCATTGTGCAGGTGATTTAGAAAATCACCCCTCCCAACTCATTATAAAACCTATGGGCTGTGACCAGCTTTTTTGATGCTACAAGCAAGTAATTCTGCTGTTGACATGTCTGTCTTGTACCACAGTGAGACCTCCACCAGCTGAGGCTGTGGCCACAGAGGGCACTTCCCAGCCCAAGAAGATGGAGCCTGTTAGGTGGAAATACAAAAAGGCAGTGTCTTCCAAATCTGTCTGTGTGTGCTCTGGGATTAATGTATAGCAGCTGAACCAACTGAAAGGAAGGACATTTCTGGTTCAATTAAATGAGCAAACTGAGCAACCAGATGCAAGAATAAAGAATAAAGAATAAAGAATAAAGAATAAAGAATAAAGAATAAAGAATAAAGAATAAAGAATAAAGAATAGTTGCCGCTTGTCCAGGAGACAGCTTCCGAGCTGGGGGCTGGTTTGGGGATGGGCCACTTTGTCCTGCTCCTGTCCATGAGAAAACCATTGAAGCTGTCTCTTGGCACGTAGGTGACTTGAACTGACATCAGTGGTGATCATACACTTGCACTGGAGGGGAAACTGAGATTTCCTTGACAGCAAACACTGGCTCTCCCTGCAGTGCACACCAGGATCACCTGACAAATCCCACCCGGGTGATGCACAACACACTTTGGGTATTGACAGATTTACAGAAAGCTGTTTAAGGTAGAAGGCAGCTGCACAGCCGCTGTAAAAGGCTCCTGCACATTCTTATTTTGTTGTGTTCAGCCCAACCAAACTAATAAGATGAAAGGCAATTTCAAAGCACCTTGTAGATTGTCTTGTCCAAGAGCTTCTTAAAAGCTCACACAATTAAAGTGCATTTGATCTAAAAATATGGCATCAGTTGGGACAGTGTATAATAGCTAAAATGTTTTAACCCAGGAGAATCAGCTCTGTTAAGTGTATCACTTTACAACTGCTGGCACCTGGGAATAGCGTCTGTGTTTCTGGGTCAGTCTTTCAGATCCTAGTTTGTCAGACTAAAAGGGACTGAACTTCTTCTACCTAAAATGTAACAGCTCTCTCTGTACTGTGCACTTCAGTAAATCTAATGGCCAGCAGCAGTGCACAAAAGTCACGCATGCAGCTGGTGAGAGTGCTGGAGTTTGTGATTTAGTCCATCCTGAAATCAGTCCCTGGCACCCCATTTCACTGCAATTTGCTATGGAAGTGTTTCTGCTGCTGATTGATTTCTGTTGTTTCAAAGCTGACAGTGCTCACTCTGTCCTCCCCAGCCCAGGCTGCAGAAATTACCCTGGTCCCACCCTCTGGAGACTCCATAAAAGCAGAGTCTGAGCAACCCCTGGTCTCAGGAAACCTGAGTTTCACCTTACTCTTTGCTAACCTAGTAGTCTGACTTCTTTTGGGTTTAGCACAAGATGGCTAATGAGCATTATCTGTAAGCTAGGGAAAGTGCAAACAGCTTTTATCTCCACAAAGCCAGGCAGTGTGTCCCCCCACTGGCTTGGGGTCAACAGCATCTGTCTGAGAGGTTAAAAACTACCAGCCTCTTATCTACAAAACCTATTGCAACACAGAGACCTGAGATATCTTATTTTCTGGCTCTCAAGACAAAGGCCTAGGCTTAGGTCGACACTTTAAAGTTTCGTTTTACCAATCGTGAGTTTGCAGGGCTTCGTGTGTACCATCCCTGGCCAAACAGCCACATTGCGGGGCTGCTGTTATCACAAAAGTGAAACCTGTTTAAACTGTCATCCTGCTATCGAGTATTCCAGCTCTGCTATGTCCAAGGAGAAGCAGGTAGTCAGTTCAAGGGCTGGAGCTGTTTGCTTGATAAATATTGATGGTGTGGAGCAAGGAGTATTGCAACACTGCAAAAGGTCCTTAAATATGTTCAGGGGATGAGAATTGCCAGCACTGTTGTGATTTTGAAGCTCGTATAATAAATGATTCAACAACTGTACAGTTACCATGGGGATGAATTCTCATTGAGCCTAAAATTACCAAGCTGCTGACAAGGACCTATTTTTAGTATCAGCAGATGTGTATCTTTAAGAACATCAGCACAGACCTACTACTGTGTGCTTGTGTATGCATGCCTGCTCGCCTGTAATTGAGTTTTCTCATGCTAATAATAAAAGCAAAAATAAGTAAATGTCTGACCACTGCAATAGACAATGCAGTGATTTAGGCAGGGGGTGATAAGTGGAAGTTGCAATTAATACCTGATAAATAAAGCATGCAAAGAGGCCAGATTGCCAGTATGTAACCGAACCAGTAAGCAGAGCCCTATCATTACTGTCAGCTACCATGCGTCTATTTTTGGTGTCTGTGAGTATCTAATGGGAAGCACTCATCTGCCCTGTCAGAGCCCCACGACACAGGAAAGCGGAGGCTCGAAGCCGACACGAGCTGCTGGCACAGATCCTGAATCCCCACACTCGAAGACGGAGTTTGTAAACGCTCGCCCTCTACTTCGCACTTGAGGGAGGTGCGAGGATAACCGCGCAAGGAATCCCCAGCCTAGGCGAGGTGTGAATCCCTGCCGAGCGGTGACACAGCGCAGCCGGGGCGGTGCCGAGCCGCGGAGCGCTCGCTGCCGGCGGCGCGGCTCGTCCCCGGTGCTGACTCACCGCGGCAGCCCCGCTCGGGTGCCGCCAGCTCAGGAGCGAAAGGCTCCTGCACCGCTGACTTTCACTGAGTTTTCCTCATTAACTCTAATAGGACGGGCTGGAGACCTGCCTTTTTTAATAGCCTCATTTTGCTGAGGGAGAGGCCAGAGGGTGGCTATAATGACATCTCATTTGGTGATAAAAGGATTAGTTTGTTTTTGCCAAACACGTAGCAGGATAGACATATCTCTGCTCGCCTCTTGGCAGGCCAGTGCAGTACGTATACATGCAAAAGGGGTTTGCTAGCAAACCAGCCAAGCAAAAATCAAAAGCAGTACATTGCAGCCAGATAGGATAATACAGTATTACAGTAGAAAGTTCAGCAGTTTTGTTAAAAAACCAAACAAGCTCTTCTAGTTTCTGAAAGGCAGGGATGGAGACAAGGGAGAGGACTGTGGTGGTTCAGAGCAGGCAGCAATGCTCCTGCCTGCACTGCCATGTGAGGCTCTGGTCACGCCTCCCACAGACAGCAACAGAGAATAATGGCATTTCAGATAAGACAGAGGGGGAGAATTAAGGATGAAGAAAAGCC
Source organism: Lanius collurio (assembly GCA_020086605.1). Lineage (NCBI taxonomy): Eukaryota > Metazoa > Chordata > Aves > Passeriformes > Laniidae > Lanius > Lanius collurio. The sequence continues at coordinate 43,741,941 of JACBWW010000003.1, forward strand.
CTTGTGCTGAGACACATTTGGAAAAAAATGTGAACCGTCGACTCCAGAGTAAATTATGCAAAGGAGTCTGATTAAACCATCCATCATTCCCCATTTTTGATATTTAACTGGGAAAGAAAGATTAGTTCCTCAGAGTTGGCTCTTGGATATGTGTTGGCCGTATACACTCTGCTCTGGGAGTGTACATGTGTCTGTTGCAAATGTCTGACTCTGCTAAGAAATAACAGTGTTCTGCCCCTATAGAAAACTACACACACACCCCCCTCCCTTTTTTTTTTTTTTCCCCTTAATATTTGACCTTAGCTAACTTAAACATTGGGGGAGTATGGTTTTACTCTGAAGAAGCCATTCCTGGGGAACCTAGCCAACCAATATTCCAGGTGAGGTTCAGAGATGCTCTCATTCAGAAAACCTGAACAACTTGGCCACGCTGCTGGAGACAAAAGTGAGAGCTTCAGGAGATCTGGACAGCTGAACTGCCTGGGCTGGCCATGCCCTGTTAAGATCATACATGTGGGCTTTCTTCTGAACTTCCTAATGCCCTTGCCAAAAGAAGAATAAGAGGGTATGCACTGGGGACCTGAGACGTACAGGGCACACAGATATGTCTGAGAGGTGGTCTCAGGTTCATGGCTTATCTGAAGTAAAGGATGTGAATTTAACTATGTACCAAACAGAAACTTGACCTCACATTTAATTTTTATCTTGAACAACTCTCCTGGGTTGCAGTGTATTCTATTACCATCCTCATGAGCTGTTGAAAACAGGTGGGCAGTGTTTCCTGGCCTCCTCCCTATCTTTCTGTTAATGGCCCATCGACACCTGGCCTCATGACTCATCATCCCATTGTGAGATGTTCCACCCAGAAAGAGGAACCAAGCATTCCATCCTGGATATAATCTGAGATTCTCAACACCACAGACACCCTTTCCACTGGATTCCCAGAGGACAGGAGCTACACAGCCACCACTGGACCTTCCGAGGAAGAGCAGCCCCTTTCTACAGGATCACTGCTTCAACAGAACCACATCCACCACTTCAGGAGGACTGCAGCCACCATCTTATTGGACTGCTACCACCACCCTGACTAACAGGGTGTCAGGTTGCACCCTGACTCCGTCAGTTTGAACCAGTATTTGCTGCCTTTTATTTTTTAAATTTTTTTCCCTATTAAATTGTTAAATTGTTATCTGACTTGGTGCCTCCCACTGGTTTGTTTTCAAACTAGTACAACAACCAAAATTGGAGTGGTTTTGTTGTGCGGGCACAGTGATCAGAAACACCCACACAGGCACCGGCCTAGAACAATTTCTGAGAAATCAGTGGTTCACAGGAAACTGCTTCCTGATAGAGAAAATGTTGACAGCTCTTGTCAAGTCCCAAGGCACTTGGTTTTATTGAGACAAGAGCTGCATCTATGAACACAATCCTAAGAGCACAGGGAATTGGGTCCTTCAAATCCAGGAAAGGTCTTTTTTCTTGGCCTCTTTGGAATAACCCTTGTCCTTGGGCACACATGAACATTGCACTGTTTTGTTTCCTCTTGAGTCTCAAGGTATGATCCAAATGATCCATATGTAAGCCATGGAGGAATAAGAATGCCCAAACCACAAAGATGACATCTGCCATCCTTTCTGTCCTTTTAGTCTGTCTTTTCTACTGCTGGAAAAGAAAGTGCATGTGTCTGCCTGAGCAGTATCAGCTGAACAGTGGATGTCCTCCTTGTCACAGATGAGCAATCAATGCCTGGGGGAAGGACATTATTGCTTTTGAAGCATCACAGATTTCAGTGAGAAATACCAGAATCTAGATATAGAAGAAACTGAGGAGAATGGTCTTTTCAACCATAGGACCCTAAATGAGAGTAGTACTCAAGGTGAATCAGGGTGAATGAATGGCAGGAAAAAGCCTTGAAATTACATGCTTGCTAAGGACTAGATTCACATAGCCTGGATTCCTTATTCCTAGTTGAGATTTAGGGAAATACTGGGTGAATTCCATGCACTGCATTAGAAGGGAATACTTAGCTGTGAGCGAATGTGTCAACTTTCTGGGATCACAGGATAGTGCAGGTCAGAAGGATCTCTCAAGAAATCTCCAGCCCAAAAACCTGTCTGAAGCACGGACAGCTCTGAAGTCAGACCATGTTACTCAGTGTTTTATCCAGTCTGATCAAACCCACCAAGGATAAAAACTACAACCTCTGATCAACCTGTTCCAATATCTGGCTGCCTTAATGGGGAAGAGGTTTATCCTTATATCCAGTACATAAGGATGTGGTAAATTATATAATCAGCTTTGCTGTGCCTCAGAGACATCACCAAATACAGTGTGAGTGTTAACTGAGTAATAGCAGTTATTCAAGGGAAGCAGTTGATGCCAGGAACACCCAAGGCCATGAATTTCAGCTGTGAGCTATAAATGAAATCGTAAGTGCTGAAGTCTTTGGTACTGACAAAGCTTTGTCATCGTTGTTGAATGTACAGTCAAAAGAGCAGCAAGCCAATAGATGCTACTTATACTTAATTTTGTTCACTGTGATATGGGTTGCGGTGCAGTAGCAACAAACTAACTTAAAGGAAAAAAAAGCAACTTGAAGAGGAAGGTGTAACTGCTACAACTCCAGTGCTTCCAAAACACTTTGTAACAACCAAGGAGTCAAAAACCACACAGGTTCTGTTTTATAGCCGCTACTATGGAAATCAGATTTGGGCAGTGCTGTACTTCTCCCTCTTCCCCATAGAGGCTGAGGTTTCTAAGTGGAGCAATAAACAAAAGGTTCAGATCTCAAGTGCTGGGCTGTTGAGGAGTTCTGATGCAGAGAAAGCCCCCAAATGATGTCTGTCCTGTTGTCTGTCCTGCAAACCCACAATCCCAGTGTCAATCAGTGACAGGAAAAGAGTAAAACCCCAGCAAGACCCGGGCCAACAGCACACTAGAACAGAAGGAAGAGTCAGTGCTGCCCACAGTCAGTGTTCACATTTCCACACTCTTTTGCATGTAGCCAGGGATAGCTACTCAAGCCTGTCTTAGTTTTCTCTCCCATGCTACTGTTTGCCATGCCACTTTCATCAGGAAGTTTGTTTCTACCTACAGTTCTCCAGATGGGTCTCTAAGAATCTTTCTTATCATGATGGGGCTCCATAATATGCTCTCAAAATTCTAGTAACTACTTTCTCTAGGCATTAGTAAGGGGAACTGAGCCTTATGTACTCTTTTGGGTTTCAGTGTAGATCCCTTGATCTAGAGTGTCTAAAACCATTTCCCCCCAAAGTTGCTCCTGTCCTTGTGTTGGTTCTTCACCTCCCCAGTTTAAAACTCTCTAAAGTTTATGAACTCAAAATAGTGCCTCATGGATAACACAATTTCAAATTCTATGTGCCTGCAACCATGTTTAAAACTACTGAAGTGAAAAGAATTGACACTTTTAATAACAGATAAGCGAAAGCCATTGCAATAATAAGGCAGACCTGCATTATGCTGGCTGCAAACTTCAAGTCACTCCTGCACAAAGATATCCTTCAGAGTTATTCAGCATTGATATATACCTTACAATAAGGATTTTTGTTTTGTTTAAGAAGAAGCAGGTAAACCTCAACCCATTTGAAATTCTATTTCTTACAATAATTTGGTAGTTCTGGTAGGGTCTGATCTGCTTTTTCTAAGATAAGACCTGTTCAGGAGCAGCTATCAAGGCAATGCACACACAAGACATAGGCAGTATTGTACTAAAGACACACTTGCCTTAACTTTTACAAGACAAAAAGCAATACTATATTCTTACATGGTATTTACTGTATTTTTTTCCTGAAATTTTAATTTTAAATCTAATTTGTAGCATGTAATTTTATAAGTCTATATTTATTCTTAGTGTCCATAAAATACCTGCACATTTGACCCTGAACACAATTACTGTTTCAGCAAGTCACATCTGATCCATGCTTGTGTGTGCACATGCACAGCACCCAGGCTGAGCATGTTTGCTTTTTAGCCCCAAAGCATCTGTTTCACTGCAGATTGGAGAACAGGATAACCACAAACCAAATGTGCCATGAAAGGCTTTCCAGGAAAACAAGGGGGAAAGTGAACATTGGGGCTGTGAATCACTTCTAAATCCCTGCTGAGGTAGGCAGTTTGATTTCCAGAGGTTCTTAACATCTGTGGCCTCTCTCAAAAGGGAAAAAATTAAAAAGGTGGGAGAAGAGCAGAAGAACAGATCTATACCGATGCAGATGTGGAAATTTACGTCTCTTATTTCCATCCTGCTACCAGTCTGGCACACTCCAGGCTGACTTACCCCTTTTTTGTCAGAATAAGTTTTCTGTGTCCTGTGATCCAGAATCCAGCCACAGTTCAGGTCAGAGCTGAGAGCAGCTGAGGGAGTTTGCATTGGAGGCATTGGAGGAAAGCAGCTGTCAAAGCAGCCTGGTGAAAGCTAACAACAGAGCAGAACAGCAAGATAGAAAACATAAATGTCTGGTTTTTTACCTTCCAAAACAATGTAGAGATGAGATATCACACCAGTGGAGCGTACCCATGCACTGACAGATAGGTATTGCCAGAATAACAACTGCCAATGCTGCCTGCTATCAACAGGAGAAGATAACGTATCCCATTCATCATCCATTTTCAGGAGAAGCTGGGGATGTACGTACATGTGTTCAGTCACCTGCTTCAGCCCTGTGTGGTTTCCTCTGCAACACTAAGTTAGTCTTGTAAACAAGAAAAGGCATTGCGATGTGGATTTGAGAACACTAATAACCCAAATTTGCACTCTAACTGCGAGCCCATGCTTCTGTAAATTTAAGCCTTGAAACTAGGACAATTGTTGTGATGTGGGTAGAATAAGCCCCAATCTCTTATGGCAAAATGCTTAGAGCAGTAAATATTTACTATTAAGCTAGCCAGGATCCATTTCCTCTAATTAAAACATTTTCATCCTGGTGCTGTTTCATCCCTTACCACCAAATGAAAAATGTATTTAAGTCAGTGCTGCTCCTGAAAGTGATCCCATAGAGCTGGAAGACTACAACTTCTCTGGACTATAAAATCAATCCTTGCCCCCCTGAGGGGCAGCTGGTGATACAAGCCTCACAGTGTGCCAGGGAGCAGTGAAGTTCCTTGGATGAGGACTGAAGTACCTACATGGGAGGAAAATGAGAGCAGGTCCATTTATTCTCAAATTTACCACTTGGCTTCCAAGCTCAAAGTTCCAGCAAGATTTTCTTTTCCCCCTAGCTTTGAAATTGTTGCTGCTATCAAATATGTAATTGGGGTTGGAACTGAACATATTAAACTTCTTCATATAGCTCAGGATCTTAGAGCCTATCCTTAGCACCTCTTCATGAATGAAGTCCTGCCAAGTTAGTAATTACAAGGAGGACACAGAGACAAGATTTTTTTACAATTTCTTTTGTCCTACCTAATGCCTGCAGTGATGAAGAACACCCTTAGCTGGCTGTATTACTCTACCAGACACCACTGTATTATATAATGAGAAGCAAAAATAATACAGTTCAGATCCAGGATATTGCATAAGGAACAGCTAATGCTGCACGCCTCTGAATTTATGGTGCTTGATTTCCTGTAGCTTCCCTCTGTTGTGGAGTTTACAGTGTTTACTAATGCAGCTTGAGTACACTGCAGCCTTCCTCTCTCCATGGGCACCAATTCTTTTCCAGCAGCTGCCTTTTGCCAAGGAAATTGCATAATGGCAGTTCTGCAGCTTTGACAAAGGTGACTGAGGTTAGTCACACAGCTAAAACATAATTTTTGGAAGAGAAAAAGTGAATCAAACTCATTGACTCAAGAAATGAGTTTGCTGATGTAATTTTTGTGTTCCCCCAAAGGCATTTATGTAGTCATCGTACCACTTCAAGTGGTATTTCCCAGCTACTTCTAAGAAAAAACACAACAAGAAACATAACCAAACAACAATAAAACAAAACCAAAGCAAACAAACAAACAAACATCCCCAAAATAAAAACTAAAAACCTCAAACCAAAACAAACAAACAAAAAAACAAACCAGAAGAAAATTCTCACAGAAGTTGAAAATAATTTTTCTGTTAACTTTATCTGTTCATTTCATTGCATTTCTCCTGGATTTCTCCATGGATTTCTCCTCCAATTTTTGTCCTATGTTGTACAAACTGAAGATGAAGGACACTATTAACTTGCCCTCCAACTCACACTGCAAGTATTATAAGGAGCTAACCAGACTGCGGCCACCAAGAAGTGACGGAGCTACAATATTTGAAAGTCAAGTGAATAAGCACATCAAAAGTACCCATCAAAAAGCAACTGAAGAGAAAAAAGCTACTTAATATTTGGGAAGAGTAATATGACATGGACAAAAGATGTAGAAGTGAAATACTTCAACCGCAAGCTGAAAAAAATGGCCTGGGTAAGGCAGGGAATGCAGGGTGAAGAGAGGAAAATCATGGGGTCAGGGACTAGGAGGGAATGAGAAATGTTTTTTAGATGGAGATGTAGGAGATGTCACCAACACTGGGACTGGCCTCAGCCAACCAGAACTTAAATTGTACATTAACCAGCACACATCCTTCTTCTCCCTTATGCTTTCTGTGAAATGTGCTTGCTATTTGCTTGAAAGTCTTCTTTTAAACCTCATTTTAAGGACTTAGGGTGGAGACCCTACTTTCCCACCATGTTTATCATGCCAAGTACCATGCCAACATAATTTTTATAGCAGATTCTAAGTGCTGGTACAATACACAATAGTGAGCTACAAGGGAGACAGGTCATACAAGGGAAAATCATTCTACCTGCCAGACTTCTGGCTAAATTGAGTTACTTCTAAAAGCTCAGGGAACATGGGAGTACAAAGAGCAAGATATAACTAGGATGCAAAGCTGAATTTTGGGCAAAGGGCCAGGAAAACAGTTGTCCAGTCCCACAGAGAAAACTCAGGAGGAGTTAAGCAGCAATGTAGACTACGAATGAAAAAACTGTGGCAGCCCAGTGCCATGCTAGTGCAACACCAGAGAGGAAAACTGAAGGATGAGGTTGTGGGCCTTTGGTGCATTTGTTTACAACATTACTTAAAATCAAGTTTACCCTCAAAATATTACCCCCTGTAGATAAAATGACATCAAATTCCTTCCCCAATGAACTGTAATGTTACTTGCTACAAAAATCTAAACTCTACAGCTCATGTCATCCGCTGCAAAACCTGTGTGTTTTGAACAATTTTTTTTCTTCACAATACGAAAAAAAAAGAGCTAAAACCTAGCTAAAAGCCTATAATGAAAACACAATTTTAGTTCAAATTTAAAACTATAAGTAAACTATATATTCACTTATTAACGAAGAAAGTTTAAGCATACTGTGAAGGACAAATGTATTTCCATTTTGCTTCTCTAGAAACCAAGAACTGGTATTTGAAGTCTGGCACAGACTTAATATACTAAAGAAACCCCACCTCTGAAACACAGACATAGAAAACTTAGAAAAATTGTTATTTCCCAGGTCAACACTTTTTACCTTGTTTGGGAACCAAAGTAGACAATGACTTTATATCACAGTTTGTATGCTTGCATAACGTAACACAAGGCAAAGAAATGGAGAATTTGCAATGAATCAACAGTAACCTTCTGCAATACTTCAATTGGTCCAACATTTTTTAAAATGGGTCTTCCAAAACCAAAATGAGCCATGTTTGATCTGTTCCCTTATGAAGAAGTGACATTCTATATTTTGAAGAAGACAAAGACTTATATGGAAGATGTGACGAGAAAGGCTGCTGGCATGAGCTTAGGACATTCATACTATAATGACGAGGATGTGTCGGTGAGTTATGCAAGTTATCTGAAACAAGTGCCAAAATTCCTTTTACCAAATCATCACACTCTTCATAACACTTAGCTTACTATAACCCTTTTCATATATACATCTCTCAGCTTTGCACAAAGGCGAAGGTAAAAGCTATTTTAGAAGTAATTTAGGAAGCTTAAAAACCAGCCAGTCACAGTGAAATTTATTAGCATCTTTTCTACGCCTCACTTCAACTGCCACTTTATTGAAAAGTGTTATTCTAGTAAAATCCTTAAAAGGAATGTCTCGAGGCTTTCAGTGACTACAAAGGACACTTGTAAAGTTAGCTGTTCTCATTAGTATACAGGGGCTAGGATTTGGGGAGGAGGAAGGGGGGAGAGAAAAGAGATGCAAAATCAAAGCATAATTATCAATGGTAAAAAGTTCAAGTCAAACTTGGCAGCTTTCAGAATTCCAGCTGACCCCCACCCATATACTTTTAACTATAGTTAACTATTCAGGTTCCATTGGCTATGTCCAGATTTTAGCTTGTTTCCTCCAGTTTTTAAAGTAATTAAACTATCCATCCCAGGGTTCAAATTCAGTGTCTGCACAGCAAATACCTACCTCCCTGGGCATCTAAAGGACAAATACAAGAATAACGAGTTTTTCAGTTGTGGCTAGTGGTTATATTCATTGTACCTACTATTGAACTTGTTTTTCTGAAGAAAGAAAGAAACAAGAAAATTGCAAACAAAAATTCATTTGAAGGATAACCTACACACTACATCATTGTACTAGAGGGTAAGAACTAAAGGCAGATATGAATCTTTTCCAAGTTGTGCAAAATGCCACAAAAGCAGCCCAAGTTATGAGAAAAAGGACTTCAGATGTTAGTAATTAAGGGGGGTCTAAAATGCACTGAACTTTTTTTTTTTTTGTATTTTACATACTTTGATATGGAAAAACTGCATTCTACTTATAAATTAGTCAAGATAAAGCTAATAATCACATCACACACTGGTGCTAGTGCACAAGGAATTCAGTGAGACATCATAAAAACCTTCAGCATCAGTTTCTAGTAGTAGCTGTGGCAGAGAAAGAAATCTAAAATATTTTGTGGATTTAATGTATTCATGAAAGAACTAATCACACAAGTAAACGTAGCTGCTCAAATTGCTCTCTTGCACAAAGGCAAACATCTTCCATTTTCTTTCATGTGGGATTGCTACCTTCTTCAAAGGAGAAGCTTTTACCTCAAATTGAGTGGGGGCTGGGAGATTGTTAAGCTCCAGTCTGTCTGATGTGTTCAGTTCTGATCTTGAAGCTCAATGACTCCTAAAAACCCAACACAAGATTTTACGAAGGAAACTATTCAAAATAGGTACTGGAACCTAATGACCAGCATCAAAATATCTAATTCTGGTTTACAGAATTTTAAAATATTTTTGATTGCTGCCTAGATGTCTCCTTTCTAGAGTCTTTCTTTCCCCTCTATCCTCAGAGAAAGAAAAAAAACCCCGAAACAACCCAAACAAGTGACCAACCCAAGCCCTGTTCCTTCCCCAGTACAAAATACCTGATTTTCGTTTCAGTATGATTTGACTAATAAATTCCAACAGCCACATTCTCGGCTGCTCGAAGGGGCGTCTCACGGCTTACGATGAACGCTGCTGGCAAACAAAGGGGCTCAGTTGCATCTCCGTGCATTAATAACCGGTGTCCCACTGCATCAGACTATGCGGATTGTTGTGGGGATTTTTTTTTTCCTTGTAAAATGGAGATCTTACAACTGAAAGAAGATCAAGGGGGTACGTGCCTCCCGGGGCATCATCCACACAGTTTTGTTCTCATGAATTCATTTTCCCTTAACAATGAGACACGGACCCAAAAATAAAAACAAGACCACGTTTATTCAATACAGACAGGTTAATTAAGACAGTAAGTCCTGTAAATCAGGAACACATTTCAAACGCTCCGGTACGAAGTGCATATATTTAAAATCAACAGCTGCATCTTGTACTTGAGCCATTGAGTTTGTCGGGGAAGGGTGGATTCAGGGTTTTTCTTTTTGGTAGAAAAAACTTGTTTCGGCTACCTTGTGTGAACAATGCATCTCAGGCTCCATTCACTCATTTGTTAAGTCCAGCTGCCTGCCAGCTTTGATATTCACATTTTTAAAAACTGCTTCATACAGTCACAACGAGAAATAATAACAATAAACGTTAAAATAACAACAAATAAACCCCCAACAAAAAACCAAACCAGCCCGGGAGGGTAAAGGAAACACCTCCCGCCGGGGTCAGCGAGGATTATTGCAAATGGCTCCTGGGAGACGGAGGAGCTCCGCGGCAGCGGGGTACCGGCGGCGGGGGGGTCCGCGGCCCCAGCCGGGCTGCCCCGGCGGGGGGAGGAGAAGGAGGAGCTCCCGGGGAAGGCAGAAGGGGGGGACAACAACAGCTCGGGGCGGGCGGCAAACGCGGCCTCGCCGGCTGGGGCTCGGCGGGGTCCGCGCCGCGGGTGACCTTGGGGCGGGGGGGTTCGGGCACCCTCCCCGCCCCAACCGGCCCCGGCCAGGGGGGCCCCGCCGCCGGGACACACTTACATCCTGGCGGAGCCCGCACCGCGCTCCCACAGCCCGCCCGCCGGGGGCTCCGCCGCCAGCGGCCGCGCTCTTCGC
>JACBWW010000003.1:43752751-43797626 GCA_020086605.1 Lanius collurio
CAGTACAGAAACTCCGCCCCGCGCGCGCGCGAGCACACGCGGCTCCGGCGCTGCGGTCGCGGCTGGAGCTCGGCCCGCTGGCGTTGGTTTGTAAACAATGGGTGACGCGCGCGCCCGGGCGCCTCCCACTGCGCCGGCCGGGGGGGGGAGGGACGGCCCTCCGGACCAACCGCTCGCCGGCCGCTCCCGGGGCCGGCGCCCCATGCAGAGAGGGTTCGGCCAATAGCGCAGGGGCGGCTCCCGCCGCCGGGCGCCGCCGGCCGGGCGAGGCCGCCCCGCGACCACCGAGCGCGACGTTCCCTGTTTAGTCTTCTTTCCCCCCCGTCTGCGCGCCGCGTGGACCAGCCCGCTTTCAAACCCCGCACCTCGGGTCTCGGGGGCGGGGCCGCAGTGATTGGCAGGAGGGGGCGGGGCGGGCGGCGCGGACGAGGGTCCCGCACCGCCCCGTCGCCTCGGGACGATCGTTTGGAGGGGTCGCGGGGGACCGCGGGGGAGGCGAGCGGCGCCCGGTGGCCGCCCCGTGACCGCCCGTTGACAGCCCGGCCGGTGCCGCCCCCGCCCCTCCGTTAACGGCCCGCGGGCCGCCGGTGCGAGCGCGCGCCGGTGCCCCCGTGAGCGCCCGGCGGCTGCGCGCGTGCGGCTCTCCCGCAGCAGCGCGCGCCTGGGAGCGGGAGCTGGCGCTTCCCAGCGGAGCGCGGCCGGCCCGCGCCGGCCTCTTCGGGAGCGGCCCCGCCATCCCCATCGGCCGGGGTAGTCTCCCGCAAGGCTCCGTGCTGGGAGCGCGGCGCGTTCCTACCGCAGCGCCCGGTCTGGCCGCTGGGTTCGCGCTCGGCGGCCGTCTTTGCCCTGATTGCTATGCCCGCTGTGTGCCCGCACCCGGCAGCGCGTTGGTTTGGGGTTTAATTCCTTGACATATAAATGCCTTTGGAGTCTTTTTTGTCATCACTAGAATTAGCAGACGTGAAGCAGCTCTGTGCAGGTGTTCTGTCGGGATTTCTCTCAGCCTGCGGTTTACTCCACCTGCAGCAAGGCACTGCCCTATCTCTTCACGTCCCAGTCCTGTTCCTTCCCTTGTTTCTGTCACTGCATCATTTAAACAGGTGTTGAAGTTTCTGTGATGAGCCTTAAATAATGTTTTCTGGGTGTTGGAACTCCGGGGACATAGTCCAGAACGCGTTCATTCACGTGACTGGGCATGCGGTCGGCTCCGCTGGAAACAGCCTGTAAAGAGTTGCTCATACACGTAACTGCTATCACCACTGTGCCCTTGATTAATCAGTAAGCGGTTGGCAAAGGAGAGGGCATGTCCTTTGGTCCGTTTGTCCATGTTCTCCTGAGCTACTTCCACTTGCTGTATAAAGCAAGAGACCATGTGCATAAGTGCACGTGTTTGTGAACATGCCTGCTATCTGCATGTTAATGGTCACTCCAGCCTAGGTGTACAAGCCCATTACTACATCCCCTGCCTGGATTTATATGAGCTGGACATAAATCATGCCACCTAATTGCATTTTATTTATTCATGTATATACTTAAGGTACCAATACGTTCTTATTTTCAGCACCTTCTTGGTAACTGGCAATTAAAACTCAGATTGCATTGTTCTACAGATGATGAAAAAGTGAGATTTTGTTGCACACCCCCCTCCCCCAATATTTTTAAGGCAACACCTTTCTTCCTTATTTATGCAGTATCTAGTCAAAAGAAATAGAAGCAGGCCTACATAGATGCAGTGGATGGATCTACTTCGACTCCAAGGGAGATCTATATTCAGATCACTTCTGAGTAGGTAATCTGGTATTCTATACAAGCAAAACTGCAATAAACCAGTACAGCTTATTCTAGCCTTTTCTTCTCCCACAAAAGCAAAATAAGCTCTACCAGCAAAAGCTCAGTGCTGCTTGTGATTACATCTACACCTGGGGCTTTCATGAGCCCAGCAATGATAATGGCAAATCGTGCTTCATTGCATCCCTAACCCACGGCAGCGCTGGGAAAAGCTTGCAGGATAGTGCAGATCAGTGCCACAGATAGGGAGCTCAGAGCACAGTCATTAGCAGAATCCTGATATCCTCAGATCTTTTTAAATGCAAAATTTTAGTGATGACTGGTTGCCAATGGACTGAGTATCTGCTTCGGATTTTAGGACTAAACACGCTGAAAATGTTACATTGAATGCTACTGATCAGGATTAATAGATTTACCAGTTGAACAAAGTGAGATTTGTGGACATTCAGGAGAAGGGTGTTTCAGATTATGTTGTCCTAGACAAATTGGGAACCTCAGCCATTACTTTGGTACTATCTGCTCTTTTCACAGGATGATGAAAGAAAAACGAAAATGCTGGAGAAGACAGTATATCCTACATCTGAGGTTCACTGTCAAAGATTTGTTTATGTGGGAAAACTGTACCAAAGAGGGCTCAATATGAATTTACATCATAATTATATCTGTGGAGTGGATCTCAGCATGTCAGCACAGAGAGACCTTTCTGGGATTAAACCCCAGTCCATGCCAGGGGCAGGTCTAAGATGTTGGCAGCCATTATGGGATGTTCCTGGCAGAAATACTACAGCAGTTCATGAAGAGGTGTTTGCTAGTTCCTCTCTGTAGAAATGAGAACTTCAACAGTGGGTTTTGCAGTAAAGGGGCTGTCATAGGTGCCCTGATGCAGAGTTTGTGAGCATAAGTGACTGAGTTGGCTGCCAGGTCAGCCCCAAAGAAGCTGGGGCCTCTCAGTTGTAACCATCAGGTCATTTGGTCAGTCCCAAGTAAGCTAAAACTTACTCACTGTATTCTCATTTAAATTGGGAGAATCACAGCCTGGTTATCATACTTGGTCTTTTACAGCTGGTGATGAGTACTGCAGTACTGCTTTTACTTCAGCAGCTTACCACAGTAAGTGCAATTAAAAAAATCCCCAAAACTCCAAAGCCCAGCACATTAAGGATTGGGGGAGGTCCTTTTTAAAATAAAAATAAAAGGAGTTGCAAAACTATTGACAAATTTTTTCTGACCTTTGACAGTATTTAGCTGAGCAGAAATTTGACAATGACCGTTGCTGCTATGTTTTTGGTTTTTTTTTTTTTTTCTGGATGCATTTCTGTGTATGGTCTGTTTCTCTTCTGAGATTTACAAAATTCTCATGGCAACTTGTTGTCTAAGTCATTCTATTAGCAAGACATTACAACTGAGAACAGTGATTGGTCCCTTTTTGTGATTGTTGTTCACTTGCACTCTCACTTTCTCCATTCAAATGTTTAGAAAACAGTCTTTAATATATTTTTAGTAATTCTTGTCTTTCAGGTATTCCTAGCAGAGGACAAAATCTGAGTTTCATAAACAAGTACTAACTGTATTAATTATATGTCCATCTATAAAATTTTTGACATAATTTTTATTTTGCTTCCTGAGGATACATTTTAATTTCAGAATATAAAGGTCAATTTATATATCTTACCTTTTGTACTGATCCTGACAATATGGACAACTGGATGTGAATTCTGAGCTTTAAACCTATTAAAGACAAAGAAAGAAAATCCTTAAATCCTTTGAAGTCTGCAATCCAGTGTTATCTCAGTCCTTCGACTACATGTATAGGTTCAGGATCACGAACATGTTCTAATCTGTTATGGAGACCCTGTAACCCAGTCAATGTGAAAATTATAAATAATATTTAATTTGTGCAGGTGTTTACATTTCAAACCCTGTTGCCGGAGCTGCGTGATCTGTGATCTCAGACTTTGGCATGTGTAGAAATGAATCAGGTTGATAAATTCATTATAGAGACTATGTAGTGTTGCATCACAACGTTAAAGTATTTATAGTGTTGTTTACAAAACAGTAAGATGGCTTCAAACTGGGTGAACCCAGTTCAAACCTTTCCAGTTCTTTCCTTCTCTAGGCATTTCTCACATCCTTTATTTTCCACAGAAACTTCTGTTATGTTTGTTAGATCTACAGAGCTTCTCTTTATAACAATAGTGTCAATGAAGGATGCTTGTGCAAAGTAAATTAATTTCCTGGGCACACTTCAAATGCAGAATGGGGAAAGGCCAAAACACCATCCAAATAAGACAAGTTCAGATTCCCCAATAATTGTTTTGTAATCTGCATTTATAATAAATTTCCAAGAACAAAAGATATTCCTCTAGAAACAGCCGAGGTTGCTAAGTGACACAAATGTATTTACTGTGTCATAACTTGCAAATGCCAAGCACATTTAAACAAGAGAATTAATAAGCAGCAGTGTCATGAATCTTACCTTGACTCCCAGGGTAAATATAAAGCTGTTGGCTAACAGCTTTACAGGGTTTTGGATGCCCAGTCTGAGACCTTAATGGAAACAGGAAGCATTAGTTGTTTTAGAAAATAAGGTCTTACACTCTTAAGGAATTGAAATATGCATACTTTGTCCCAATGGATTTTTGGGATTTGTTTCTTTCATGTATTTTTTCTGTTTATCCTCATTCAATTACCTAAGAATTTGCAGGTAGAGATACTGCTTCCTAACAAGGCTGGGAACTACACTGTAAGTCGTGAGGCTGAATTACTTCTTTTTGCTGAAGTTATCACTGTTTCTTATATCTTTTTGACACAAAAAACCCTCTCCAGTCTTTTGGGGAAAGAAAAGGCTTGCACACTCTTCTGTCTTCTCACCTTCTTCTAGTGTCTGACACACCAAACTGCTGTATTTCAGCTTGTCCAAGCAATCAGAACACATGGCCCCTTTGAAGGGGCACAGTAACATTTTGGCCTGATAAATTGATCCTTCTCTTTCCCTAAGCTGCAAAACCTCTTCCTCCTCTGATACACACAAGGTGCAGTCGATGCCCTGTGCCTGCCACAAACGTGCAGAAGTGGGCAGTGTGCAGGAATTGCTTCCAAGGAGTGCATTAAGCTACCTGGTCATTAGGAGCTGCCAGGTTGCCTTGCACAACAGCCTCAGCTAGTTTAGGAATGAGACAGGAGGCGTGGGAAAGGAGCCTACAGACGTCTCAGGGATGCACTAAACTACGGGGCAACCAAGTCTTTGTTTGTTTATTCAAATAATTGACTCACTTCCAGCTTTCCTAATAACTGGAATGCATTTTAATGGTAACCTATATTATAAGTAATGAGCCAGTGTAATCTGTCGTGTGTGCTCTTATAGGTTTTCCATATATGCAGTTCCTGAGAATAATTTCCATTTGTTCAATCTTTTCAAATATTGAAATATAGGAAGCAGAGATGAAAACAATATATTGAACCACTCCTAAAATATCATTAAATGGACTTTAGGAACATCTCTTAAAAAAATATCAAATTCAAGAGAAAAGCCCTTTCACCTTTTGTCAAAATACCCTGCACATTTCTGTATGTCTTGACAAAATCCCTGTGCTTGTTGCTATATCTTCAATTGGTAATTGTTTGTTAACCAGACATCTCTTGACAGTTCTGTTAAAACAAGCCTATCTACAGTGAATACTGAAAAGCTGTGATCAATAAACTAATATATAATGATTACAAGTAATGTGTCTCACTCAGTATGTAGGGCAAAAATGAAAAAAAAAAAGCCTCCTGTCTAATTGTATTTGAAGTAGACTTGTCTAAAATTAAGGGAGCACTTGTCCCACAAGGACTGCAGCCAATTTTACTGAATCAATGGAACCTGGGCAGGACTGCCAGCTCTCCTCATTGAAATTCCTCCTTCAAGCATACTTTTGTCATTAAACCATTAGAAAAAGATGACTGTTACTTAAAAAGAAAAATGAAAACCAGGCACCACCTGAGATCTGACAGCTCCTTTTTGTTTTAAGTCTGAACTGTGCTGTTTGTGCAATTTAGGCCTTGGATTTGCTCCTCACAGAAGCATGATCAACCTTCAGGTAAGAAACCTCTCAGAGCAGCTGCTGTGGTTATAGATGTGGTCACATTTCCTTCTTTTGCTTCCTGACCACAGCTCACCTTTTTTTTTTTTTTTTTTTTTTGATGGTATTACTCATCTCATCGTGAATTCCTCAGTTTTTCTTCTTCATCTAATCCTGCAGAGCACTGTGATGTGCACTTGTGCTACTCAGTATGGTATTTAATCTCTGCCATTGTTCTCTGTGAGAGAGATTAGTAAAAGATTTTAAAACCAACAAACTTCATATCCATTTTTCTCAAGTCTTTTTAGCCCCTCAGAACAAGACAGGTAGATCTAGCTTCTTGAAACACCTTTCCTTCTTCTCTTTAAAAACATTATGTCCATGCCAGCCTGATTCCACTACACATGTCCCTTTCCTTTTCATCTAAAATAGTCCTTTTGATGTGGTTACTGTACTTTTTTTCTCTTTTTTTTTCTCCAGTAACTTCTAAATCTCCAAACACATTTCATAGAATCATGTAATGGTGTGGGTTGGAACGGACCTTAAAGGTCATTGAATTTTAAACTCTCTGCTGTGGGCAGGAACGTGTTCTACTAGACCTGGTTGCTCAGAGGGCCATCCATTCTGGCATTGAACACTTCCAGGGATAGGGCATCCACAACTTCTCTGGGCAACTTGTGCCAGTGCCTCACCACCCTCACAGTAAAGAGTTTCTTCCTAGTATCTAATCTAAAGCTGCTGTCTTTCAGTTTAAAGCCATTCCCCCTTGTTCTGTCACTACATACCCTGGTTGAAAGTCCCTCTCCAGCCTTCTTGTAGGCTCCTTTGGGGTACTGGAAGGCAACTATCTCAGCCTGTCCTCACAAGAGAGGTACTCCAGCCCTCCAGGCACCTTTGTGACCCTCCTCTGGACTTGCTTCAACAGGTCTACATCTTTATGTTGGGGGACCCAGAACTGGATGCTATACTCAAGGTGGGGTCTCACAGGAGTGGAGGAGCAGAATCACCTTCCTTAGCCTGCTGGTCAGAGTGTGAAGAAGAGGCTTATTTTGAGGGGCTTGCAGTTTTTTGTTACTGTATCTGCTTATTTTATCTTCCAGCCATCAGTTAGGTTAGCCTGATTTTCCCTTTTTAAAATCAAGTCTATATATTTAGACAGTGAATTTCCAATAGCAAAGTCAACAAACAACACCCATAAATTATTACACAGTAATAATTCCCATCACATTAACAACTGTGTTTTCCTGTATATTTTGTTTAGGGCTAAATTCACCCTCAGTGGATAGTGAAAAACAGCCCTTTATGTTGCAAACCTTTCAGCACATAATGTTCATCATAATAGATTTCATTATATCCTTGGGTGCTATTATACATGCATAATTTAGAGTAAGTATCACAGGTCATGTCACTTACCTCCTTCTGGTGTAGGTCTCTCAAGACTTTTCTATAAAAAAGTCTTTGGCTCACAGTAAGATACATGGAGATACAATATATGGAGAATGTTGCTGCCTCATTCAATTTTCCTCTCTCCAGGGTCTTGCTGAACCACCACAGTTCACAGCCAAGGGCACACACATAAACTGGCCATGATTTTAAATTATAGAATCATAGAACACAGGTTTGAAAGAACTGACCTCAAGGAACATTTCATCCAACCTGCTTGGTAAAAGCACAGTCTAGACAAGATGGCCCAGCACACTGGCAGCCAAGTGGCAGGAGTGTACAGTATTGGGGAATCCACAACTTCCCTTGGGGAGATTATTCTGGTGGCTGATTGTTCTCTTTGTGGAAAAGTTTCCTTGTGTGAGCGCTTGGAACTTCCTCAGGAATAACTTGTACACATATCCCTTGTCTTTTTCACGTGACTCCTTGTAAAAAGGGAGTCTTCATCTTCTCTGTAGCCACCCATCAAATAGTGGAACATGGTTATAAGGTCTCCCCTAAGCCTTCTTCCCAAGGCTGAACAAACCCAGTTCTCTCAGCCTTTTCCCCTGGGGCAGGCTTCACAGTCCTTTGATCATCTTTGTGGCTCTTCTCTGGACCTTCTCCAGCCTGTCTACATCTTTTCTGCACAGCAGAGACCAAAACTGAACACAGTACTCCAGTGTGGCCTGATGAGCACTGAGCAGAGTGGGATAATGGCTTCTTGATCTCTGCTGGTGATGCATTAGCCTGGATTTTTGTCCCCGTGCCTGGGGGCCCAGCAGTGCTGTTGAAGACAGAGGTGAAGGAAGTGTTTAGAACCTCTGCCTTTTCAGCATTGTCAGTGACACATTTACTTCTCTTATCAGTAGAACAATATTTTCTTTTTCTGCTAGTTGTTTATGTACCTGGAGAACCGTTTCTTGTAGTTTTGAGCAGACTCAGAAGCCTGCAGTTAAGCCAAATTTTAACTTTCCTTTATAGCAAGACTTGGGTTTGTGGCAGTTCTGTAGCTGCAGAGGAGCAGACTGAGTTGCCACTGAAGCAGGAGAACTGGGCAGTGCAGAAGGGGTGGGGAGAAGCTCTTTCACCCATCTGAGTCAGAGCTTTGCCTTCCCCTCTTCGGGTTGTGCTCTGATTGAGTGGAGACCTGTGGGATGAAGATTTACAGGTAAAACCTTAGGGGAGATAATTTTGCATAATCTGATTTGTTTTTATTGGACTCCCACTGTTGTTTTAGGTGGATATGCTCTTCTACCTTCGAAAACATTCAACATTTTGGAATAATTCCCTCTCTTCTGTAAAGCATCTCTTAAACTAAGAGCAGCAAACCAAAATTCCTGCCAATTATGAAGAAAGTTTTTCTACATTTTAGAGCCAAATAGCAATAACTTTCCTGTCCAATTTGTGTTTCCCCTTCCCCACATTGCCTGCTACAAGACAACTATCATTGCCACTGGACACTTTGATTCCTGCATTACATCCTTTTGGCTGAAAGATGTGACTTTATTTCAAAGGAGTGAGTTCACAGGGATTCAAGTAGGTTTTTTTTGTCAGGAAAATTATGACTAGCCCTCCCCAATACTCCCTGAGCACTGACTGCATTTTTTTGGGATTTAGAAGCGTTCTATGTGCTCTTGCAGTAGCTACCTGAAGCCTCTTGCTAGTTTATGAAGGGGCATTTGAGGCCTCTGCCCCCTGGAGCATATTTTTATACCTTCCCTTGTGCCTCCTGCAGTAGTCACAGCTTCACAATGTCACATGTTTAGTAACAATACTGCTATAAGTTTTCTGACCCAGCATGCCCACTGCCATGCCCATGTTGGAGCCCTCACTGTTGTGCTAGGAGATGTGTGCTCTGCCACACCAGGAGCCACTGAGCTGTTCTTTGGAAATGTGTCTTTTTTAGGACTCTAAAAATATTGGATCAACAGAAATGAGGAGAGGAGGGTAGGAGTGAGGAAGGATGTTGAAGTGGGAACACTAAAAGTAGGTTTTACCCATAAAAAAATCTTCACACCATAAAAGCATGCCCCAGGATTTCTGTCAGCCTTAAAGGTTCTTAGCAGTAGCACAAGCTGGCGATGCTATTCATGATGTTGCAGGCATGAGCAGGAGCCCTCTGTCACCAAGGAAGGAGGAATGGGAAGGCATTGGCAGAGTAATATCATTCAAATAGGGCAAAAATGTCCTCATAGCACAAAGTAGCTGATGAGACAGACACTTCAATATCAGCTTTTATCCTCCTGTTAAACTGGCTGCCTCAAATCAACAACAACCATAGGCTTGAGTTTCGTATCTTTCTGTGTAGAAAGGATTCCAGTTATGCCTGGAATAACTTACAACTCAGGTAACTTTGTGGTGAAATTGAGCCCAAAGAGCTTATAAACAGAATCCTTGATTGCAAAATTGATTTTGAACTGTATAAAGTAATTCTCTTTGCACTGTTCTATTTTAGCAAGGAAGACAGAAGCGCAGAGGTCAACATTTCTAAGGCAATTTGTCCAAAAAAGAAGCCTCTTTTCAGTTAATGAACCACTTTATAAAGAACTTAATATTATTAACTTTCACTATAACTTTCCTATAAAACACACCTTCAGCAAGGAAGTCATCACTTAGATTATGTACCATTGACATTCTGAGTTCATATATTTTAGAAGTTCCCGCCTTTACCGTTTTCACAAATTTACTTTCATGATGCATTTCCAAATGGTCCCTGTTTTAAGTTTGTGTTTCTTATTGAACATCAAGCTGCAATAAGAAAACTCTTCACCACATTTACCAAAATTCGTTGGTGTTGCAGCCTGGTGGGTTTTATTACTTTCCTTTAACGTTCATTTGAATAAGATAGTAAATTGGGCAAAACAGCACTAAAACCAGAAGTTGCAACACAGTTTGTGAAGACACAAACTTATAAATGAGCCACAACTCCAGGAACCAAGGAAACTAGATGTCATCTGTCTACATGCTTGAATCTACCTTTCTTCTACTTTAAAATCTCACCTGATCTGAAAAACACCCTCACAGCAGAAAAAAAATAAATTTTAAAGTACAGAAACAGAAAACACCCGTGGCAGTTCCAGCTTAGTGGTTATTTTCTTCCTCATAGCTTTCCTACTCTTCACATTTATGCAGATTCTTATCAGCACTGGGCATTGCAGTCTGCTACAGCAAATTGTGGTACATCGGAGTAGGAGTTGCACTGCAGAAAATAAAATGTTAATGTCGATGATTAAAGTTTTCCTGGGATTCCCATATGCACTCATTATCACTGCTGCTATCATTCACTCTCTGTGCTGTATTCATTGAAGGCTCTGCAACTGAAGTAGGTAGGATATTAAACTGGAATAATTTCTTAAAAAGACTGTGAATCTAATTTCCTCTTCCTTCACAAAGTAATTCTGAAAGAGTGGTGTAGTCTCAAAATCTCAAAAGAAAACTCCTCTAAGATACCAAAAGAGGAAGTTGACTGCATTGCTCAATAAGAAACCCCTGGAAAATGACAAGCAGAAGGGAGTGACCACATGAATGTTTCCTGTGCTGATGTATCCTGGCTTTCACAGGGGTGTTGTAAGGTGACTTGTGTAACTTGTGGGTAGTCTGGATGGCACCTCATCGTGGAGATGGCATTTGATAATGACCAAACCTGACTAAGCCAACGTAATGCCAAGCTGCCTCTGAAAGCCCTTCCCCTTTCTGTGTTTCTAACACATCCTTTGTGCTGTCCCAGGTGCTCTTTGGAGCCACAGGCAGTCAGATCAGAGAGTCCAGACAGCAGAAAACCAGGCCTGCAAAAGAGCATTGATTTGTGCATCAGTTTAGCATTCTGCACTGGATTACTTATGGTTTGATGTACATCCCTAGCAAAGATCTTGCAGAAAGCATGGCTGGCAGGCAGGAGAGGGAGTAGGACTTCTTTCAGCTGTTAAGTCTGGTTTAACTGAATCACAAACTTTCAGGTGAAGTCTCCCCAGTACACTGACTTTGGCAGTGAAGCTCTTTCCAGCAGTGCCTGCCATGCTCCAGGCCTGTCTGACTGCTCTTGCCTTTGTGCTGAAATTCATCACCTCCTCAGGTGGGTCTGTGAAATCAATCTCTGTAGAGCTACACTATAAACTGGGCTGTGGCTCAAGGTACATAACTTCTGGCACAACAGCAGGGGTGCTGTGCTGTGGTGTAACACCAGGAGTGAGTAGCTGGAGGTCATAGGGCAAGAACTTTACCCACGTGGTTGCTGGAGCCTGTCTCTCACAAAACTACAGTTGGAGTGGTCTCAGTGGATCATGTTCCTTGAACTAAACAGCACTTCCAATTCCTCAGTGCTTTTTAATTAAAGAGGATGCTCTGTGTGGCAGCTACAGTAGTGGATTCAGTGTTTTGCACAGAAAACGATCTGCTGGGAGAACAAATTAACACATAGCAATTACAGCATGGCATTGTGGGCTTGTACATGACATGATGGTTATACATAATTCTTGCAGCACAGACAGGCATGACAGAGAGGACACTACAACCACAGCAGTGCAGTTACTAGGGTTTACTGGTACTCCAGATCTCCTTTGCAGAATGGAGCCATGCAGATCTGCTCCCTACTAACTCAAGTTACAGACCTTCAAAATCCATTGCTTTTACCATGATTTAGGAATAAAAAGAAGTCCAATTTCTTCCATGCTGACAACTGTATGTTATGGTGGGGATAAAAAACACCTTAAGAGTGCCTGTATTTAGACTTGAATGAAAGTGCCTGAAGGCATGGTCTTCGTGGGCAGTCTATGTGTTTCACTGTGAGTTTCTATGAAGTCTCCAAAAAAAGTGTGATTCTATATGCAACCATATGACTTGCAGAAGTGGTGTCAGAGGCAAGGACCAGTCACCATAAAGAGCTCTCTCTGTTGCAGCTGGTGTAAGGGATGAGTAAGCTTTTTGGACTTCTCTGTCTGAGAAAACATTGCTAAATATTTTACTTATAATACATTTTCTGCTTGGAAAGTGTGTCAAAGTTCAACTTGATTGTTCACAATTTTGAGTGAACTCATTCTTTCATCCTTGGCTTTTTGAATTGCCCAGCTCACAATGGATACCTTCTCTTATTACAGCCAAGACAAAATGTGTAATGGATTTTAGCAGATCCCCTCCCACCCCTGCCAATATGCAAAGGAGGCTGATACTGCTTGTAAAAAAAATTATTAAGAACTTCATGCACATAGTCTCTCATTCTGATAAAAAGGCAAAGGCAAATACGATGGAAAGCATTTTCCCTCTGAACAGATTTACTATATATATATATTACTGTTTGCAGCAGCAAAGATACCATTGTAATGTAAAAATGTCAGTCCTCCAGTTGAACTTCATAATTTCTGTAATGTGGAATATTTGAAGCCATAGCCATGTTAAATACAATTAGATGCAACCAATGGTTGTAAACCACAGAACAATTAGGTTGTAATTTGTAATTGCAGTTATCTGATTACATGAAAGGAAATGTTGAAGAACTGCAAAACTCTCAAATATTTATTCAGCAAAAAAGCTGAATCCTGTAGGCTCTTCCTTCACTATGCACCTGTGCAACTTTCTTGTATGTTATTTAATGTGTACTGCTTTTTATAGCATAGTTTGTGTAATTTGTTACTTTGATTTACTGTATTATTTCCTGAGTATGGAACAATCCTGAAATAAGTGCCATTTTGTGGGTAGCAACGTATTTGAGTGCAGCTCACCACGTCCAATGTGTCAGCTAGATCTATTGCACAACTATTAATGGCATACTCAGAAGAACTCTTACACTAATATTGAAATTCTTTTAAGACCATATTTAGCTTTGGCAAATGTTTCCCACGTGTCTTTGAGTGGCAGTCCATCTTTGATGTTTATATTTGCCATCTGGAGATGTCAGCTTTGTGCAACAGAAGTATGAAATGGTGTAAGTAAATCTCAAGAAGTGGAAAGAACATTTTAAAAGATTTGCAAACAAATGTAGCCATAAATAGTATAGAAAATGAAAGTTTTATTCATGCATAATGGTGTGGACATACCTTTTTGTCAAGTCACTCTACTGTCTGGAATTTTTTTAGATCTTATTGCTACAGGTATCCCAAAAGGTATTGTAAGGTAATTATATAAGAGAAAGAATATATATATATATAGTAGTTTTTAGCTTGTTAATTTTATCCATATGATCATATGTTCAGTATGATCAAGCTCACATTTCTTCCAGAACTTCTTATATAGAGGCAGATTTCCTGATTTTCATGGATTTTCCCACACAACTTTTGCGGAAAGTATTTTAACAAAGGATGGACTACATGAAAAATATAAAAAAATCCTTGGTTCCTTGGACAGGCAGATGCAAGAGTTATGCATTATGCTTATGGCTGTTGCCATTATGTTTTGTACTTACGAGAATTTGAATGTAGAATCTGTTTTGCCTTGTACTCAGCTACAACTCAGATAAGCATCAGGAGAGATTAAATATAACTGTGTAAAGGACGTAACCTCCTGTTACGCTGCAGTAGGTTTGTTTTGCCGCCAGCTACTGCAGGATAACATGAAATTCAGATCTTGGCAGGTAAAACACTTCCAGCTGAACTTCACAATTTCTTTAATGTGGAATATTTGATGCCATAGCCGTGTTAAATAGAATTAGATGCAACCAATGGTTGTAAACCAGAGAACAATTAGAACTCAATCTCTAGAAATGTGTTAAAGTTCTTTCCAGTTATTTATGCTGTTGAGATAGGCAGAGCCTTATACAGTACTCTGAAATGATATGCATTCATCTGTGTTTATATCACCAGGAAAGGCACTGCCATCTGCCCTTAGCAATTCTCTCTCTACTCTTTGCTCTTTGTAAGATGAGCCCAGCTTCAACGTCATGCTACGATTTATAGCTAGTGATCTGCTTCAAGTTGTTTTTTAGCCACCAGTAGTTTGTTTGGATTCTCTTTTTTCTTGTCCGTTGTCTAGTGCCACTGTGGGACTTGGGCTTGTTGCACTTATTTTGTATATTATTAGCTCAGCAGTGCAGAGGACGATTACTTTCTCATAAAAAAGTCATTCTTTCTCAGAAGACACGTGTAAATTTTGGCCGTTGAGATAGTGCTTTTTGCAAATTTCCTTGAAAGCCGAATACTCAAGATTTTATTCTTCATTGCCTCACAGCTCTTGCTGTCATTTAAACTCCTGCCAAAGAACATCACTGAATCAGCGGCTCTGTACTCTGCATCTTCCAACCTTTGAGACTGCTGCTTTGTAATCTTAATGTCCTTGTACACAAGTCTTATTTACTTTTTTTAATGTCATCCCAAGTTCATTTCCTTTAATGATCAAAAGTCCATGGCACAGTTTAGCCCTGAAAAGGACTGATACTACAGCCCTCGCTGCGTTACTGAGTGTAACTAGGGCAGAGGCCAGCTGGGCAGCAGCCAGTGCCTGGCTCCAGCATTTGAAAGCTGGGAAGCTCTAAGGTAAAACATTATTGGACACACTTGAGAACTAGAGGCTGCAAATAGAATAAAGCAAATGAAAACATTCAGAAAAATGAGGGCTGCAAGAACTGGGCTCTTTCCAAACGCTCTTCCTATTTCTTTTCTACAAAGTCTTTGTTTCATTTGTAGGGTAACACAAGTTCTAGATCTTGGCACTGCCCTTTCCCAGCACAACATGCGCCTGATTCTCTGTCCTATTTCTTCTTGTGATGTAGTTTGCTGAAAGGCTCTGGTATGTAGTTTTTAAACTTCCTGACAAAGTGGCTGGTGGGGTCAGGACACAGCAATTTTTCAAGTGTATTTTGTGTACCTCAGTGGTCATCTGCCATTTGTGCGCCAGGGGCTTCATTTTCATAGTCTGAGAGCTGCTCTGTCATTGAAACTTGTAAGAACTCAGAGTATTCACCACTGCTCCATGTTTCTCCAAAGAGAAACAATCAAAGTTTATTGTGGAATAATTTCTCCAAAGTACTGTTCTGTTCCTGTTTTGCTGATACTCTAACACTACAGCAGTGTCTGCTGTTAATGGAGAGCCCAAGCTCACAGGGAACCTGGTACATTGTGACAGCAGCAAAGTTGTCAACCATCACTTCACAATCCAAACTCTTCAACACACCTATGGGCCCACATATATGCTAATATTTGTTAGCACATAACTTAATTAGCCAAGCTGTCAGCCTGACTCAAAGCCCTTTCCATTCAATTTTTATCTTTATGTCCTCTGAATTGCTCAACTCCACTTTTCCACAATGAGCTCTGCCCACATTATCAAGAGCAGAACTTTCTGGAGTAATCTGGAAGAAACTTTGTGATACCTTTGCCTTCCATTTATAACATTTTATTTTAATTAAAACTTGTTTGGGTTTTTTTTTTTCAATCTCCCTGCACTGTAGAAATATTATTGAAGGAATGTGTATTCCACTCATGTAATGGTGAACAGTTTCTCCTATAATTTATTTGGGAAATTCCAATAGTGTTTGCTTTATTTAATGGCTGCACAAATTACCTCCCAGGGGAGGCTGTAGATTTATTAAAACTTATGTCCCTTGGCCTAATTCTCTTCTATCTTTGTTTCTTGTCAGCTGTTCATCCTTGTGCAAGGTGTATATCCACTATTAGGAGGAACAGGGGTTCAGTAGCATTTTACCTTCACCCACAAAAACCTACAGTGACCAAAGTCATGCCAGCAATACTGTACTTCTGGCCAAAGCTGTCTCTTGGTGTGTCCCACTTTCAGGGGTGACTGGTGTACCTGTAGTGTAGAACTGTGCCAGGGACCCTTACAGATGTACACCAACCCTGAAGGAATAGACAAGTCACAATGGAGAATCAAAATTCTTACTGGTGGAGACCAAGCTGGTAAGACCTAGAACAACACTGCCACAAGCACTTCAGCGAAGTTTACACATTTAGGTCTCTGTAAAGGAATTTTGTGTTTGAGATTTTGAAGGGGACAGAGAGTCCCATGGTGGAATTGTGTGGGAGTGACCATACATCATAGCCAGTGGGTTCCTACTCTGATCTTTTTGTGATGGAAACAGGTCTCAGACCACGACTCCACTAAGGGAACCAAGGCACTAATAACTGCAGGTATTTGCTTCTCTGACATTTGTCTCTGCCCCTGCCAGTGCTGCTGCAGGCTGGCCCTTTGCTGTACCAGCTTAAAAAAATAACCCTGTGGGAAAAAAATGTGCTGACTTTTCAAAGCTGGACCAGTTTTTCCATCACTCCCACAAAGAGCTGGGTTGGCTTCCCCGATGGAGTGTTGCATTGTGATTTGGGGACTGGAGACTTGTGGTCAAGATGGATAGAGGAGGATAGAGAGGGGCTCTGTGGTTTTGCAACCCATCTTCTTGATGGTTACGTTCCAGATATGGGAACATACTCTGACTGAAGCAGATTTATTGGGGTACTCAAGAGAGAATGAGTGTTTTGCAGTCAGTGTGTAAAGGTGAGTTACCATATGACATGCACAGGAACTACAAAGGGAAATATCCAAATGTATGACTGCCTCTGTTCATCCTTACAAACACACTCTAAAATAATCCTTCATGAGAGGCTGCAAGGAAGAAGCCAGAGCAAAAGGAAAAACTGGAATAATTCACAACTGTCAGTTAGAAAGTGATGCAGTACGTCAAAAAAGTAGAGACTTTATGAAAGCCAACTACACACTGCAGTCATTTATGCTTAGTAAAGCTTGTAACTATTGCTATATGTAGAAGGATAGCAAATAATTAACATGAAACCGGTTAGTTATTACTTGGGCCTGGAGCCAAACCATGTTATAGCTGATTTACTGTAAAGGCTTATCTGCACTCGAGCTGTTCCCACCCTTGCTCCAGTACCAGCATGGCTTCACTTGTGGTAACAATTGCAGGAGCTCTTGTTCCACCAGGCAGGGGCACTTTTACTGCCATGTGGCCTAATCTGGTTGTGCAGTCATGTGCGCAGAGCAGCGTATGGGTGGATGTTTCACAGCTTTTCCCTAGAAATGGCTTTAATATGCACACCAACAGTCAGCACATAAAAATCATTTCCAATGAGTGATTTGGGGATATAGGAAAGATAGATTTCAAGGCTTGTTATTATGCTACTGTGATGGGCTTTAAAAAGGAAACATTTTTCCCAGCATGTTATAAATATCTCATCATGCCATTAAAATCACAGGCTAGGAAACAATCATGGCTACGCAGGAGAAAGGCACCACTGCAGTAACATAAAACCTCTCACTCTCTTTTGTTTTCCCAGCAGATTGTTGCAAGAAGAAAAACGTGCTAATGTCCAGACATTTTCTTGCCTTTTTTTAAAAATCAGAATTTCTTCTTGTTTACCTTAGAAATTGAGGCTTTGTTTATGGTGTGTTCTGTGCTGTGAAGCACATGGAAATGCAGGCAGTCCCTGCTTGAGAAGGCTCCTTACTCACTGACCTACTCCTGGGCTATTTACTCACAGGGAACCCAGGCTCAGGTTTGGTGATTAACCCAACACATGTACATCTCTCAGAGGACTCAGGCATTTGAGAACAGAAGCTTATGTTTCTGAAAGTAAGCAAGGAGTTAAACAATAAACCACATCAGGTAGCCTGTTTATTAACACACAGCCATTTCCACTGCTGTTCTCCATGAAGTCCTGCCAGTACTTTAATTTTAAACATTGTTTTTCATTAGTTTATGTAACACAGCTGTAAATATTTTTTCAGGCTGAAACTTGGAATTTAAAGGGAGAAACTAGGAAAAAACCATACCCCTGACTACTCTGCTTTTGGATAATATAAAAGTGAAACTACTGGGAGTATTGCATGGGATGGGTATGTCCATCTCAATAAAAGCTTTGGATTAACAAGTGGAGGATGTACAAAGACATCTCTGCAGATGTCCTTCATAAGGCAGATGTCCTGGAAAAGGCCAGGGAATGAGCTTGTGTGTTGAATCTTGAACTAGAATGGAAGAGCTCAATAAACAAAATACCAATATAGTAATGCTGAAGGAATATAATTAGTCACCAC
This sequence comes from Lanius collurio, assembly GCA_020086605.1. Taxonomy (NCBI): domain Eukaryota; kingdom Metazoa; phylum Chordata; class Aves; order Passeriformes; family Laniidae; genus Lanius; species Lanius collurio. Next base: position 43,771,012 of record JACBWW010000003.1, read on the forward strand.
ATTCTTCACTTGTGCTCTCTGGTATTTCCATTGTAAACATGGATTGTTTTCATCAAGCATAGGGAGAACCGTGGATACGACCGTGTGTCCTTGTGTAAGCGAAAAGCATCTAGGATCTGATCACTGAGGCTGACATCATACGAGACAACGAAACCATCTAAAAGCCCAGTAGAAAACTTTTTTACCTGGCCTACCTAGTTTCTGCCAGGTTAGTTAGCTCAGTTACTCTGTGAAGCTTCCAAATGCTAGAGCCAACACAAGTGAAATGGCACAAGCAAAGACTCTCTTGACAGCACCTGCTGATGTAGCTCAGCCCCTTTGCATAACCAACCGGGGAGCTGGGAGCATCTTGCAAGGGGAACATTTTGTTGGTAGCAGTGTTGAAGAGCTGTTCCTCCTTCCGTGCCCTGGCCCCTGTGCCACCTGTCTGTGGGGCTGGCACAGCTGTTGGTGCAGCCGGGCAGTGAGCTGTGCTGGGGAACATCCCTGTGCTGGGCTATTTCCTGAGGCAGTATAACTGCATGGTTACACAAACAGTCGGGCTGGTGCAACTCAGGAGGCTGTAGGGAGGCATGAGTGATCAGCTGATGGGGGCAGGGTAAACAGCAATTGCTATAGCTAACTCCAAAGCAGTAAAGAGACCAGAAGCCAAACCACAGGTTCATGTTTTTTACAGTCCTTTCCATTGGCTTCAGTGAACAACACTTAGTCCTCTATTGCAACCCCAAATCCTGGTAAGACTGAAATCAGTGAGCAATTATTTTACTCATTATTTGAATTTATTTGCATTTAGAGTAAAAAACTCACCTGAGTTTTGATGCTGTCTATGAAGGTCCTATCTGAAGGCATTTGGAATGGGTTCTAAATGACCATTTGGGTAGCAACCTTTAGATTTTTATCGCATTTCCTGGCTTATTCACCTAGGTATGATGTAAAATAATATGAAAGCAAGTTCCTTCAGTCTGAACCACAGGGGAAAAAAAATCCATGGCTGATAGAGGCTCCTGTGTATCCAACTCAGCTGAGAACACAGGATGGGAAAAAAAGTACCTAAGCCTAGGACAGGTCCACAGAAAGAGAGCATCCAGTCCTCTTCTTCCCCGTGCTTGGCCACATACTCTATGATCATGTTGTTTTAGCAGTAGTCCAGACAAAGTCCCATGCTGGGTCCTTAAAGGCTGTCATGGACTTGACCATCTGGGTAGGTCAGTACATCCATTAAAAAGCCTCTTTCATTAAACCAAAATGAAGAACAACTCTCCAAATGCATCAAAGAAAGTCCAACACGTGGGTGTTGATACAATGGGCCCTTTATCCCATTTTAGCTACACCCTTTAGTGTAGTTCTTGTCTACAGCAATATTACTAAATCTCATTACTTTTCACTTGTTTTGAATCTAGGTGCCCACTACCCAGTGCAAATATCAAAGCTTTGGCCAGGAACACCATAGGCATGGAGATACCAAATGATAATTCCTGCATGAACTGTGAGGGTTTGGCTCTTTGGAAGGAGCTTTCAAGCACCCCTAGAAAAAAATCAGCAGAAACAATTTGAAGTCTCTGGCAGGGAGATTTGTTTTGCAGTCCCTATATCTGAGAAATGTCTACAATTACAGAAAATCTCTGAGGGTTGATTAGTATATGCAAAGCCCATCAGTGTGTACATGGTGAAGTCTGTTGCCCTGAGAAAGGAAGGAATGAGGTGGCCTAATAACTCTGCAGTGAGTCAGTAGTGTTACCTAACCCATAGTACAGCTGTGCCACATGGGATACTCACTATAAACACACTGCCTTATCACCTGTTTGTTGGGAAGGGTGAACTGGTTCAGCTAAAATAAGAACAGGATTAAACCTGTGTCCAACAGCACTCCAATCTCACCTCCTGTTATGCTCCAGCATTCCCTGTCCTGAGTGAAATGAGCTCCCAGATAATTTTTTTTTGCCTTGAAGTATTAATTATTTAATTGAACAAAATGAGGGAGGATGAAAATAACCCAGAGAAATAAGGGTTTGTGCAGTGTTTCAACCAAGGTTTCCAAGCTGATATACAGCAATAAATACCAGGGACCAGCTGCTTCCTTTCTTACGTAAGTCCATGTGGAGCTAGCGATTCCCTCCAGATCTCCCCCAGGAAACACTGGATCGGAGCATTATTTTAAAAAGAAGTAAAGGATGTCAGCAAAGAGAGCTGGACTTTGTATTATTCCCTTCTCATTTTCCCCTTTACAGTCCACCAAGTTCCATGGGACTCATAAAACTGCCTGGCCCACGGAGGCTTTCCTTCCACTGAAGTTACGTTCTGCTTCCCACTGCTGTGTGGAAAGAAGGGGACCAAACATGAAAGCATAGCACAAGGGTTCAGCAGATATTGGTTCTCATGTCTGTAGGGACTTGTTACATGTCCTGTGGCACATCACTGTTGTTCAGGTGTGGCGTGAGGGTAAGAGCACCTTGTCACCTCTGGAGGATCCTCCAAGCTCCTTAGAGCCAAGTAGGTGGGCGATCACAGGGAGAGATGCTCAGGAAGCGCACAACTTCAGACACCCTAAGATTGCAGGCAATGAGTGCTTTATGTATTATTTTGATGATTATACAGCATTTATATTGCAGGAGTGATCAGATGTGCTAGAAATTGTACAAACTGATAAGGTAATATAGTCTGTGTCACCAGGGAACATTTTAAAAGATAAAAGAGATGGAGTCTGGGGGAAGGTAATACTTTGTCTTACAAATGTGTACCAAGGTAATGATGAGAGTTCTTGCTTAGAGAACTCATCCAGAAAAATACACTTGTAGCAGAATTGTTAATCTTGGCTTTCCTGCTTGGTTGTTTAGAAATCCAGTTTTTAAATCAGAAAAGGCTCATCAGAATAGAAATGAGAAGGAGGTGAAGGGCTAATAGATAAGAGGATAAGAAAATAAGGATATGGGAATAAAGAAGGAACAGAAAGAAAGATGAGTGCCACAGGAATGGAAAGGCTTATTATTTGAGAACAGTAGCATAAGGAGATTACAGAGTACAGAGTTAGGAGAAGTGCAGTGTAAAGCAGGGACAGTTGCCACTGGTAGTTTAGGAAATGAATAAAAAATATCCAGAATTTTAAACATGTGTAAATGGTGGCTTCGTGAGCTCTAGAGGCATCAGAAAGAAACTGGTGACCACTGGGACTAAGACAGGGACACTACCGGAGCAAGGACAGAAGAGGATGTTGCCGCCCCCTCCCACACTGCTTTTCATCAGTAGCACCATTTTGTTAGGTCTGTTCTTAGAGTAGTTGCTCCTAAGACCATCTGTCTTGATCCAAGCAATCCTGCAACCCTGTGCTAAGAAATGTGCAAAATACAGAGTAAATCCATTTGCAATTGTCCTTTATTTCAGGGAAGTCCCAAACCAAATCTGGGTCTGTGCTTGAGTTTTAAGAGGAACTGATGCCAGGGACAGGCATTTCTTAGGTGTAGTTTTCCTCACTTACTAAATAGCTCTCCAAAGTAATTTCTCCCTGAGCAGTGCAAGAAAGCTAGGCCTGTCCTTTCAGCAAACACCACTCCCAAATCTTAGTTTCTTCCTTACTTCCACTAGAAATGACACACTATCCCTTCTCTGATTTTTCTCCATTTCCTATATGCATGCACCCTGTGGTGTGCAATCAGTCCTAAGAAAGCTCTTTGGTACCCAGTGTGATGCCTCCTTCATGGATCACTCTACATCCCCACTACCCCTTCAGAGGTGTCATCCCATTGCTGTGGTGCCCACCACCAAGTGGGAATAGGAAACTGATCCAGGTGTAAAGTAATACTCTAAAATTGGGAGGAGACTGTGAGAGGGGGAGGTAATTTTTAACCTGGATCAATTCCCTTGCCCACCTAATGCTGCAGCCCCACAGACACTTGCTCTGGTGGAGCAGGCAATGGTGATGAACTGGTGGTTGAGGGATCTGTGCTGGTGCACATTCCTTGCCAAAAAGACAAGAGTGGCATATACATGTGCTCTGGCCTGCTCAGCCCATGCCGTGCTGGCTGGTGGCTTCTGTTGCCACTGTTCCAAAATGAACCCTTCCTTCCTCCTTCCACATGGGGAGTTCACAGCAGCTGGAGTTGAAAGTTTTTATTCCAATAGAAAACCAGGGGTGTATAAGCTCGAGGTGACATTGTTTTAGCTGAGTTGTGTTGGCCTATCACACAGATGAGGGTGTGTTTGATTGAGCTGACTCTTATTACAGCATTATCTTGAGTTCTGTGATATCAGGTGATGTTGGTAGAGGCCAGCTGTTGGAATCAGATGATCATATGTTAATCCCAGCTTTCTTTTTCCTTTCTTAAAGCAAGCTTGTGTCAGGAAAGTGAGGGAAGCCTGACAGCATGGCACAAAGCCTGAAACATTTGAAGGCCCATAAAACACACTTCAAATGAATGCACTTTGTAAAATCTCATTAGTTTTTGAGGCTTGATTCATGACAGCTGAATCCTCAGGACTGGCAATATTCATATAATGTAAAAGAGCTATAAACATTAAAGAAGTAAAAATGCACAAAGCTTCTACATCAGTTACCAGCTGCAGCCAAGCTATGGCTCATTGGAATTTATTGCAGCGTCTTCAAGCGGAGCAAGTGGTGAAGTGGTGCTATTACTTCTGATTACAAATGGTCTGGGTAAGAGCATTGGTGCTATAAACACCCCATTATAGAATGGGCTGCACAGTACAACACCTACTATATTAATAACATTCAATTCTTCAGATTTAAAAATAGTGCTCTTAGGAAGAAAAGCAATTGCATTCTAGTCTGACACCTGAAAGGAAATGTGGGAAGGAAATAACTGTAACTGGCACAGCTAATAATGGATTATGATGTTACCCTCCTGGGAACTGGGGGGAATCGTCCTGCACTTTAGATTGGAACTAGCCTGCTTTCTCAAACATAAATCTGTGTTAATCCTCCTAAAAGCTAAAAAAAAAAAAAAAAAAGCCCAGGTGAGCTTTTGGTTCCCATGGAGCTCCTCTGTGCAATTTTGATGAAAGAAAAGGGGGTCAGAAAGCTGCCTCTATGGTTTGTCTCAAAGCACTTCTCTGTAAAGGGAACCAGAGACATCCCTGCTACCTATCCCCACCCCTGCCCTCCCTGCACAGTCTCTTCACACCTGCTGACGACAAGGAGAAGCTGGAGCAACCTGCCCTTTGGTAGGCTTTGCCTACCATAATGATCCCTCAAGGCTTTTGGCAATTCCCAGATTAGAGGGCTCAGCTGAACACAGAAGCTGCACCAATTTAACTTATATCATGGCTTTGATTTGCATTCTCAGAGCCAGTTCAAGGTGCGGTTTCACAGGTTCCTAGGTCTCTATTCTCATCCTCCTGCCAGAGGTCAGTCTCTCCCAGCAGAGCTGGTGGCCCTTGCCCTGGGCGCTCATCTTAGCTGGTTTTGTGCAAAAAAGCCCACACACTTTCCCACACACCTGCATTCATCAGCCACTTGTGGGAGGACACTGGACTTCTGCCCTGGAGGAACTGGGGCACAGGGAGGCTGGTTTCTGCCAGCTCACAGCAAGATGATGACGATTAGCACAAGCGCTGAGTAAACACCTGAGGAGGGTACTTCTCCAACGTAACAGCAAGGGCTGTGAGACTTCGTCAGTCAGCACAGCTGCTCCACAGCCCCAGGGACTTCAAACCCTCCCTCTCCCATGCACCAGCACTATGCCCAAGCCACATGACTGTGGGACAGCTGGAGAGGAAGGGAATCCTCTCTGTCTCATCTCATGATTTTTTAACTGCTGAAAAAAAAAGGAATCAAGATTCAGACAGGAGGAGCAAAGTGAGGCTTTAGGTATCACTTCCCACTGGTGGATCTCAAAGGGGTTTTAGAGGTAGATAGTTAAACCCATTGCATACACACTACACCAATAGCATTGAGTGGGTTGTTGATCTGATGAAAGCCATCTGGCAAGTAAATGACAGAACTGGGAAAAAATGTTACCTTAGACCCTTTCTAGTAACCCACTTACTTCACAGTGCCTCCAACTATAAACTCCTCTGGCAGAGACAGGCCATAGTTAAATGCTTGCATCTTCCTCCTAGCCCCTGTCCAGGCATCAGATTTGAATCAATCCTGTCCTATCCCTACCTAGGTCCCCTTCCACCACCCAGATGAAGCACAAGGGGCCTTGCATGACTGCGCCTGCCCCCATACACCTCACAGGAGTGGGATGGGACATATTCATGCTTCAAGACACATCAGTTTATCCAGCCCAAACCAACCTGGCATCTTGGGTTAAACTGATGAAACATCACATAGGCTACAACAAAAACCCCCATGACCTCTAGGAAATATGATGGCTGAAGAGGGACCTAAAGGTTTGTTTAAACCTTTGTCCCCTCATTTTATCAGACTAAGTAGTGCATGAGCACAGCTGAGGATCCAGCCTATTTTGTAGCAAGTGTAGATTGAATTAATCTGTCTCAACTCCGGTTGTACGATGAGAGGCTGTTGTAATGGGAGGAAGTCGTCTGTGCTCATAATCTTCCCTGAGACAAAAGTTCTGGGCACAGCTAGATGAGAAAATAGTTACAGGTTTTTCTAAAGAGCCAGTGAAATAAAATCATCGGAGGAAGTACTCCAAAACCCTTCAATACAGCAAACTATGTAGGCAAGCAGCACAAGCAAAGATTACATCATTGCCAGAAACAGCCAAATAGCCCTATCAAGGTAATTACCAAGTATGAGGCAAACAACTGGATCAGGGTATGGGTAAACACTGCTAAGCCAGAATACTGAGCATGTTATCCTGGAGAACAGAATGGGAGCATTTCAAGGCATATGTCAATTCATTAGCTCTCACCATTGTTCTTGATCAGAAGTGCTTGTGTTTCAATACTGTCTTGGGAAGCTGTGAACATCAAAGCCCAGAGATACACACACGCACACATCCAGGTCCACCAGCCCTGCTGGGCAGGTATGAATCTCCAGCAAGCAGATGATAACAAATAGCAGGAAGCTCATGAAAATACATCTTAAGCCAGCTCTGGGAACGGGAATCAAAGCCACAGTTTAAGTTACTTTGATTCAGCCCCGGTGTAGAGACTGGAAACTGCAAATCAAAGTGGGGCTTGTTACCTTTTTAAAGGAGCCAATTCACCACAGCCTAAATGAAAAGAGTTAGTAGCTCCCACAGAAGTGCAGGTACAATTCTCTGCTGAGATGTGAGAAGCTCTTTTCTCTTTTCAGAGCTGGCTACACAAAGGAGTTTACTTTGAAATGTGTGGTGCTGCAATGTAATTGCTTCATATAAACTAGTATGCAGGAGCAGTCTCCAAAAGAACACAGGGTTTCTACTTCCCGAGTCATTGTTTCTGCTTGGAGAAAAAGAGTGAGGATGCTTCAGTCCACATGGTGAGCTGGACATCAGGGAACCTGTTGGAATTGCTAGGCTGTGGGATGGCTCCAGTGGCACCCAGTGGGGCAGGTGACAGAGCATAGCCAGAAGTCACGAATTTCCACCCAGATGTTCATACCACCAAATCTCTGTAATTCACCTTTTGGGTGTTGTTGTTCAAGTAACCAACAAATCACTATGAACGAACCAGCTGTCCCCAAAGTAACTGAGCTGGTAACTGGGTATAGGTGGCCACCAGTGTGGGGATACTTGGCATACAGACAGCTGCAAGTTTTCCAGCCAGGCACAACTCTTCCATATACTTCTGGCTGTCATTTTCCCAGCTTCATCTTCCTCACCAGCAGCAATGCCACAAGTACGAGGATGCAGAGGAGAAGAAGAAGGAGCTCAATATGGTGCTCTTCTAGTAGAACTGCATTTCATATGTCTTCCCTCCTTGTCACAAGCTTGGGAGAGTGGAGAGAAGTATGCTGAGGGCCACCACAGGCCCACAGAACATGCTTCAAGGTGAAAAGCACTTTTTCACATGCAGTTACCTGAGAGCCATTGCATAAGACTGCCTACTCAAAAGGAGACAGCCATCACCATCCAGAAAGGTGTTGTCAGAGCAGCATGTGGAAATCCCCAGGTCTTGGAGTGTTATAAGTGTACCTGTGAGGGTCCCTAATTTCACTGGCTTGGCATAACCAACTGTTGTTATCCCTGAACCAAGGCTTGCATTTAACAAATACAATCAGGTACGGGTGACTGGGTGCAGCCCTGGCCTCGATGGGGCAGACCACAAAAGAACAGGATTACTCCTGCTTACCTGGACCAGTCCCAACTTGGACTACGCCACTGATGCTACCTCGAGCCCCATAGTTTTCCAGTAAAACTTAATCTAGGAGCTGTCTGCTCTACTTCAGGTCTTCCGAAAATCTTGCAGAAGTCTTAGCTTTACAGTGTATGCAATTCACCAGATTGTCACCTGCCTCCACTGCTGAAAAAAAGAGGACTGTCATCCCACTTAGGAGTGTCATTAGAATGACCAGGTTTTCTTCTTTAGTTTCTAGAAGGTTCTGTGAGCACCCTCTATGTGTGGCTCAGTAAAATATAGGTGGGACATTTGGATAACTGAAAAATCCATTTAATGATTGCAGGAGCAGTGACAGGCCAGCAGCACAGTGCAGTTCCCCGTCACCACAAGCTGTGTGGAGTCACCAGCCAGGCTCCAGGAGCTCAGGGTGATTGGTCCCCTCACTGCACCAGAGAGAGAGAGGGAGTAGCCCCAGCTGGAGACCAGGGTTTAGATGCTATAAGGCTGGCTTAGCAGCCTGTGTTGTTCATCCATCAGAGTGGCAATTTCCAGAGCATGTGCCAGACAGTCTTCACACACTGATGCTGAGAGCAATATCTTGGATGCAGGCCTGACATAATACTAGGAATATTTGTCATGATTTATAGTATGCAGTATCATTGATATAATGACATGACCTGATGAGCTGTGTGAGACATCTCTTTTGCTACCATGCACAAGTCCTGCATTCTTGGCAAGCTTTTATTAATTTTAAATAAAATGGGAGATGTCAATTAACTGTGGGAAATATGTCAGCATTTGTTAATGCACTCTGTACTCCTTTATTAATTTTTCATACTGCCATGGATGCAAGTCTGCTTGGAGGAAATACCAGTTGTACACAGGGCATTTGCCTGAAGGGTCCTGTGTTGGGAGGCAGCGAGCGAAGAAGAGGAGGAGGTTCTCTGTTATTGCTTGGTGAGATTTTCAAAGTGCCTGAGAACACTCATGGGTGTATAAAACTATGCATAACCAGTTTGAGTGCCTGAGTGCTGGCCTGTGGGGCCTCTCTCCCTGCCTGCCACATCATTCCAAAAGCTTAGGTTCTTTTCTAGGTCATGATCAATTTTATATATTGGACTACATATTGGATAATGCTGATGCATTAAAAAGAAAGTAAAATTCAGCTTTAAAATTATGAATATTAGACACAAGCTTTTTCTCCCTGGAAAGTGGAGTACCTTGACGCTGTGCAAACAGAGCAAAGGCAAGGGGCTTAAAAAAGGACAAGGGAGGTTCTGATATACAGAGCTGAGTGCTCTTAGCACGCTGTGGAGAGTCTTCCAGGGTGTGTGACCAGCTTTCCTATCCAGGAATCATGGGAACTGGTGTGACATGGCTCTGTAATCTGCTCACAACATCAAAGGTGGATCTGCCTCCATTAACCATTTTTGCACTGGTTCTTTGATAAGGAAGAGACCTGTCTTGCATTCCTTGGCCTCTGCTTCTCCCAGAGCATCATGCCCCTGTCCTGCACATATCCACATTTCTCGGGGCTCAGATAAGGTCACCAAACATTTCCTTCTTTGCTTTTCCCTTTCTTTGCTCTTAGGTCCTCTCAGGCCCAGATCTTGAGATCTGTGATCTCAAGGAGCGTGAGCCTGGCAAGGACCAAAGTCAAAACCCTGAACTTTGCAAGAGCAAACTTCCAGCTCTTTAACGAGCTGAGAAACTGTCCTTAAGGACAGAGGTGATGACCAACAGTGGCAGCTCTTCAAGGCCCCTTTTCTTAGGGTGCAAGAGTGCTCTTCCAGTGTATAGGAAATCAGGCAAGACAGGCCAGAAACTGACATGGATTTGTTCCTCACACTGAGGAGTAAGAAAGAAATGCAGAAATACACAGCCAGTGGAAGCAGAGACAGGTGACCCGGGGAGAGTACAGGGACACAGTTTGTATGTCTAGGAATAGGTTCAGGAAAGCCAGGGCAAAGCTGAAACAGGACTTGGCAAGAGATGTGAAGAATTACAAGAAGGGATTCTATAAGGACATAGGTCAGAAAAGGCCAAGGAGAGTGTAGCCCCCGTGGTAAGAAAGAAGGGTGACACTGATATGGAGAAGGCTGAGGTAGTCAATGAATTCTTTATCTCAGTCTTCACTGGCAGTCAGGCTTCTCACTACTCTCAAGTCCCTGATCCTCTGGGTGGGTGTGGGGGGAGTGAAGCCCCTCTCTCTATAAGAGAAGAGCAGGTTCAGGATCACTTGATGAAGCTGAATAGTCTATGGGACCTGAGGAGATGCATCCCAGAGTCCTGAGGAAACTGATCAATATTGTTGCTAAGCCACTCTCCATCATATTTGAAAAGTCATGGCAGTTAAGCAAAGTCCTTGGTGACTAGAAAATGGGAGATATCATTCCATTTTTAAAAACAGGAAAAAGTAAGATCTGGGGAACTACAGACCATTTGAGCCTCGCCTCTGTGCGTGAGAACACCATGGAGCAGATCCTCCTAGAAGGTATGCCAAAACACATAAAAGACAAGGAGGTGAACCAGGACAGCCAGCACAGCTCTACTGAGGGCAAATCATGCCTGACCAATCTGATAGCCTGTGATGGAGTGGTGGCAACAGTTGGTAAGAGAAGACCACCAGATATCAGTTATTTAGTCTTCTGTAAGGCCTCCAGTATGGTCCAACACGATATCCTTATCTCCAAATTGAGGAGACACAGATTCAATGGATAGACCATTCAATGGATAAGGAACCAGCTGAATGATTGGTGGCTTTATGTCTAGGTGGAGGCCAGCAACGAGTTGTGTCCCTCAGGGCCCTGTCTTGAGACCAGTGCTTTTTAACATCTTCATCAGTGGCACAGTGAGACAAGTGCACCTTCGTCATGTTTGCAGATGAGCCAAAGCTGAGTGGTACAGCTGACATGACAGAAGGACAGGATGCCATCTGGGCAGACCTGGACAGACTCGAGAAACAGCCCATGAGAACCTCCTGAAGTTCAACAAGTCCAAGTGCAAAGTGCTGTACCTGGTTCAGAGCAATCCCAGCTATGAGCACAGACTGGGAGAAGTCATTGAGATCAGTCCTGCAGCAAAGGACTTGGAAATTCTTGTGGATGAAAAGCTGGGCATGAGCCAAGAGTGTGGGGTCACAGGCCAGAAAGCCAACCGCATCCTGGGCTACATCAAAAGAGGTGTGGCCAGCACATCAAGGGAGGCAGTTCTCCCCCTCTACCCTGCCCCACCTGGAGTACTGTGTCCAGTCCTGGAGGCTTTAGTACAAGAAAGACATGGACCTGTTAGAGTGGGTCTAGAGGAGGGCCATGAATGTGGGCAGAGGAATGGAGTACCTCTACTATGAAGATAGGCAGATGTTCTGGTCAGCTGGTAGGAGATAGTCATAAATTTGGCATCCCAGAGGAGGCAGTGTGCTTTGGGCACTGAAATGCTGCCTACCTCCCTTGCAGCCCTGCTATGAGTCCAAACGGCCTTTAATGCTAATTTTTGATGAATCTGAAGACTTGTGGAAGTAACCTTATCAAACCCTTACTAACAGGACTCTGCAGTGTTTGTCCTACTAGGACACCCTACAATCCTTCTGAGAGAGAAATGCCACTTAAAAATTGTTAGCAATAGGAAATGCTTGTGTGAGTTTTACGTGGTTTTGTACTGGCCAAAGTGTACTGGGTGACAGGAACATGGACTGTATGAGGATTGTGCATGGCAATAGGGTGCTGGGAGAGAGGCAGGGAAGAGGATGAAGGGCTGCCTCTGAGACATGCAGGCTCCCTCTTGCATTCCATGTTTGTAGGGAGAGAGGCTGTAACATGGAAATGTTCCTCAGTGCCGTAAACCGATCTCAGATGGAGCTGCCATGGGGTGCATCCTTTCCAGCCAGAGCTGTGCTGGCCTTGCTCACTCAGGGCTGGCAGGGAGCTGAGCTGGCTGAAAGCTAACACTGTGTGTCTTCAGAAAAACAAGCTCCCCTACCCAGTCATTGTGTCATTGCATTGGTGCCAGTGTTAGTGCTAGGGGTGGGAGACAGTGAGGGTGAGTGAGCACCAAATTATGCCAAATGGAGGTCCAGCAGGGTTGTGTCCCATCTTGGAAGGCTCCTTGGAAGATATCTGGCTCCTGACTGACTTCTTCCTTCCTCGTCCACCCGATGTGCAGTGTGGTGCCAAAGGGGTGCTCAGTTCTCAAAGGCCACAGGCACGTTAATAAATCAAATGGCTGGGGGCTTCTTCCTTGGCCCTAAGGGCAGGTGGCACAGCTAAACTCTTCTCATCCTTCCTCCTTCTTGGAGAAAGATCCCTGTGTCCTTCATATCTCCCAAACTGGACAGGACTATAGTATGGAACCAAAATCATGCTGGAGAGTGCTCTAGCAGCAATTAAATGGCATGACAGGGCCAGATGGCTCGGGAGGCTGGATGCCAGAGCGCAGGATTCAGCTGCAACGCAACAAGGAGATATGGGAGGAGGCCCACAGGGAACCACTGGTTGCCATAGGGCAACTTATCCTGGAGGGTTATTCAGGGTTCTCTGAGATGCAGTGTGCTCTGTAAGTACAGATGCCCTCCTGGCCCCAAAGTAAATACGTATCTATAAAAACACAGTACATTGCTGTAAGGAACCGTGCTTTTCAGAGTTGTGAAGTGTTTGGATAGCCCAGAGACCTGAGAGGTGCTGCACAGCCTGCTTTGTGAGGGGCTTTGTGGCAAGATCTTCAAATGTCCTGGCCTCTCCACACTGATATTAAAGATCAGTTGTATTCTGAAAAGTTACCCTGACAGGCATGGTGAAAATTTGTCTTTCTAATCAACAAATTTGACCAGCTAACAACTGAATATGTTGATTTCCAGTTGTGCCAGTTCTGGGTAAGTTCAACAGAGAAAGCCAGAGCAGCTTTTTCTGTGTCCTACCCTCAGTAGTAAGGGCTGTGTAAGAAAGGCTTCCAATTCTGCAAATGAGACTGGAATTGGAGTAGCAATGTGCTATCTTGGGTGAGGAAGTTCTGCAGCCTTAGCTGGCATAAAATGTAGCAAATCCTTATTTTAGTGAGTGAATTCCCCAGATGTGCCTGGGAACAAGTCAATGGACTACAAAAAGATCCACGATCACTATTTAGAGTAAAACTGAACTTTGAAGTTTTGAAGGCACTTTCGCAATAGAGGGGTTTGCCCTGATGTCCTTGGCCAAAAATAGTGGCTTATTTTTGTCCTGCTAACACATGCCAGCTGGCTGCCACCCTCCATTCCTGACACAGCTGCATTTCAGTTCTGCTGTTTATGTAAAGTTTGTGCAGTGTGATTTAGGGTCCTTTGGGATGAAATGTACTATGTAAATAGAAAGTTTTATTTCCAACGTCTTTCTGTAGCCATTAAGGGCCTAATTCATCCCACCATGCAGGGTTTACACCAAGGGTTGGTCAAACAGATGAGGATCCCAGCATCGTCTGGCACCTAGTGGGTTCAGTCTCTGGAGGAAGCTTCCATGAGCAACTTCTGGAAACACTACAGTGCTGCTCAGTGTCCCAGCACTCAGCCCCAGCTTGGCCCAGGATTTGGAACATCCAAGTGGGTGTTTTGAAGACAAGGGTTTAGTTTGACATTTTACTACATAAACTTGTTGTTTGCTAATTGATTGGAATCCAGATTTGAAGTTTTGCATATTCCTTCACACTAGGCTGTAGGATAGTTTGGATCCATCTTGTTAATTAACTAACCAAGGGATAAGGAATAGGGTGTGCTACAGCCATCTAACTGCTTCTCTTTCAAGTACAGATATCCCCATAATTGGGAATAATGTGCAAATATATTGCTTTCCCAAAGAAATAAGCCCTGCTGAGGAATTGGGAGAACTGTGAATCTGGTCCAGTTTGATTATATCTTGCCATCTATTGACAAGTATGGGCCTATCCCAGACTATATGCAACACACATCCATGATTCACACTACACAATACAAAATGCAACATTTGCAACATAGCAAAGCAAATGATCTGCAAGATATAGCTGCCTATTTAAATAGTGTCCTAGTCTTATCCATAAGAATTTCCATGTCACTTCAGCTGTAGAAAACACAGGACTGGTGCCAATATTGCACATTTTTTCCAGAAGTGCACAAAAGGGAATTATCACTTTTACAAACCGCTCTTCCTCTGCAGAAGCAATCCTTGCTCACTTTTTTTCTCCAGGATCCCCTCTCCTCCTTACACTCCCAATGCTTTTACCTTTATTTTTTTCCCTGTTTGGCAGAGAAAAGTTGATCCTCATGGGAGATACAGGGCAGCAGAAGGTGTACCACAGGCTTCTGAAGGAGCAGTGGTGTGTAGTTTGCCTATCTCTGGTATCAGCTGGGCTTGGGATGAGTCAAGAAGATAAGTTAGGTAACAAACAAGTGGGAGAGCAAAGAGACCAGTCAGTAGCGTGGCAAGGGTGCGTCCACTGCTGACTCAGAGACCTAATCAATGTCTTATCGTTTCTCACGCCTTCCAGCTCCAGCATCAAACCTCCAAGGGTTCTCATCAGGGGATTAATTCCTCCTTCTCATCTTCATCGGGAACATGCACTTGAGCCCTCTGCATGGGAAATACACACACCTTCTCCATGTGGCAGAAACACCCAGCCAATGATTACACACACCAGCTAATGGATGGATATGTATCCCAGCCAGTCGTGCCTAGGTACAGAAGGCAGATATATTATCCCCAGTTGCAAGACTATCAGGAGCCCAAGGAATTATTAGATATATTTTATAATGGAATAAGGAGATTGTAAGAAAAATGCAACCTTAAAGAAAGAAGTTCAGACATCCTGAAGAAAACAAGCAGAGGTACTTTGGAGCATGCATATTATGCTTAAACACGAGTCCATCAGAGGCAGCCTGAATAAGAATAAGATCATCTCTTGGTGTCATTCTATGAGAGTTATGAAGACTCATCTGAAGATCCATTGTGAAGGCTGGAAGTTATGTTGCCAAAGGACTTGTCCTGAGAAGAAAGACACAGGATGAATGCTAGCCCAGAGCTGTACATGTGAACCTTGCTGTTTGAAGGGAGCCATACTGCAAGACTCTAGCACCAGGCTCAAGTAGGGCCCCCCTTGGCTCCTCAGTGGCACACATGGACACCTCCTAAGGCTCTTTGTCTTGTCCTTGTCTTTTTCCTCACCAGCTCTCTATGGCCCTTCACTTCGGGCAGGGTTATGGTGGTTGCTGATTGCTGATCATTTCAGACAGCCTTTTTAGCTCCCTCAATATTTCTGACCCCTCCCCACCCTGGACACAGCTATAAATGGTGTTCCTTCTTCACGCCTTGCCCCAGCTTTTGTTCTATTTTCTCTCCCTCTCCCTCAATCTTCAAAGTGCTTGGCATATGTCTTTCATCTGCCTGGAGTGGGCTCCTTGGGTATGCAATGGAAGCTAATTAAGGACTGATTAGGTTTTAAATATAACCTCATGGTGCAGCCATGTAAATAAGGCACATGCTTCTGGGTGAACATGTGGGGTCCTTTGAGAGCACCTCAGTGGAGACCAACCTGCTGCTCAGGCCAGGCATGACCTCTGCAAAAACCCTCTGAAGTACTCAGAGCTACCCACACTGTGTGCTACCCACACTGCTTAGAAAACTTCCCTCAGTGCTCAACTACTTGCAACAGCACAAGTGCATGAAAACGTGAAAAGTGAAAAATTCATTATGAATCTTTAGAGAGGGAACAATAGGCAAATTTGGAGGAGTTGGTCAAGCTTTTAGATGGCATCCATTTCTGACCCTCTCGCTGGCCCTAGTTACTAAAGGAAACTGGGTTTAAACAAAGGGAGTAAAATCAAGGAAAAGATGCTTCTAAAGTGAAGCTATTAACAAAAAATAAAATGAGAAAACAAATCAGAATAAAATAAATGCATCAAGATGATCTGAATAATCTCAGCACAAAACCAGTTAATCCTTATAATCGTTAAGAAAGGCTCTTCAGGAAGCAGCTGTCCCTTTGGTTACAAACACACTAGAGTCAATTTAGCATAGAAACTGGAGCTGCTTAAATAGTTTACTTTTGAGACATTACTATCTAATGTTCACATCACAGAGCCAGTTATAAAGCTCCCGTCTTAGATTTCCGTTCTCACATAGTAGGTAACCCTTTCCTCCCCTCTGCAGGCAGACTAGATGACATATTTCAACAGAACTACTCTAATAAACAGAATTTTGACAGTCTTATTCATCAGAAACTCTCTGGGGCAATGTCAAGGGCTCTAGATTACTTTTTTAGCACAAAATAATTTTTCTTTATGAGCCAACATTTAAATCTAAAATATTTTCTTCAGAATACAGATTTTAAGGACAGACACACACATGCATGAATACAGTAATGCTTTCAAGGCATGTCATGAAGTCTAAGAAAGTCCAGACATTTCCGAGACATCAAACACAAACAGCAAACATTGATAAAGAAGCCACTTCCCAGAGGACTGGGCCTGGAACTGCAGAAATGGACACAGCAGATGTCCTCTTGGCTCAATGCTTCTCCTGAACAGACCTTGTTTGGGTGCTGGCTGGGAAGCTGGAGGCAGGGACAACATAACCAGCAGAGTTTTGAAAATGTCTCTTTAAGTGATTGGGGGGACTGGAGACCCAGTCTTCTCTCAACAGGCTCATTGACCTTAAAGGTGATATATCCCAGACTGGTCCTTATGGTTTGTGAACTTTGCTTACTTGGCCTGCTGACATCTCCCTCCTCAGGCTGCAAGCACATCTGCTGCAAGGACTGACTTGGAGCAGATTTGAACTTAGCAAGTGGCAGGTTTGGGAAAAGTCCCTTTTACATCCACAGAATGAAAAGTATTTGGTGACTTACAGAGCAGACACTGTATGTCTGCAAACATTCCCCTAAGCCTTCATTTCCCTCCCTTTCCCCTTTTTTTGTAAATAAAAAAATTAAACATGCAAGATGTTTCCTGAAGATTTTGGCATAGTCTTATCTTGATAAAAGGTCTCATGATGGCTCTGTTGCCAACTTATAGAAATTTCAACAAAAAACTATTCTATAAAAATAGCTGCTTGCCAGGGTTTGTTTTCTTCCCAACCACTGCTTGATGTTCACTCATCTGCAAACTCAAAAATAAACGTGTACAATTTATTACTTCTGTCATCATTCTTCTCCTAAAGAAGGCAACTTACAGTCAGTGTTCTATTTTGGAAATAAGTTAGAAGTCAAGCAGTTTGTCTCTTGGACACTTTTAGAGTAAAGAAACTTGCTAGTTTTTTCTTTGCTGACTTGGCCTCTGAGCAGCGCTGGGCATGCTGCCTGAAGCTTCCACAGCTGATCCCAAAACCTCCTGCACCCCACCAAGAACACCACTTTCAGTAGCCCTTTGTAGAAGAAGTGACCTTGGGGTTTCCAATGGGCTGGGATCTTACTACCATCCCCTGAGGAGACCGGCCTGGCTGAAGGACATGGAGCAGGGGCTGAGCCCTGAGAGCTTTGCCCATGGCTGATGCTTCCTATTCCCATGCACAATCCTGCTGACGGGCACTGAGCAGCAGTGAGGCAAAGGGAAAGCATCATGGCAGGGGAGAGAGAGAAAGGAGCAGTCGTGTTCCCCCCTTCAGTGCTGCCCTTCTTTCCCATATTTTGGAGAAGCAGTGATGATAGTACCACTCCGATGTTGCCATTGTACTAAATAGTAATAAAAATATATATTCTGTGTTCTGGAATCTTATGTTCTTGGCCTTGCTCAGCAGGGTAGAAGCCTTGTCTCTCATCCAGACAGTTTGGAATCTGAGGGTGAACAATTCAGAGGGACTGGGAAGACCCACTTTTCTACCCTCCATCCTTCTATCCTCATTTTGTGACAAGGAAAAGATGTCCAGAGCTAATGAGAAGTGCCCAGTTGGCTCATCCTTTGAAAACCAGACCCTAAACCTTCTATGGGAGAGCTCTCCATCTCCAGTTAGCAATAGAAGCATTTCACTGCATCCTGTTGAGAAATGTATTCAAAACTGAGGAGCACTTAGTGATGGGGCCAGATGCTCCCTGTAACCTGGGGACCATGGTAACCTGTAACCACGCTAAGTGCCTTAGCATGCCCAATTGCTCTTAGTGGGTCAGGACCACCCACACTGGTGGAAACTGGGCCCCTGCTGCCACACTGGCTTTGTTGGGGCATGGGGAGCCGAGGGCCTTGGCTGTGTGAAGCCAGGGGCTGGAGGTGAGCTTTGCCAGGAGCTCGTGGCAAGGGCAAGCAAGAGGAAGCAGGCCCAACGTTTCCTCACTCCAAAGAGGAGGGAAAGAGAAGATTTGGACCCAGTTGCCTGGTATAAACATTAAAGGGATTTTGCATGCTTATATTTTTTCCTCAGAGA
Organism: Lanius collurio; assembly: GCA_020086605.1. NCBI lineage: Eukaryota > Metazoa > Chordata > Aves > Passeriformes > Laniidae > Lanius > Lanius collurio. The sequence goes on from JACBWW010000003.1 coordinate 43,789,545, forward strand.
AAAATTATGCTGCTTTGGGTTGCCATGGTTCCTGGTTTCCCTGGTTACCTCTCAGTATGGAGTATGAGGATGAGAGATGAAGAGAGGGAAGGAGGAGCCAAAAAAGGACAAGGGCCAATTACAAAGATCCTGAGCATGGCAGATGACGTCAGCAGGCCTTTTTTCCCAGGAAAAAGAACAAAAAGACAGAATGGATGTCTCTTGGCAAGGATGGTGGCTGTGTTTTGTACCCTTTGATGTTTTATAATTCAAAAATGGAAGAAGACTATGCAACAAAATTAATCACCAGTGAAAACCTACAGCCCAGTGTTTAATACTTCCCTAAACTTGGAAGCAAGAGGATAAATGGTTAGAGAACCATGACGCAAAATAAGAAATCGCAGCAATGGGAACACCTGGGACCACGTGCAGACTGGCAGGCAAGGCCAAGCTGCTGGTAATGGCTTTCACAATGGACCACTGGAGCCAGGTAGGAGAAGAGTGTTGATGCAACTCCAGCTCCAGAGATCTCCAGCACAGCATTCCTGCCCAGCCCCATCCTGCAGAGCCTCACGCAGATCCTTCCAAAAATCAACAGGACAATGTATGCAAGAAGGGCTTCCTTACATGGCCAAGTCCCCAGTCCTTACTGGAAGTCCCATGTTGTTTTCAAGTGGTCACACCTTGAGTAGGGACTAAACCAAGCCAGTGTAAACCCTCTTTATACAACCACAAGTTTCAGTGGTTGGACAAGAAATCCAATCTGGTCCCAGTGGCAAGGAGCCAATAATCCTCTCACCTTTCTCTTAATATCCTGTGACTCAGTGATATATGTCAGGTTATTTAAACCCTGACAGCAGAGTTCAGGTGCTGTGCCAATTATATTGAGTGGATGGGGAGATATGCTAGTTGAACAAGAAATAGGTCAGAGGAACGATTTAGCTAATAAATTATATTAATGAAAAGTTCTTTCGGGAGCCGTTGGGTTTGTAGTTCTGCAGAGGAGAAGAGGGTCAGCTGGAGCAAAGAGAAAAAAGGGAGGACCTGGAAGTAGACCTCAGTAGAGCAATGAACAGGCAACCAAGAAGATGGGAAATAGTATGAACTGAGCATGTCTGGTCATTGTGGCACAGACCCTGCTATAATGGCACTGAACAGTAACCACTTGGCACAGAGGTGCTTGGGCTAGGTTGTGTTGGGGGCAAAACTGCTGCCCTAACTGAGCTTCTCTGCCCAGGTCAAAATAGGCAGTTTCTCATCAAGGCTACTTAGCACAGCAATACTTAGCACAAGGCTAACCAGCACAGCAATATCGGCCTCCAGCCCAGCAGTGGCTCACTTAGCACCGGGCATCCTTGCACAGTGCTTCATTCACCCCATAGAAATATCTACATCCCTGTCCAAAATCTGCTGATGTCAAGTCTGTCCAGTACTGGGCTTTGAATCAAGTCCAAGTCTGGTGTCTACATACAGAGTCAGCAAAACTGAAATCATTGTCAGGAATACATAGAATCTTTAGGTTGCCTTCATTACCAGTTCACTCTGAAAGAATTATGAAGGAATACTTTGGGTTTTTTTCTGATTGATGGGGTTTGGAAGTGCAGGGGAGAATTTCAGCAGCAGGGAAGCAGAGATTCTGCTCTCCTCTGCAGAGTCCTGTGGCTCCATGTGTTCTGCCTGTAGATAAACCAGGACAAAACACACCTCCCAAAGGTACTAATAGCAATACCCTACAGGGAGTGCAGGACATTACTGTGTGTTGGGAAAAATTACAAAACTGAGTAAACAAGGTACATTTGGAGTTTTGTTTATGTTCATAATAACAGAGAGGTGGCTTCAAAGTTATGTTGTCATCATAGCAAACAAAGGCATAGAGAAGAGTGACATCTAATTTTAGGTATTTTGAAGTTAGATGACTGTTGCCAGCCAGAGGCATAGATGGGAGCACAGCCGGGACTGCACAACTTGGAGCTGTCTCTCCCAGGCACCTCTTGTAGGATGGGATGAAGCCTCTCCTGGTGATGCTTGTTTCTCTGCACCATTTTCAGACAAAGCTCAGAAAACTGATTTTAGTTTTCTGACCGCTGAGTACACCATGTCAGATGTACAAGGTTCACCTGTACGTTATGTGATGGCTGTTGACAAAGTAGCATCCCCTGTCCCCAGAGTTCCTACTCATTTTGCCCAGGCCTGAAACTCCTCCTGGCAGGTAAGGAGAAAACTGATGCTGGCGAGAGATGGGCAGGGGTAGGAACACCTCCCTACAGAGAAGACATTTTGGATTTCTAGTTTCTCATTTCTCTCTCCCATACAGCATCCAGTCCGCAAAGTTTATTGCATATTGTTGGTGAATTTAATTTAGGGCTGATACCGAGCAAACCACAGAAACAGGGACTTTATCAGAGCACTAATTTTTGTAGTGAGATTTGAAGAAGTAGTTTGAAAAATAATCTCCAGCATTCATAAGACGTTATAAATTGGTTCTTTTATGTATTAAAGACAGGGCAATAAATGCCAAAGGGGATTTATTGGTTATTGCTGCTCTGATAAAAGGGTCATTAAGAGTTGTAAAAGTCTAAACGATAATGGGGAGATGTTGTAAATGCTGTAAGTGAATAGAATGAAAGAACATGATATACCCGTCAGCTGAGGTCACTTCCTAAAAGTTTATAACCCTCTTCTAAACACTAAAGAGAAATCTGGGTTTTCCCAACCAGACAACTGAAAATTCCCATCAGTCTCCCCAAGTTGGGCTCCTGGAGCTTCCTAAGCAGCACCTGACTGACAAGCATCATGAAAAAACCCAAGCCTGCAGAGCAAGTCTATATACCATGTGGGGACTGGTCTCTGAAAGGGCAAGTATGGGGCATGAGGGAGTGCTACATGTGGTACAGCACCAGGGGCTGTTCTGAGTAAGGCACTAAAATGGTAGTGAGGAAGAACAGACCTATATGCCCCAAATCCGCAGCTGTGATGGAGATAAGCCCCATCCTCCTTTGCATTAAATGCAAATGAAGTTTTTCTGAAATACCCCAGCAAGGCTGCCAATGACTTAGCAACACTATTTGCTTCATCTGCCCTGCACATGGCATCTAACCAATGTGTCCCATCAAAATTTGAATGTGAAAATAATTTTAAAATTAACATCATCAATTCCCACAGCTTATTATTAGCAGAGCTGCTGAAAGCATCTGTTAAGGTCTTCAGCATGTCCTATTAGGAGCCTTGTTTTCTGTTGTTTATGATTTTGTCAAACTTGAACTGAAAATTTTCATTCTGAATCTCTGTCTTCTGCTGAACTACTGTGGAACATTTCAGGCAGAACAATGCAGCTGTGTCTAGCTGTGAGGCTAGAGGAAAAGACATCATTTTGTCTGTGTTAAAATAAGACCCTGGTGACTTTTTCTTTGAGGAAGGCTAATTTCTCTGTACTCAGAAGTCTGTCATGACAGCATGATTTCTTTTCAGTGATCTGCTTTTTTGCAATTTCACAGGTAAATTAGGGAAATCTGGTAAATTACGTTCTTAGCAGTTAAAAAATCAACATAACCAGTCAAGATGCAGTCCATGACATCCAATTTTCTGGGTATGCTCCAGCCCAAGGTGGCCATGACCTGCAGTTACAGGTGAGAATGTCAGTCCAGCAAGGGCTGGATGTCAGATCTAAGGGGAAATTGTGATTTTAGGTTCCTAATATTATCTGTGAATGTAGCCATAAATAAAAAGTTGCCCAAAATGAATGTAAAGCTGTGAGAAATGTAGGGCCTGATTTACAGAATATAGGTGGGATAAATTCTAGGAGGAGGGAGAGGAGGCTTACATCAGGCCAAGAAATTGTGGATGGAGATGGAGTGTCTGTGCAGGAGGCTTTGAATTTGCTGGTAAGTTGGGTGGGCTTCATGCAGTAGCACCTGAGAGAACTGCCCTTGGTTTGTCCTCCCCACTCCCTTGTGTGGGTAAACCCCCCCTTTCCTACCCCTTGGGAGCATTATTGCAATTGTCAGGTCGAACATCTGCAGACGGGAAATGCTGGGGACTCTGCATATCTTCTGTTTTGCTGAGCTACTCCAGCAATACAATCATATGAATGATCCTGAGTAAACCTAAGTAGCTGTTTCCAAAGTAGGGTTTGAAGATTGTACAGTAACCAAGGGCTGGGCACACTCAACACAGAGTAAACAAACTGCTCATCCTGAGCACCAGGGCAGAAGAAAACACCTGTGGGTGATCATGTGGCTAGAGATAAATGTATCATAAATCATTTGCCACCAGGAAACAAATGTCAGTTGAGTAAGCATCCTAATTCTGGCATTTCTTAAATTTCCAGTGTTTGCCTTTGCAACCTAATCATGCTTTTGGCTTCTGTGACACATCTGATATCATGGCACACTGCATATTGAGACACTGTAGACTGTCTCTGACCTAGTAAGTGAGGCATGTCGGATTTATTCCCGTAACAAGACTTGAGCAGGCACACTGCAGACCCGTTCTCTGCAGCAGATGAGCTAAGGAGCATGGCATTTCACCTGGCCTTAATTCTCCCAGACCAGTCAAGGCTCCTTGTGACACCTGATGGAATGCAGAAAATCCATAGAGTGCAGCTTGGTTAGTAACTTATGTGCTCTGGAAGGTACTGTAAGTACCTTGAAATATCGATTTCACACACGCAAACTAATCTGAAGAGGATTAAAAGATTGGTTGGTATTTGAGCAAACAAGAAGGATAGTTTTTTTTCCTAGGGGGATCTATGAGTCATCTTTTATTTGACTAGTCAGACAACTTTCAGATATTAAAATACATCTTGAAAATACTCCTAAACTCTTGACTTATTTTAATCCAAAGAGTACTGTTGTTGATTATACTGGTTTTAAAAGCTTTTCATGTTTTGGTCAGGAGCAAGTACAATGATGCATTTTACAGCTTTTCTATGAAATATAAATGTATAAAAAATATAAATATAAATGTCACATGAAATGAGAAGTTATTCATTGAATTATTTACAGAATACTCACAAATAAGGAATTTATGTTGAGAAAATAGGGACAACTATGCATACACAATAGGGAAGAAGTCAATAAAAGAGTATGAGCAACTTTAAATTGTAAACAAATATAAACAACATTTTAAAAACAAGTCACAATATCAGAGGTTTCTCAGACAAATATCTTCAAGCAATTGACCAATTATGACATTAGTCAGAAAAAATCAGACCAGTCCCAGCCCAGCAAATTATCAGCATCCTCAGAGAGGACAATCTCATTTCAAGGGCACCACTGAGAATAGACAGACAAGTTGGTTCTGGTTTACATTTAATTTTTGTTTTCTTGTTGTTATAAATGGTATGCTGTTGTTTTGGTTTTCAGTGCTTATGGTTAAGCTACTTACAAGCAGCATGCCTGTAACTTCATCCAAGGAAATTATTGTGGATTTATTTACAAGATATTCATTTACACTTCTGTAATTGAATAGAGAATTCTCCTCCAACCTGTACATTCTCACCTGGCATTCTTCCTGTTTGCTTGTTTTTAATTACTTCTAATATGCATACTAATGCTCTTAATAACTTTGCTCATGAAATCTACATCTACAGTGGGCTTTTAATTTACAGCTTGAATGGTATTATTTTAATTTTCTTCTTTTCAATAACAAAGCAGCTACTGATCCTTCAGATACAATCAGAAGATTTAAACATTCCTTTGGTGTGCGATGGGATGCTTGTTGCTACACCAGTTGCTATTCCATTTCCTGGAATGAGGCTGGAACACACACAGGACAACCCTGCACTTGCACTGGTCAGTACTTCATCCACTGACAAGTCCTGAGCGTCCTTCTCCACAAAGGAACCTTGTTCCAACCCCTATTCTCTTCATCAGTTCTGCTTCTTGACTCCTGTATACTTTTTTTTTCCACATTTAAAACAATCTCACAACCTTCATAGAAAGCAATTTGCCACCTCTAGTCCAAACCCTGACTGTGATTGCTGTTTCTTCATTTACTCACATGGCAGTCTGGGTTTCACAACCTATAGCACAGCAGGAGCCTCCCATGCCTCTCATCTGGGGATTGGCTTAGAAGTCATGAGTGTAAGATAATAGGGATACATTTGCTTTCATGGTTTTAAGCCTTCCCAAGTTTATATCTAATCATGAAGGTTGGGAATTTGCTTGTTTTGTTTGTTTGTTTGTTTAAACAAAAGGCAAATCAGAAATATAACTGAGATTATTCACCAGGCACGTGACTTCTGGAATGTGAGTTAAAAGCAAAACATAAAAAGAATATAATGCTTTAGAAGTCAGGAGAAGCAGAACCACTGCAAAGAATAATTTGTGGATTACTTGTATTGGGTTACACAATAAATAATTAATAAAAGTAAATAAACTCTGAGGTCACATAGCGAGTAATGATGGTGACAGATAATCTACACTGTAAAAAATTCTAGGTTTGGTCCAGATTTTTAAACATAGTTCTCTGAGAAATGCTGTTTTATATAGACACACTTTGAAAGCTCTTTAACTCTGCTGTACTTTGTGGAGTAAATAAAACTCAAACTCTGTATTTACATACACTAAAATGTGCACAGTGATGTGTTTTGAGAGTTAATAACGCATGAAGGGTGCTCAAGGTAGAGGTGGAAGCTTGGCCTCTGGTTGCTGAAAATTTCTGACATGCAAAACGAGTCATGCAGATTTAACTGTTACCTTTCCTGAGAGCTTTTTCTGGGGTTTGTTGGTTTACTGTTTGAAAATACAAATTTTTTTTAAAGTTTTAGAGAAAACAAAATGAGAGAAAGGTTTCAAATAAAACAAATACCAATTTACAGAAAAATTATACTACAATTTTACAAATGTATTTACATTCTATATTAAATAAAAATATACTGCAATAAAATATAATAAATCTTTTAAAAATAAACTGAGATGTTCACAGAAGTTTTGTGAATTTCTTTACTAGTAACATACTAGACAATCCATGCTGTATAATCTCCTTTGTCTCTTGTGTTCACCCTATGTATCCCTGACCGTCAATCTGTGCTTCTTGGTGTTGAATCTTTTTCTTTTTTCTCTCTTTCTAAGCCCCACAGTTGTGCTCCTTAGGCACAGTTCCTGTGGTTCCTGTCGAGGTTTGACGCTGGCCCAGCGCCAGGCACCCACGAGAGCCACTCGCTCACCCTCCCTCCCCTGCCACAGCTGGGCAGAGGAGGGAAAAGGAAAAAAAAAAATTAAAAATTAACAAACTCTTCATGAGTGAGTAAAGACCGGGAGAAACACCTCAAGGGCGAAATAGTTGCGAAGTGAATTTATTACTAACAGAAGCAGAGGAGGATAATGAGAAGTAAAGTAAGCCCTTAGAACACCTTTCCCCCCAGCCTCTCCATCCTTTCTTCCCACCGACAGCACAGGGGAGGCAGAACATGAGGGTTTGGTCAGTCCATCACCGAGATTTCCTTCCGCTGCTCCAGGAGAGGAGCCTTCCCCTGTGCAGCCGTGGGTCCCTCCCAGGGGACACAGCTCTCCTGAAATTCCCCGGCGTGGGTCCGCTCTCAGGAGCAGCGGCCACACCGCACCTGCTGCAGCGTGAGCCCCTCCCGGGGCACAGAGCCCTCCCAAACCTGCCGTGAGCCCCTCCCGGGGCACACGGCCCTCCCAAACCTGCCGTGAGCCCTCCTGGGGCACACAGCCCTCCCAAACCGGCCGTGAGCCCCTCCCGGGGCACACGGCCCTCCCAAACCTGCCGTGAGCCCCTCCCGGGGCACACGGCCCTCCCAAAACTGCCGTGAGCCCTCCTGGGGCACACGGCCCTCCCAAACCGGCCGTGAGCCCCTCCCGGGGCACACGGCCCTCCCAAACCTGCCGTGAGCCCTCCTGGGGCACACAGCCCTCCCAAACCGGCCGTGAGCCCCTCGCAGGGCACAGAGCCCTCCCAAACCTGCCGTGAGCCCCTCCCGGGGCACAGAGCCCTCCCAAACCTGCCGTGAGCCCTTCCCGGGGCACAGAGCCCTCCCAAACCTGCCGTGAGCCCTCCCGGGGCACAGAGCCCTCCCAAACCTGCCGTGAGCCCTCCCAGGGCACACAGCCCCCCAAAACTGCTGTAAGGTGAGCCCCT
>JACBWW010000003.1:43797699-43843954 GCA_020086605.1 Lanius collurio
GTGCGGTCAGCTCGCATCCCAGGGCACACAGCCCCCCCCAAACCTGCCGTGAGCCCCTCCGAGGGCACACAGCCCTCCGAAACCTGCTGTGAGCCCCTCCCGGGGCACACAGCCCTCCCAAACCTGCCGTGAGCCCCTCCCGGGGCACAGAGCCCTCCCAAAACTGCTGTGAGCCCCTCGCAGGGCACACAGCCCTCCCAAACCGGCCGTGAGCCCCTCCCGGGGCACACAGCCCTCCCAAACCGGCCGTGAGCCCCTCCCGGGGCACAGAGCCCTCCCAAAACTGCTGCCCCGGGGCTCTCTCTTCCCTCGGGGTGCAGCCCTCCAGGACAGGCTGCTCCAGCCTGGAAGCAGGGCCCTCTCTCTCCACCGGCTCTCCCACTGGATCACGGCCTCCTCCAGGCATCCACCCACTCCAGCATGGACACCTCCCTACGGGCTGTGGGTGGATCTCTACATCCCTCGTGGATCCCCAGGGCCTGTGGGTGGATCTCTGCATTCCCCGTGGATCCCCACGGGCTGTGGGTGGATCTCTGCATCCCCCGTGGATCCCCATGGCTGCAGGGGCACAGCTGCTTCACCATGGACTCACCACGGCCTGCAGAGGACCCTCGGCTCCGGTGCCTGGAGCACCTCCTTCCCCTCCTTCTTCACTGCCCTTGGTGTTGCCATGTTGTTTTCCCTCACATGTTCTTACCTCCTCCTCTTTTCTGATTAGAATCCAAAATCTTGTGACTTTGTTTTGATATCCTTCTTAAAGATGTCATCACAGAGGCGTTACCAACCTCTCTCATTGGCCCAGGTTTGGCTGGCAGCCTGTCCATCTTGAGAGCCATCAGGGACTGGTTCTGCTGTACATAGTGGAAACTTCCAGCAGATCCTCACAAGAGCACCCTGGTACCTAAAACCAGGCCATGCAAAACCAGTACAGGTTTCTCACCCCTTTCCCAGCCAGCTTTCTCAGACTGGGATGAATGGCCCCCAGGAGACTTCCTTCCTCTCCATTTTCTCAGCTGCAGCCAGGGTGATGAGCTGGAGCAGCATACTCAGCTCAAGACAGGTGAGAGGAATCCTATGCCTCTTCACCGTAACTCTCATTTCCTGGTTTTCCCAGGATTAAACTGTGCTGAACTGTTTGGCCCCAGAGAAAAAGGAAGAAACAGAACAACAAAGGAGAAATCTGATTCCAACAGGAGCTGTTGATTAAAAGCATTTAAGCAGACCTCTAAAAGGGAGGCAGAAATACTCACTTGTATCTCACTTTAAGTGACACACATCGATAAAGCAATGTAAAAGCAAAGGGAGTTTCTTCCCTTCTGAGCACAGCTTCCACGGGAAACACATTTTGTGATTTGGATCAGGTGTGTCAGAAGTCATTAAATCAGAAAATTACAAAACTTTAGAGTGGTGCTATTGGGAATCAGAAAGGAGCACAAGAATGACTGAATTCGGTACTGATCAATTTAATAAAAAATAAGAGACAATTTGAGGGCTGACAACCAAACAAGGTCAAAGTTCTCCCACAATGGTTAGCATCAGATGGGGCATGGTGTTTGCTAGGCAAGAAAGGCAGCCCTGTCCTTCTCCACCATGAACCTCTTTGTGGACAAATATATTAATTCAAGGTCCCAAATGACTTCAGTATTTCAGGCTACTAGCCTGACCCTCAACTCCTATTTGAAGCTTTGTTTATCAGTTCTAACAACCTATTTCACAAGGTAAGTCTTTTTATTTTGGCTGACACACTGTGTTCCCAAAGGCTGATGTAACGTGGGTCACAAATGTCTGGTGACAAATCTCTTCCATCCTCTGTAATTTCCATGTGAAATCAACTTGCATGTATCCCAAATTATATACTGCCAAGCAAGGAGATGGCGTCTTGGCACAAGCACGTTTAACTCCCCCCGGTGCAAGGAAGGAGAAACAAAGATTCATTACAGTAATAAAGTTTCAGCCTTCTAGGGATGAGGTCAAATGAGAGCAGCAGAGCACTGGCTAACAGGAGAGCAGATCTTATGTACATGAGAGCTATCAATAAGCCTTCTGGCACGTGTCTGTTGAGCAGGGTCCATTGAGGGAAAATGCCTACCTCATCACTGAGCATTCCAGAGTGCAAGAAATGTTCATTGGGCAATGTTACACAAGTAGGATTTTCTTTTCTGTCTAAATTTGCTTCCTTGGCTTATTTACCTTCGAACCCGATCAGCAAGTAATGAGTTCTGTCAATCTGCGTGTTTAGTCCAAAAGAAAAATGCTATATTATTGTGGCATTTAGCAATCTTGTATTTAATGAGAATCTTTTCTTTTTAATGATGAAAATTCAGTGTTTAGCATAGGAACTGTTCACTGGAGTCAAGTCTGGAAACTGAAAGGGTGCACACCAGAATGCTTCACACTTCTTTAAAATCAATGAAAATGTGCATTCTTGTTGATGTACTACTACCGCATATTAATATGTTTTTTTACAGACTAAAAACTTCTGCTGAAAATGACAAAGCAAACTGTAAAGTACAACTAATATATAGGTTGCAACATGTTGCTAGAACATTTCTGAGAAACGGGAGCCTCCTGGGAGCATTGTAGGTGGCATTCACTCACCCTGGAGCCCCAATGTTTATACCAAATTGGATTTCCCTGCCACTGCGCATGCCAGAGCCTGCCTTAATTTAGACTCTGCCCTCAAAATACCCTGATCTCCCTCCACTGCCCCTATTGCAGGCACAAATGGCAGCCAGAATCTCCCAGGACTAGTCTCATAAGACTCTTGCCCCTCCACTCAGTTTAGGAGAATTTCATAACATATGCATTAACTTGGATTTAATTTCGTACTTCTCCAAATGCCAACTGCAAAAACAGGGCTGAGGAGGAGGAGGGAAGAAAACTCCACAAGCAAGTGTAATACCTGCAGGCTGATAGTTCCATTAACCTTTCTGAGGAAAAGCATTCACACTTGTTTTCTAGCAGTCTATCAGTTTTCTCCCCATTTATATATGTACTCTTTGCCTAGGTCATAAAGTGTCTAAACGAAAATTTATTGCAGGGACTGGCTATTGATTTGCAGCCCTGCACATCTGGAAGACATGAGTCAAAAAGAATGTCCATTCTTTGAACTAAAGAAAATTTAAACTCTAGCATAAAATAAATTGTTTCAGGATAAAATTAACTGACATTTTGAATGCACACCATCTATGCTTAGGTTTAATTCATAGTTAAATCCTGTTTACAAAACTCACCAGAGACGTTTCAGTGATATTTGTGGGGCTGATTAAATTCAGTGAAGCCACACTGGAGCCTTACAGCAATTAATTACACCCTCCTAAGTATATTGCAGAGAATGGTTACATTATTGCTGATTCTCAGGGCCCCTGATGTCAGTGGGATGGATACTGTAGTAACCTGTTTTAAGACCCAGAATTTTTTCTGTGAATGAAACAAGCTAGTCCATGACCAAGCAATTCAAGTAAACTCCCTCTCTGGGAGGGAATCCAGGTTTCTCCTTCTGTCACTTTGTGTTTCATTCAGTCATGTCTTTGCCAAAACCACGTTGTTCAAGGACTAAGCGTAAATTTCCTGTTAATTCCTGTCCAAGCCATTGCTGTTGACATCCTGACTCACTGAAGAGGAAGATATTATCTACCTCTGTCAACAAACATCATTCTTCTTGCAGTTCCTAGGGCAGGACCAACCTCTTCACCTGTAAGGTCAGAGTTATGTAAAGTTGGGAAGGATATTTAACAAATGACTCTAACATGATGTACACAGGAAAAAACAGTACATCCAGCTAAGGCCAACCACAAAGCCTGGATTCCCCAGATTCTCCCATCACAAAAAACATATAAACATTTGGCACTTTCGCTAGCACTGTGCACCAACACGTTGACTGTTTGCTCATCTGAACTGTCCATAAATTAATTTCTCCACAAGTTTCTTAATGATAGATCTTGTATCTACCTACCATCCAGGTTGTCTGTTTTATATGTGCATATTGCTCTTGCATTAACTCAAAACAACACAGAAGGAACAAGGAAGCAAAGAATCTGCTTTTGTTTTGAGACTCACAGAATACTCTGCATTGCAATGGACATAAGAGCCCAACTCTTGAGTAAATGACCCATCAGGGGGATTGCATCCACAACCTTGGTGCTATTGTACCATGCTCTAACCAACTGAGCTAACTTCAGAGAGATGACTGTATTCAGATCAAATGTCAAATTTAGCCACTTTTGCCTTGAGCAAAGCCATCACTTTCCTTCCCTCCCGCCATCTGTCAATGCATATTTCTTCTTGTGTAAGTATTGCAATATTACAGTAACAGTCACAATAACAGTGGTAATGATATCACTAATAATAATTATCTTGAACTAATATTCTGCCTTTCTTCTAGGGATCACACTGTGCTTTAAAATAATCAATGCAGAGATCTCCACTGGAGCTTCCATTTGAGTGGAAGAAGCTTAGATCCCTGCCTAGCCAGCTCCTCTCTCAGGGCTTTGCTCCTTTGGTGGATTGCTCTCCATCTAAGCAATAAGGCTTCATCCAGAGCTGAATGAGCTAACAAGCTAGAGGGGGTACCCTAGTCATTGGTACAATGAGACCTGCTAAGAGCTGACCACAAATTGCTGCTTTCTGCACCCAAGGTTTGACCAACTTGGTGCATAACAGATGGTGGGACAGCTCAAGAAGAAATATGGAACTGCAAAAATGAGCTAAAGGCAAGTGGCATAAGGGGAATGAGGGAGATGCTTTAGATGGAGGAGGAACAAAAGAGTCAAATCATAGTTTGTATGCTTAGATTTGTTCCCCCAACTGATAAAAATGCATGTCAAGAAGAGGAACAGTCAGTCTGCAAACAAGCTAGTGATATTCTAGTAACACTGTGAGATTTGACAAGTGGAGTAAGTCATTCCACTTCTTCAAACAAGCCAGTTTTATCACTGGATCTATCTCTCATCTTCATTAATTACTATTGAAATTGCAGTCAGTAATCCATTTACCACAGAACAAGCAGGAAACAGAGTACTCAAAGTCAGATGAATCAGTGCTTTAACTAGCCCAAACACGACAGGCAAAGCTCGCTGCCGTCACTGGTGATTCCCCAAGAAAAGCATTTATGTAACTGTACAGTTATGCATAATTACACAGTGATGGGGATCCTGCTTACACACCAGGTCTATTTGTTCTCTGCGTTGTTCATAATGTCCCATGTCTTTTAAAAGCATTATACAGACTGATACAGATGCCAGTAAAATGAATCATTTCAAATGAGGCTGTTCAACTCAGACAACTCCAGGCTTGGAGAGCATCAGTTCTGGAAATGAAGTCAAAGCCTGGCAATGCTGACTGTGATTGAAGAAAAGCTCAGGAAACAGAACTGTCCTTCCTAGAGCAATCACACTTCTCTGTAAAAAAATGCCTGTTTTATGTTTCCTCTTTGGAAAATTACAGCTGGGATTTTCAGAGCTGCTTCAGAGTCAAGAATCTGCATCCCAGATGGAAGTTGCACCCTACTATAATAGCCAAGTATAGTCCCATTCACTTTTTTTTGCTGCTGTCTAGGAAAGCCTAGCAGACAAGCAGTAGCTTGGTAATAACTTATCTGCCTGGTTGGAGTGTTTTGCCCATGTTGGAGTCTGTTTCTACTCACTCCAGTGAAAAGCAGCACCAGCTGCAGAGGGCTACTTCAGCCCAAGATGTTTTAATAACACTAGATGCAGCTTTTGAGAAGGGATCTAGTGTCTGCTTAGAGTTTGGGCTATGACTTGTATTACTGATTTATAATCTTCAAGTATCAGGCCAAACTGCTTCCTGCTCAAAGTTGGAAAGCCATCAAAAGCAGTGATACTGCCCTTTCTTCTGCCAGCTGTAACATGTTTAGACAAGAATGTAGGGCTAAGGGTGCTGGTTGCAATGTTGGGATGGAAGATGTGCCTGAGTAGTGTATTTAGTAAGTCACTAAGACAAGGATCACATTGCTCCACTTCTCTGAAAAATACTTATATAAAAAAGGCCAGCACAATATTCCAAGAGCAATTTCCTAGATGTAATCAGTCATTCCTGCTGATGTCAGCACAAGGGATGGGGTTTCAGTGACTCCAGTCATGCTAGCCCTACCCTTCTGTGATAACACAGTGCCTGAAAAGAGACCTGAATTTTAGTGCTTGTTTTGCACCAGCTGAAGTGTTTGCTAAGCCATCATCAGCACCTGTGTGATGACACCAACTCCCTGCCATTGCTCAAGGTGTGTTACTGGGGATGCCACTGGAAGCTGGGGAATGTGCTGTTCCTGGTCAGGCAGCTGATGGACAGTGAGGATGCTGCACAGGGAGGCAAGGGACAAGGCTGCCTTTCCATACTGGCAGGGCAGGCTGTGTGGGCACCAGCACCTTCACCCTCAGAAACGTAGCCCAAGCAGATGGGCTCAAGAGACAAAAAAAAAACTCAGAAATCTGCAGAGGATATTTAAAAACCCAAACATTATAAAACCCAGGGAGAGTGAAAAAGGGCAAATATAGCTTTGACCAATCATAGAGAAAACAAGCACAGCTCTGACCCAGCAAAAGTAACAGTGAAATCAAAGATGTGGGCTGAAAGGGTTGTCGTCATTAACAATAAAAAAAGCCAAATTGCAGCTTAGTAAGAGCTGACCAATATACTAGGTGGCAAAGTATGAGTCAAAGGAAGTGCAGAGCTGTGAGTCACCCACCTCAAAGGGCTTTATCCTTGGATAGAAGTCAAAGAGAGAGATCAGGGAGAAAAAAGGAGTGTAGAAAAGGACAGAGACAATAGCAGACTACTGGGCCTTCTCACAGAACAGAGGATACTTGGAGGGCAAGAAGGCTATCGGCCAGTTATGATCCCTTACTGTTACTTCTGGACAGGTACTCAATACTCTGCATGTTTCACAAATACAGGGGTCAGCCACCTGCTCTGGGGAACTTCATCTGCAGCACAAACAAGAAATAGAACAAGAGCAGAAAGCAAGTTATGTCATTAAGGGTGTATGTTTGTGTGTGTGTGTGTTTAAATGAACAAACAAATATCAAGATTTTTCTTCTGTAGTCCATTTGCCTCGACTTTATTAGTGATAACAGTGCTCTGCAGGCACTTGGGCTGAAGGAGCAATACAGCAATTAGTCAGCTGATGTGGCTTGGTCTTATGAAGTAAGATGAAAAGCAAGAAACTAAAATAGAAAATTACAGGTCAGATAAAGGCAACTATGATAAGGATCAATGCCATTTAAGAGGGTGAAAAGACAAAGAAGGGTGAGGAATTCTTTCAGGTGGGATGGAGGAAAAAAAAAGGGGATGGAGAAGATGATGGGATAGTTAGAAGGAAGAAGAGAAAGCGTCCAGGATGAGAGGCTGTAGAGCATCACACACATCTAAACACTGGGTGACATGAGTTAGTTCTAGATTACAGGGAAGCACCAGGAGTGACAGGAAGAAGCAAAGAAAATGAATATGCAGGATCTCATGCTGCTTCAAGGACAATAAATACAAGAGGCAGGGTAGAAAGAACAGGAAGGTGGTCACAGCAATCACATCTGTAGTGTCTTCTGTCTGTGGAGGAGTGCTCTGTAAAGAAATTCCAAAGGCCTCAGGAGAAATCAAAACACAGATTTACCACCAAAGGATTGAAGCTAAGAGAGAACAGAGCCAAAGCATGCTTCCATGTCCCCAACTCAGAGTGCAAATCTAAATCAGCTCCCTTGATTTAATGTGTATTTTCCATGTTTTACAATAAAGCAGATGACAATAAAATTTGGCTCACTTATATCCTATGCAAGGCCGGCAGGAGCTGAAGTAATCAAAACTACTGGAAGCTGTGCTGAAATAAGATAGGAAGAAAATTAAATTGGTGGGAAAAAAATCCCACAGGTTCTATATGTTTTGTGTAACTTAATTTTATTAGAACTTCTTAGGTCCAGTTTTAAGTAAATCTTCCATATTGTCATTATCCTTCAATATCCCCCCCACTTATTTCCTGGCAGTCCTCATATCAGGTGGGAGAGCATACCTTTCAAATTGAAGCAAAATTTTGGTCCCAAAAAAACTTTTGTAGGCACTATTTCTTTACACTTTGGTAGAAGATATACAGCTTAGCAGAGGGAAGAATCTGAAATAATTAAAATAAGCAAAACCTTTGGATACTGACAATCCAGAACTGTAAGTTAGAAGCCCGAAAATTAACCCTACAAAAGACTGAAATTAGGAGAATCGGTGAAATATCCACTCATTACCTGATTATTGAAACATAACAAATATTTTTGGGTATGAGACCTTTATCATACAAAAATATAAGTTGATTTGTTTACAAAATAAAAACTACATATTTTCTCAAAATTCTGTGTCATGACAAACATGCCCAGTATTAATGCATTATACTAAGGTATAGCTGTGTCTGTCTCCTATAAACAATTTCTAAAGGAGAGAAAGAATGATTGTTAAACTGGAAAGCACCAGTACCATGAACTTGTCAATAAAAAGGAAAGTTATATCTGCAGGGCTAAGAAATAATATGTAAACAGAGAACAACTGTCATCATGCAGATATTTGATGCATGTTTGTACAGAGAAAGCTCGGAAAAAGAACACAACATCCCTGTATTTATTCACTGTAATGTATTACAGCACAATGTTTAGGGTACATAATAAGCTGGCAAATGAAAAAACCTTCATATAATATTAGTTACAGAAAGCATTTTGGAAGACTGAAGTGCAACAGTAATAACATTTTCAACATTACCTTAACAATCATTTCAGCATATTCATTCTGGGAGAAAGAAACTTGCATGAAAAACTGATTTTTGGTTTACTCCCCTTCAAATGTGCTATTTTTTTTCCTTAGGAAAAAATGAAAATCGAGTGAGCAGGCTGGATTTTTCACTTCTATGCTAACTGTACAGTTATGCATGTAAGTAACTTGATGTGCATTTATAATTTTACTGAAATCAAGGCGTAGAATGATCTACATATTGGAGCATTAGTACAAAACTGAAGTTGCACAATAAATGCAACAGAGAACACTATAAAACAGCAGGTACAAAGAAGGCTTAATAAAAAACAACACCTGGAGCACAACTGAGCAATTGTTTATTTTATGTCTGTCCATGTACTGATGGTCTGAGCACAAATATTTAAAACAATTACTGTTCTTTTCATTGCAATGAATATTGTTGTTTATGCCAGTAACTTAAAAAAAAACCTAAACTAACAAGCAAACAAAAAAAAACCCATCTCAAACCAAATATATTAGAAATGGAATGGATAATTTGTGGATCATTGAAAACATAAGCAACTCCTTTCACTATCCAATAAATCAACAACCACAGAAGCATTTTAGATTTTATTTTAAAATCCAGGAAACTTATAAATCTCGTTCTACATTCCAACAGGACACGCACATTGGTTTAGTTTCTCCTTGCAGCTGCCAGACAAGCAACCAAATCAGTTTTCCAGCCGTTGACTGCAGGCCAGGAGACATGCAGCCTCCATGGGGCAATTCCCATAAACTTTTCCATAGAAGAGTTACCTATTCTGTAAAACCAGAATCAATTAGGTTGGAAAAGACCTCTGAGATCATCGAGCCCAACCTCTGACCAAACACCACCAGGTTAACTAGACCTGGCACAAAGTGCCACGTCCAGTCTTTCCTTAAACACCTCCGGTGACTCGACCACCTCCCTGGGTAGCCTGTTCCAATGTCTTATCAGCCTTTCTGTGAAAAAAAAAATCCTCCTGATGTCCAACCTAAACCTTCCGTGGCACAGCTTGAGGCCATGTCCTCTCGTCCTGTCTCTGGTTGCCTGGGAAAAGAGCCCGACCCTCCCCTGGCTAGAACCTTCTTTCAGGTAGTTGTAGAGAGCGATAAGGTCATCCCCGAGCCTCCTCTTCTCCAAAGCAATATGGGGCCCCGCGGCCTCTCCGAAGGCACCCGGTCCCTCTGGAGCGGGGCTGGCAGGCGGCAGCAGCAGGGAACAGCCGCGCTGCCCGGGGAGTGCCGCTTTCGGGGCGGGCGGCGGCAGCGCGGAGCTCCCGCAGGGGAGCCCTAACACCGCTCGGCAGCGCCCCGGTGCGCCCTGGTACTCCCGCTGTGCCCCGGTACTCCCGCTGTGCCCCGGTACTCCCGGCGCTCCCGCTGTGCCCCTGTACGTTCGCTGTGCCCCGGTACTCCCGGCGCTCCCGCTGTGCCCCGGTACCCCCGGCCGCTCCCGCTGTGCCCCTGGTACTCCCGCAGTGCCCCGGTACTCCCGGCGCTTCCGCTGTGCCCCTGGTACTCCTGCTGTGCCCCGGTACTCCCGCTGTGCCCCTGGTACTCCTGCTGTGCCCCGGTACTCCCGCTGTGCCCCGGTACTCCCGCTGTGCCCCGGTACTCCCGGCCGCTCCCGCTGTACCCCTGCACATTTTCAGCGCCACGGTACCGCCGGCGCGCCCGCTGTGCCCCTGTACGTTCGCTGTGCCCCGGTACCCCCGGCGCTCCCGCTGTGCCCCTGCACATTCGCAGCGCCCCGATACCCCCGGCGCTCCCGCTGTGCCCCTGTACGTTCGCTGTGCCCCGGTACCCCCGGCACGCCCGCTGTGCCCCTGCACATTCGCAGCGCCCCGGTACGCCGCCGCTCCGCTCCGGCCGCCCCCTGCGCTCCGCAGCCGCAGTTCCGGCGGTGGGAGGAAGCGCGGGGCCGCTCCGCTCCGCTCGCCGGGGGATGCGGGAGCACTCCCGCCCCCGCGGCCGGCGGGAGGCGGGCGGCGGCGGCGCGGGCGGGGCGGACGCGTCGCCCCGCAGAGAGCGGCGGGGGGACCCAGCGGCGGGAGGCGAGAGCAGGCCGGCGATGGAGGAAGGTGAGGGACGGCTCCTCAGGCCGCGGAGCCGGGCGGAGGCGGTCGGGGCCAGGCCGCTGGCTCAGGCCAGCAATGGAGTGGCCTCTCCAGTGCCGGGACCGCCGCGCACGGACGGAGGTGAAACACTGGGCTGCAGGACACAGGCGGCCTCCCAGGCCCAGCCCGCCCCGGCGGCCCCTCGGGCCCCATCCCCGCCCAAGGCAGCCCGTCCTTAGCAGCCTCAAGCGGGAGGCCGGGCCGGTGTCTTGGGAACATGGGATCTGTTTCTCTTCCCTCGCCTGGCATTGTCTCTGGGCGGAGCGCCCGGGACAGCATCTGTGGGCTCCGTGGATGCCTCCGTGAGTGTACTTTCTCTTTGGCATCCTTCCGTATGTTTTAGTCAGCCTTCTCTCTCGTTTCATTAAGTATTAGAGAGCATCCAAAGGAGGGCTACGAAGATGGTGAAGGGCCTTGAGGGGAAGCTGTATGAGGAGCGGCTGTAGTTACCTGGTTTGTTCAGCGTGGAGAAGACTGACGGAGACCTCCTCAGAGTCTGCAGCTTGCTCATGAGGGGAAGAGGAGGGTTAGATACTGATCTCTTCTCTGTAGACCCCAGTGACAGGACCCGAGGGAATGGCCTGAAGCTGAGTCAGGGGAGGTTTAGGTTGGTATTAGGAAGAGTGCTTTACTCTGTGGGTACTTGGGCACTGGAATAGGCACCCAAGGGAAGTGGACGCAGCCCAAAGCCTGACAGAGTTCAAGAAGCGCTTTGACAGCCCTTTCACACACATGGTGTGATTACTTAGGGGTCCTCTGCAGGGTCAAGAACTGGACTTGGATCATCATTGCGGATCCCTTCCAAGTCAGGGTATTCTGCGGTTCTGCTTCACTTTTAGTCCTGTTTTTCTCCATGTCTTTTCAGTGCAAACCCCCTTTGTAGGGGTAAGAGGTGGCATTTAGTTTTCTTGAAGAAATCAGAAGAAACAAGACTCTTAATAGGCACCCAGAAAAATGCAGGAGCAAAACAAGCATATGTAATTCTGTCCCATGGCATATTCCAGCCTCCCAGGCTGTTCTCAGCAGGGATACTTTCTGAGTTGCACATGGTTTCTGTGTGTTTAGTAGTCTCCAGTTGCTTGTCCTCCATAACTGTGTCCGTCTTCTCATGAATCTGCAAACTGTTGGTTTACAGAATGTTCTTTGGGGAAGAGTGTTCTACGTGAAGGTGATGTGCAATGATCTAGTTCTTTTTAGCTTGACTCACTAGGTTTGTTTGAAAACTTCTTGTATTAGAAAAGAAGGTGAATCACTGCTCCCTATTCAGTGTGTATGTGTGCTTCACTAACTAGTAGATGTCTGGCATGTTTCTGTTGGTCATCCTCGTTTCTAGACTGGGCATCTTCAATTTGCTTCCTCGTTCCTTGTATGGGAGCCATTGCACAACTTAGATCACCCTCATGGCCCTTCTCTGAATGTTTCCCAGCTCTATCTTATCCTTCTTTAGATGAGAAGACAAAAATTACAGTGTTCAATTAGTAAGTGAAAAATAGATGAATATAGTGGCACAAAGTAGAATTAGAATTGAAGTAATATACAGCCTGAGTACCTAAAAGCTTTGTTGTGGGATTTGAAGATTGACACTTCAAGTTTGAAGTTGGATAGGTTTATGAAGGATCTGTTTTAAGTCCAGAGGAAATTGGTGGCTGCAAAATTTCAAGCAGTGTTGGACAGTAGGTCAAACAGGCAAGCTGAAAATTCTGGAGTGTGAGTTACAGTTAAATCTTTTTGTCACACTTCCAGAATGACATAAATATTGTGGTGTATCTTTAATATAGTAATTATAAAATAGTTTTTGCAATGAATCTTTTGTATGTAGACTTGCAGTCTGTGAATTAGCATTGTTGCCTTTCAGACTGTAAAATAAATGGACCAGGGCTTCAAACTGCTGCTGATCACAAAGAAGTTAACAGAAGCCCAAGAAGCCCTTGTTCTTGTGATGTGATCTATGTGACTGAGCAGACTGGGCTTTTTAATTACATGTTAGACCAATATTCATAAATCTGCTTAGTTCCAGCAGATCCAAAAGCAGGAAAAAATGTGGTATTATATTTACTTTATGAAAGCCTTTGCCATATAAATAGTAAGTATCTCAATTTAAAAGTAATGGACTAGCCCAATTTTTGTATTACACTACTATAGCAGCGTAAAACCAGGAACAGAGTAGAATGGATTTGGCACCAGTTTCTCCCAGTGTCTGCATCAACTTACCTAAACTGCTGATTTCCTTCATTAGTGTAATATGTTCACCGTGGAATAAACCAGTTAGCTTCTAGGTTGGGTTCTGGGTAACCCCAGAGTATGGTATCAAGAGAATACTATTGTTTTTTGTGAGGAATAACATAGGAATTGATTTCTGTAGTGTTATATTCTTATTTTAGTTGGGCATATGACATACTTTAATTGAGTCTTTGTCAAATATATATTCCATGGGATTGAGCCAGTAGCAATAACTGGCTGCTACCTGCTGCTGCGCGGATTTCCCAGTGTGATTGTAGGTATTGTGTTGCAATAACTTAAAAATAAAAATGTCTTCAGGGGCAGCAGACCTGCGACAGAGAAGGAAACAAAACTGCACAGAATCTGACAAAATGGCTCCAGAGGAGAGAAACAAAGAAAACTCAAAGCTGGGAAGGTCGCCAAAATGTAAGCTACAGAATTTTTAGCTGACTTTTGATTGTTGTTTTTATTGTTCTCTTCCATTTTATGAGAAGATATTTGTAGCACAGTAATTTATAACAGACTTACTTTGAATTAGGTTTTTGAATGTTTCAAGAGAAACCAGGCATGCACATTAGAGTTCTTTAATAATGACTTTTTATTTATTGCAGAGTAAAATGGTAGTCTTGGACTGTTTCAGGCGTGGGGAGGTAGAGGCAGAGGAGTTAAGAAATTTACTGTAGTTACTATTTGCATACAAATAAATATTTTTATTGCTTCTGGAGTGATCTTTTGGTTGGAAGCTGAGATGCGTGAAGTAATGGTACTGAAACAAGAACAGACAAAAAGTCCTTACAGCTTTTCAAGAAACAGAACTAAAACTAGGTATAATTTCAGGCAAGTGCTCACCAAGCTACCAAAAACTTTTTATGTTAAAAGTACATACTAGCTATACAGAGTTACAGATGAAGTCGACACCCTTTGAATGAATTTGGTAAAATTCAGATTCATTCTTTCTCATATTTAAAAACAGAATGGAAAATAGAATGTCTCAGAAATTATGTTAAATGTGGTGTACCACCTCTGTCTGTTAGTCTTTAAAGATTTTGTGGTGTTTTGGGTAGAATCTAGAGTTCACTCTATTTATCTGGAAGAGGCTTTTCCTTCTTGGAGTTCATTTGAAAACAAAGCTTACTGAAATGGAGAGAAAATTTGCAGTGTAGTCTGTGAGTATTTTGTCTGAAGGTCCTGTGAAGCAATGATAACAACTGGGACAGAAAGCTACAGGACAGGAATAACAAACCAGTTTTCAATGTATCTGTGCTGCTGATGGTGTGGTAATTCTCATGCCAGTAAGTTTGCTTGTTGTTCAGAAATCAGAGTCTTGTGTAGGATGTACTGTTTGTTTCTCAGTCCTCTGGACATTTAGCTTTTTCACTGTTCATTTTCAGATATGTTAATCCAGCGTTTTGCAAAGCTTTTCTTTGGCTGTCTCGCAGCTGTCACCAGTGGAATGATGTATGCTGTGTACCTCTCAACATATCATGAACGGAAATTCTGGTTTTCCAGCAGGCAGGTAAAGATAAAGTTGAACTACTGAAACAAAAGCCAAATTGTGTCCTTGAAATCAAATCTGATCCATGTTGAAACTACTTGCAGAATCCCATGTTCTATTGAGGCCTCTGTCTTTGAAACAGCTTCCTTGTTTGAGTCTTCTTTTTTTTTTTCCTCCTGCCAACAGTCGTCTTGGCTTGTCCTGCTTTTGTATGTTTTTCTATGCCACCCTTTATCCTTAAAATACCTTTATAAAATATGGAGAAATAATTGAAGCACACTTGGATTGCAAAAGCTAATCGACAGAAAAATGTATTAAGCTTTTTGGGGTGGGGTTTTTGTGTTTGTTTTGGGACTGGGGGGGTGTTTTTTGAGTGGTTGGTTGGTTGGCTGGTTTGGTTTGGTTTGGTTTTCTTAAGAACCCTATTGTTAAATGAAGGGTAGAAAGTTGAATGAAATTCAGGTCTGTGAATATGAAAAGATCTTGCAGATTTTGTGCTGACTTATGATGTGGGTTTGAGTTGCTCTCGTTCCAAGCATGTTTGCTAAGTTGTAGAGAACATTCTGTACCTGACAGAAATGCTGTGAAGATTCATGTTTTGTGGAATATTTTGAAGATGTACAGTGAAGTCATAGCCATGTGCTGTATTACAAAACTATTCTATGTGAAAATATATTGTCTTCTCTGGAAAGATGTTGCAAGAGATTAATTTTTTTATTTTTCTAGGAACTTGAACGAGAAATTACATTTCAGGGTGACAGTGCCATTTATTACTCATTCTATAAAGAACTGCTAAAGGCTCCTTCCTTTGAAAGAGGTACAAAACTCATTTTTTTTTTAACTTTGAAAAGTCCTGTTTTCTTTGGAGACAGCAAAAAAACTCCTGGAGACTGGAGAGACTGATTTTATACTCTTATGTAGATATATCGGTCACATTAATTTAAAATTACGTGCTGTCCTAACTTTTTAGTACCTTTTAAAAAACAGTATTTAATTATCCTGTATTCCAGCAGATTGTCTTTAATCAATACTCTAGAATGAGGTTAATATTACTCTTAATTTGCCCTATATCAAAGTTATCATTGGGTTTGCTTGTGTCACAATAGTGGATTTTCTGCCATGTAAATATAATTTTTGTTGAATTTGGGAATGGGAGATGAAAATTGCTGTTTTCCATCCTCTGTCAGAAGACAGAACAATTTTTGTCACAAGCTGATCTGCTCCATTCTGTCCCTGCCAGAAGTTTTTACTCTTGTCAGCTGGGATGAATAGATGCTGATGAGCACTGAGTGGTGGGGACAGAAAGCAACAGGAAGGAGAACAGACTGAGTGACAGTGATCTCTCCTTCCTTTACGCTCCTGCTCTTTATCCTGCACTGGCTCTGGGCTCACTGGCCCTGGGTCCCTAAAACAAAAGAAAACTAAAGCAGTGAAAAGAAGGAACACTTTCATGCTAGTTCAGGGAGTTCAGAAGAGCACTGCACTAGCATGGGGAAAATGCAAGAACTCAGGAGAGAAGAGGATGAACTGCCTTATCTTGCAGCGGTCGGCTGTTGAATTAGATCAGTCCCTTCGTGAAACCTCGCTGAACCAGTAAAACTAAACCTTGTGGTTAGTATTCTATTGATTGAACAGTTTCCCAGCTGAAATGTAGCACATCAGCAATATCTGAGGTCTTTGGTGCACTCAGTGCCTCATGACCTCTGGGGGTATTGCCCATGCTGTGAATGGATGGATTGCATGCCTCATTCAGGGACACTGTCTCTGCTAACAGGTAGACTCGTGTCTACAAGGTATTACAGGGCATCCAGTTTTCAAGAGTGTATTACAGCTGTGCTGGACCCAGTTGTAAGTCCTCAAAGACCTGGTTTGGCCTACAGAGAGCCAGCTGCAGACCATACACCACGATATGCTCAGAGCTGGAAACAGATCTGTGTGGTTTGACTGTTGAATTGGTTTTGAGGCTTTTGTTCCCCCCCTGTATCCTGATTTGGATTGTTTTTGCTCTTCCCTCAATTGTCTGAAGTATTGACAAGTCTTTATTTATAACATTTTGGAATGATCTTGGAATGATCCTTCAAGCATGGCAGCTTCAATTCCATCTCAACCCCATAGAAAGGCACACTGTGTTTGGTGAATGATTCTTAGAAATCTCAGAAATGCAGAGCTGAAAGGGATGATGGGGCCATCACACCTGACCTCCCTCTGGAGACAGGTTTAATACATCCTCCTCATCCCTATTAGATCTGTCTCACTTCTTAAGAACTTCCTGTGAAGAAGGTCTATGGGCAAGTAGTTTCAGGACTGCATCAGTATGTTACTGAAAAGACTGTGCTTTAGATGATTAGTTTTGTGCCTTCTATTTAAGGAGTAGATGAAAAAGAGGTAATAACTTTCTATCTAGATCAGTAGAGTGGAATGGCATCTAACATTTCTCTCTAAATTTCTCTTTCCTTTAAACCTAGGTGTGGTGAATCAGTCAGTAGCTGTAAGATCATATTTCTTTCCCCCAGCTTTGAATGTAGTTTGGCCTCTTTTAGGAACAGCTATCGTAAGTGATTCCAAGAATAATACTTTTTTTTGTCTGTAGGTGTTTATGAGTTGACACACAACAATAAGACAATATCACTGAAGACCATAAATGCTGTCCAGCAAATGACTTTGTACCCAGAGTTGATTGCCAGTGTTTTATATCAAGCATCTGGTAGTGAAGTATGTGCATTTCTCCTACTTTCTGTACTTTCATTATGGTTGTGTCTGTGTGTGTGTATGAGACATTCTGTGCTGTATACAATGAACACATACATTTTTTGTTGAATGAGTTGAGCTAAGGCTGTCACCAGGTCCAGGTTCTCCTCAAGTCTGATCAGTCTCTGGCATAGGATTTTGGGAGTTTAACCCTAACCACTAACCTTATCTGTTATTCTTTGCAACTACAGACTGCTTAGAAATGTCAGGAGTATCTGTGCTATCCATTAAAAACAGGAAAGTTAACTGCTTTTATAGTACAGAAGTCTGTTATAGTAGTACCTGTCTGCCTGTTCTCATAGGGAAAAATGTTTCTGTAGATTAACCTTTTGTCAGTTTCCACTCTACTCAGGCTTTGTTCTGCTTATGCTGCATTCTTGTGTCCTCTCTCATTATCTTTCCTTTTTTATTATTTACTGATTTTGGAACCATTTTTGACACATCTTTAGTTCTTTGAGTTCCTCACTTCTATAACTTCTTCTAGTAGTCCTGTGAACTGTATATCCCACTGCAGCATAGATTTATTAAATCTGATGCATACAGTGGTCGGGCTAAAGCAAATACAAAAATCATGGCACTAGCAAGCTGAGTCCTGAAGTGTGCACGTAGTTTACACTGCTTTGTTCTTCCTGAGCCCCAAATAAAAGCATGCCCAGTACTTTTCTAGAATAGGAGGCGTCTCTTACCTGTTTGTAAAGCACCTAGCACATTGTTAGCAATAACAAATAGTAAATAATAATTTCCAGCTTCAGCTCAGTTGCCACTATGTCTCTTCATTTTTATTTGTAATTTCAGGAAGTTATTGAACCAGTGTATTTCTACATTGGTATAGTTTTTGGACTGCAGGGAATTTATGTGACTGCATTGTTTGTAACCAGTTGGGTTATGAGTGGGACTTGGCTGGCAGGAATGCTGACTGTAGCATGGTTCATTATTAACAGGTAAGAAAAACATCTTTATACAACTAGTTTGTCAATAAGACGTTTTAAAATATTAGTGGATTGAAGTTATTTAATTAGTGGAATGAAATGCTTTTACTAAGCTTTGTGTTCTCACTGTGAGAGCAAAATCTTGTGGTGAATCGAAAATATTTCCAGGAGATTCATCGAGTCTCATGATGATTTTGTTACTGGAAAGGCCTCCTGTTGTCCAAACCATCCATGTTAACAGTTGAACTGACTTCATGTATGTGTGTGAATACAGGAGTATTCACACACAATTTCATTTTTCAAAAATACTTCTCAGAAGGTTTGGTTTTGTGCTGATGAAGGATGAAAACAAATGTCCAAAACAGCTGTAAAACAGAACTGCTCTCTGTGGCCAGCTCTTAATATTGCGACAGTTACCCTGTGGCATAGAAGGAAATGATCAAGTGCATTTTTCTTGTAAAGAATATTTGATTTTTTAAGTCTTCTTTTTGTAGTGGGTTTTCCTGCAAAGTGGAATTTTCTTAGATGATCTTAATATCAAGATTTTTTTTATTTTAAAACAATTCACTTGGAATTCCCCTTCCCCTTATGAAGCACCACATAATAGGTGGTTCATAATAATGGGGAGCCTCATTTGGGCTATGAAAACCTATGTTCATGCTCCTGGTTTGTCACCATGGAACTCTGGGGCTTTCTGTGAACTTGAGAGCACTTGAAATAAAAGAACTATGGAGGAGCAAAATGTTAGAGATATACCTTTAAAATTGAACTGTTGGGAAGCATCTTCTAGGAGTGTGAAGTCACCATGACTGAATCTGTGACTAGTAGCTAAAAATACTGTTCATCAAGCTGGTGTGAACAGTGGAAAGAAGGAAAAATGATTAATAAATCTGCAATTTTTTCAACAGTGAGTAAGATTAAACAGTGTCAACAAAGTGAAGGGTTTAGTAGTTAAAAAAGCTCTGAATATGCCTCTGTAATAGGCTTCAGAGGAAAAAAATGAAAGGTGGTGCTTTTAAATATCTGAATGATAAAGGAGCTTGAGGCTCCTTTTTAAAGGCATAGTAGACACAAAGAAGACTATGTACCTCTGAGACTGATGCCTTTGATCACATTTGAAAGTGTGGCTTGTGCTTCTGAGTCACTTCAGCACTTCAAAAAACTTTCACCTACACCTCTAATTGTGTGGATACTGTCAAGTCATTCCATGAGAAAACTCTGCATGCTCCCCATCCATCTTTAATCTCTTGTTTTGCTGGGCAGAATTTTTCCCTGTAGACAAAATATTTGCTGCTGCTGCTGCTACTGCTGTGAGGAAGCACCAGTTTGTGTCCTAAGTATGTTGTGCTCAACTACCTAAATCACTTGTTTAAAACATGCTGTATGAGAACTGAAAGGAATCTTTTCTCTCAGCTGTGAGCTGATTTTCATTGCAATGTGGAAAGCTGCTGCCAAGGCAGCAGTTCCCTGCCTGGGGACATAAGAGCATTTAGCACTGCTCCTGGCCAAAGAAGGCTCCTTTGTCCCAGCACAGGTTGGCAGAACCTGTGACTCGTCCCACTCTCAGTGTGAGGCAGGTCAGAAAAGGATGGAGGCAGATGCTTTTTGGCTTCAGTCCTGTAAATGCCACTTAATATCGAAATGTGCTACATAGATGGGCCTTCCATGCTGGTATTAAATTTGTGAACTGTATCAGCAGCAAAATTGTGTCAGTGTTACTTTGCACCAAAAACTGAAAGTTTGCTTGCAAGGCCACATTTACAACTAGAAGTGATGTTTTGACTTTCCTTGATATTTTTGTTCCATAAATATTTTAATATTTTTGTTTCTTTGTACTTTTTTCTAGGACAGATACAACAAGAATTGATTACTCCATACCATCAAGAGAAAATTGGGCTTTGCCATATTTTGCATGTCAAGTAGCAGCTCTCACAGGATATTTAAAAAGAAACCTAAACTGTTCTGCTGAGGTAAAGCAAAATTAGTTTCTTAATAAAGACCTGCTGGTAAAACTGTACTCTAGGGTAGTTACTTCTGCTGTTGTTGCCCTTCTGGGCAGAAAACAGTAGATGTTTTGTTTGTTCTTTTCAAAAGAGCCAGATGAATTTCACCCAGGCATGTGCAGTTTTTGCTAAGCAACTTGTGCCCTACCTTGTTATGCCCCCAGAGGGTTCAGAGAGAGCAGTGATGTAATGGGCCATATGCTGCTTTTTATCAATAAACCTGTGCAGAATTTTTCTCATGTAAACTGTTTTTCTTGAAGAAGTTCGTGGTTGCTTCCTTACCCTGTCTCTTTTTCAAAAGTGTTACTTATGGTTGGCTTTAAATGTTTTTGAGTATTTCAGTGATTACTTTCTTCCATTTGAAAGTTAAGCACGTCTGAAGTCAGTATTTTAATTATTTCCCAAAATAATGGTTAATTTCCATCGTTTATATTTTAATGACCTCTCAGTTACTTGATGACAGACATGCATAGGTGCAAAATTAATGCTTTTACTTTTCTTTTTTTTTTCTAGAAGTTTTGTTATCTTTTGGTGAATGCCTCAACATACACCTTCATGATGATGTGGGAATACAGTCATTATCTCCTGTTTGTCCAGGCTGTTTCTCTTTTCCTGCTAGACAGCTTTGCCCTTGCGCAGACAGAGAAGGTATTGGAACTTTTCAACCTATTGACAGCTGGGGACTTACAGGCATCCTCTGAGGTGCCTGCCATTCATACTGCTCAGGAGCTCCAAAGGGCACAAGACTGAGTGATGAGTATCTTGCAGCTTGGGCCCAGCTGAAGTGCATGTCATATCCATCAGAAGAATAAAACATCTTTAAACTGAATCTCTTTTGGACTGCTGTGTTTGGGATAGAGGCTAAACAAAGCTTCTGAGACCTGAAACATCCTTGGAGAGCTAAAACACTTATGAATGATACTCCTGCATTTTGGTCTAGCTGCCTCTTCTTTTCTTTCTCCTATTCACAGCAGGGTGGGCAGACCAAAGAAGTGCTCTGTTGGCTCTGTACAGTTAAAAGGCTCATTTTCACCCTCAGTAGCCAGTCCTGCACTGATTTGCCAACAAATAGACTAGACAGATGTTGAAGGCTAATTGATTTTTCAATACAAGAAAGCATTTAAATTTATTCTGCAAAATGGTTCTTAGAAATGTTGCAGCAAAAAGGCATTTTTATTCTGCCTGTTACAGTGGGATATATGCTCCTTTGTACATGCGTGCCTTCTGGTTTTATTAGATATCAAACTGTGTGCAATTCTAATTCTTCACCTCTTCTTTCAGTTGCTTTTTATTCTGTTCCTCAGCAGTGGGAAATGTTTGATCTATTGTAGTTCAAAGCAGGGTATATAAGGGAGAAAATGGGTGTTTTGGTAAAAGTCTGAAGAATCAAGCACCAGAGTTTATAAGATCTGCTTATCAAATAGTAAATAACTACAAGTATTGCTAACAGTCTGAGTATTCCTGGGACGGGTTAATGAACAAGTTATTTTGAGGGCAAGGAAAGCACCTGTTTGCAGCTCTGTCACAGATTGTATGTTCTTAATGGTGCCTTGTGGTTATTGCTTTGTGCTGCATCACAGTGAGGTGTTACTGAATAGGGAGACCTGGTAAAATGCTCCTGCTTCTGCCATTTTTACAGAATTCTTATTGAGTAATTGTCCACTAGTTGCTGAGGTTGACCAGGATCATTTTCATGTGCAATACTTTCCAGAGCCAAATGGTACCCTGCTAGACTCATGAGCTAGACTCATGGCGATTAACAGAGGAATGAGTGAGCTATCTACTGCTCTAAAAAGCAGGATTTATATCCACTGTATTTTTATCTTATGTTTATTTTTTTTCTTCAACAGGTGCATGAGGTATACAGAATCTACCTGTTTTCTCTCATCGTGGGGTACCTTCTGCAGTTTGAAAATTCAGCCTTACTAGTGTCACCATTACTGAGTCTTGTAGTAGCTTTAATGCTCTCCAAATCCCTTCAGGTAACTAGACTTTCTTCTAACCCTGAGTGTAGTTTTAAAATTTAAATTGAACTCCAAATGATAGAGCATTCTTTAAATATTTTTGCAGATGAATATGAAGAAAAGTACATTTGTGTCAAGATTGCTGAAAATAATGTATATTTATTTGGTACTTACAGTAGCAGTGACACTAAACTTCTTATTAAAGGTAAGATTCCTCTGTGAAGCTGCTTTTAATTGTCAGAATCTAAATCAAAAGTTGCAGCTATATCTTGAAAAAATCTTTTGAGTGTTGCGTATCTTATTGATATGATAGTTCGTAACTTAATTCCTACTACTGAAAATTGAGTAATGTTGTAGCGACGCAAACAGCTTGGTCTTGTTGGTGTCTTGGTCTTTTGGGTTGAAACAGTATAGAAATACTCTTTGAAAGACATTTTATCTATTTAATAAATATAGGATTTGTTATAACTTGGATGGCCTCTACAGACTAGTCCAAATATTAAAACAGTATTCTTGTGCATGGCGACACAATAGCCAGGAACAAGGATGAGTAGTCTTAGGGTAGATACTAATTTTCAATTAAATTTCATGTAGAACATGGGAACAGAGGATTTCACTTTGTGTAGGGGTCAGATAAGAGCTGAGATTACACAGTGGGATTTTAGCCTGGTCTTGTATTTTGATTAGCAATTCCCTCTTGCTGGCCTTTTACACATATTGTTGTACTTTTCTTCTATGTCTCAAACTCACCATGGTTATTTTAATAAATAGTATTAACTTAAAAGTAAAGAAACTACTGAACCCTAGATGGTTTGAAAGAATACTTATATCTAATTATTTTCTTCTGCCATTCAGACTGACTAGTCTTGCTGTATCTCCAGGAAGATAAAATCTAACCTTGAAAAATGAGAGTTGAATTACAGTTATGAGCAAGTTACAGAACTTTAGGCAGCTCAGACAATCTGTGTGAAGATTACAAATGTTCATGTTGCTCAGTTGCAGTCCTATTTTCTAGTAGAGTCAAGTGCAACATTCTTAGGCTTGCTTGGGAATAAGTCTGTGTCTATTTTTCATTATGCTTTTTACACTGCTCAGTAGTCTTTTGACAGGTTATTGGCAGCTTTTCGTTTGCCCTCCTGTTGTGGTATGGGAGTGGAATGAAGGGAATAATATTCTCAAGGAAACCCTAAATACAGATTTATTGAAGTGAAGATTTACAATACTGTACCAGTACCTTAATTGGCACACTTAGTCCATTTTGTTAGTTTTAAATAAATCTTGAATAGTTGATTGTTACCTGACATTTTGTAATCTGAATGACTATGTGAAAGCTGCTTCCAGCGTTTTGTATGATTTTTCTCTGCTGAATTAATTTTCAGATGTTCATTCCTCATAAAGAAAATGAGCATTTGCTGAAGTTTATCGAAGTAAAACTTGGTTTAAACACAACTAAGTAAGTTTATTTGAACTATTTACACCTCCCGAGATATCCAGACTTTTGAAACTGCTTTGAGAAGTGTAGCATTTCAGTGGTTGTGAGAATTTTATAGAGGAACTAGGGAAGTAGTTTAGTTTTTGTTGTCTGGTTTTAAGATTGAAGTAAAAAAATATGCACATACAGAATTTACTTAGGCTATTGAGGTTTCCAAGGCACTTCAGTATTTTTCATGCCTTCGGGTGAAAGCATTTTATGGATTTTTGTTCTCTTGTGATGTTGAAGAGTGAAAACTTTCTGTACCCTGTCTAGTGTTTCTAATAAGACTTGAAAGCAAAGATAATCGGGTAAAGGTGGCAGTACTAGCTTTTTATAGCCTGGAAAAGAAGGCTCTGGAAAGAGTCATGAATTATTGATACAATCTCAAAAGAGGCTTGGGTCGTGGGTACCCTCAAGTCCCTCTGTATGTTTTGGAAGAAATTAGGACAAGGGACATCTTAAAAGTCAGAGGGAATTGTTGTGATTCTAAGAAAAAACATTAGTATCTGTAAAAGAGTTGGATGTCGGACTACAAGAAAACGTCATGGCAACTGATTTTCTGGAAAACTTCCAATGGAGTGTTACTAAGGACTGACACGCCTCCTGGACCCAAGCCAAGACTTGCAATTCTGTGCAGGAATTGGAACTCTCTTCTAAGAACTGCATCTCTCTTAGAAAAAACTACTTTACAGCCTTTCAGGGGAACAAGTGGAAAATGGCATCACACCCAGCTAAAACTGTTGGGGAACTTTTTGGAAGACAAAATGTGAGACGTCATCTAAGATGCGTTGTTTAACGCACACACATACCCATTCTTAAGTGTTTTGCAAGAAAAGAAAGGACTCCTGGTCAGGATTTCAGTTTATTCAGCTCCCAGGTATTAACAGATTTCCCTTTTTTTCCCCCTGGGGACTTGCTACATGTCACTTTTCAAGCTGTCAGACTCTGCAATGCAGCCAGAGATTGAGGCAAACTGGATTCCTGTATGCCTGGAACACTGTGTAACTGTGTATTGGAATTATGATTTGCAGCACAAGAGCTTCAAGATCTGTCTTTTAAGGCCAGCTTGGACATGCCCAGCTGTTATAAACTGATTCTATCTAATTGAAAGTCGTTCAGTCCTCCAGTCTTCCCTTGGGAGAAAATGAAAAGAGGGAGGAAAGCAAAACAAAGTAAGACAAGAGTGCATTCACAGCACCACATGCTGCACCAGTTCCAGTTTAGAATACACACTGACAGTGCTTGGCAGAGTGTATTACCTTCCTGCTTGTTAACCGAGAAAGAAGAACGATCAAGTGGCTTCGGCTGCAGAACTAGAATTTCAGCATTAAGGATTTTATTCCTGGCAGTGCCTCAGGCTTCTTTATGATCTCAGATGACCACTTTCCCTTCTTCATCTCCTTGTTTGGAATGAGGACAAGCATACCTTCTTGCATCAGTATCTCTAAAATCTTAATCCACTGTGACAACTAAGTGCTTTGTGGTCCCCATAATGGAGTTATATGGGAGGTTGGGCTTTTGTGATATAAAGGAGTTGTAGTCTGGTCTCTTCAGATCACAAATACATTTTGGGAATACAAGCTTTTGACAGTTACTCTAAAGAGTATTTGCAAAGAAGTTTAGCAGTTTCAAATTATGAAAAGATAACTTTTTAAAGATGAATTTCAGGTAATTTCCTATTACATGAATAGGTTAAACTGCAATTGTTTTGTGCTGGGTTGTTGGGTTTTTTTTCTGATCTGTGGGATATTGTTTTTAATGGAATGTTTTTGCCTTACTAGGAATTTTACAATGAATTGGCTCCTTTGTCAAGAATCTCTTCAGGCACCTTCCCAAGACTTTTTTTTGAGACTTACACAGTCATCATTGTTGCCTTTTTATATTTTAGTATTAATCATCTGCCTTTTTTCTGTAACTCAGGTCATTTTTAGGAGAATTTGGTAAGTAAGTTGTTTATATGAGAAATAAGTTAAAAATAAGAGGCTCTTGGATGTCTCAGGGAGTGGTCGTCATATTTGTTGCTCCAAAGTCTGTTGTACCATTGAGCTTGTCAGGGCATGAGCACCAGTGGGAAGGCCCACCAGAGCCTCCTAAAGTCCTTTAGCAAGGAGCTTCTTGATCATCCCTTCTGTCAGGGCAGGGAGTTGTCATTGGTTTGTTTCCCTACAGGTGCAATTCCTGCAGAGCTCTGGCTAATGTATGCTGGTGTGTTTATGTCTCTTCCCATTGACAGAGAAAGGTGTTATAACTGTAATTCTCCTTCCAACAGCAAAGTTATCTAATTGTTGCTAGAAATTTTTTTTTCTGTTTTGGATTTGGGGTTTTTGTTTGGTTGGTTGGGTTTTTTTTAAGTTTACATGTTGAGACAGATGAGATGGGTAGAGCTGAGAGGATTTTGGACTTCTAATGCTTCACTCTTTGTTTTTTAAAACATTTGTTTACTGTGATGTGGTCCATTAGTCTTTGCTGCTTGGAACAGAATTGAAGTAAAACGGACTCAATTATTTTTAGTTTCACAGTGATTCACAGTTCTCTTGAGAGAAGGGGTAGTGTAACTGTCTTTGTAAAAAGAGTAAGAATAGCAACACTGTAGATCCTAGTACAACTTGTCTTGGAAACTCAGTGGTTTGGAAATTATCTCTTCCTGGTAGAAGATGAATGGTGTAACTGCTCAGATGTTAGAACAAATTTCTCACTTGTCTGCCACAAAAATCAATAGGTTTATTTCAAGGATGAAGGCTTCTAACAGGTAAAGGTTATGTTGCTATAAATGAAAGTGTTTGTCAAGTCGGATGTGTGATAGTATATTTAAAACAATGGTGCAAACTTCTGATTGTTTTCTAGCCGTTGAAATAGCTACTTATTACTTTGTAATGAGCGATGACTACAGTGTGTCCAACACCTTTTTAAAGAAAAACTTAAACCTTCTCCCCATCTTTTTTTTTATTTTTAATTTTTGAGTCAGTTAATAATCTCAAAAGATTTTTTTCCATTTTCCATAAGGAAACTAATTATAAAAATGTAACCTGGAATCACATCATGGTAGAAAGAATTGTTATCTCTTTTATACCTTGCTATCTTGTTAGTAGAAAACCTTTCATTGTAAGATTTTGGCTATAGTTTCTATTTATAATATATTACTAGAATTTATAATATATGACTAAAAGCTACTTTTGTAATCTTTGTTGTAAAACAGTACACACATGCCATTATTCTTTACCAGACTAAAGGTATGAAGGAACTTAAAATGCATGTTCAGCATGATTCATCTACATGTTTGTAGAGTGTACATGCTCTTAAATTAGACTATCTCTTGCTGAATTACCTTAAAGTAAGATTTATGGTCATAGGCAGTGATCCCATTGTTTTAATTTACAGCCATTGCTCCAGAGAGGTTGCAGTCTAATACAAGGGACAGTGAATACTGATAGGTCATTGATCAAGTACAAAAAGCAAGTAAACAGTGCAACAATATGATATGCTATGATACAGAATGATCTCAGTCTACTGCTGACTTAAACGTATTTTTATTGGCACCTTTTCCTGGGAATATTGTCTGAATTAAGTGATTTCTCATTTTCTCCAACTGCAGTGGTGAACCACTGAAAGAGACAGTTAAACTTGAGGATGGTCGAATTGGAGAGAGGCCAGAAATAGTTTATCATGTAATTCACACAATTTTGCTTGGTTGTCTAGCGATGTGTTTGGAAGGGTAAGTCTGATTTTGATGTATCTCTTTTGAAAGCAACAGAGTTCCTTACTGGACATGATACGCCAATTACCCCTTTGAAATTCACCCTTTTTTTGAAATAATTTTGGCATATAGTGATACTTCTTAGGAGGGGAACAGTCAAAGATCATTTTGGTTATAAATTGGATATGGTTATATGAACAATTGTGCTTGGTCTCTTTAACATGTTTTCCAAGCTTTATTGCAGCCAAGATCCAAGACATTAATTGAATCACATTTTAATCACTTTTCTTTATGGTATTTAAGTGTAGAACTGTGCTGTAATTATTTTTAGCAAGAGCTTGTGTAGTGTTTTGGTGAACAGAATAGTGCTGGGGTATTGGAACATGGAAGATTTCTTACCCATCTTCTTGTGTGTAGGCTACCACAAAGTGTACCTTTGCTTGACATGTTAAACCAGTAGCAGAACTAATTTCAAAAGTATTGTGTTAGTCCTTAAAGCTAGAGAAGCTGATGGTTGGAAGACATTATTGTTCTAATCTTGTTTCTCAGCTTAATCAGCTTGAAGATGTCAGGCTTGTGTTTTTATTAGGCTCCTCATCTTAAATATTCTCAAATATTGCTTAAAGTTAGCACACTGTTGGGTTATCATGTAGTTGTTCAAAGTTAACTAGTCTATCCTTAAGAGGCAGACAACACCAGCAAATCATAAATTGTTAATTAAATATTTTCCTTTCTTCAGGAACACCCTTATAGTACATTGTCTGGACAGCTTTGCTGAATAGCTGCTTTTTACCCCTCCTTGACTGGAAAACCACAACAGCCAAGTGACTTTACTTTTCTCTTTGTTTTTCTTTCATCCTCCCCTGAGCTCTGTGAAGGATTTTGTCATCTTTTACCTTGAATCTTGCTTCTCTGTCTCACAGCAGATAATCAAGTGCCAGCTCTTCTGCTAAAGATTTCCTTGGTTTACCCTCCAGTGCCACTAAAGTTGGCCTCAGATTGTTTCAACATCCACCCTGTTTTTGACATAAGAAAAAAATCTGAATGTTTTAATAACAGTTTGAGTACAGAGGCATGCACAGGGTCCCAACTAAGTTATTGCAGTGTTTTTCAGAATGAAGTATCTATGGACACCTTATGTTTGCATGCTTGCTGCATTTGGTGTGTGCTCTCCTGAACTTTGGATGACGCTTTTCAAGTGGCTTCGACTGAAGGCGGTGCACCCAATATTGCTGGTGAGTTGCTGTTGCCAAAGTCTTGGAAAATACAACCAACAAGCATAGAGCTTTGCAAACAGCCATTATCTAAGACCCATGAAAGAATCCATGAAAACAAAAGGTTGTTCTGTGAGCAGTGGATTGCATATAGTCTGCTTTTTCTGTCTTTGGTTCTTAGTATCACATGTTCTGTGACACCTGGTGATAAAGTTGCATTCCCATTACAACCTTGCCTCGTAAAAAGCATAGCCATCTTCATCTCCCTTTCACTCATCTCAACTTCTTTTAACAAATCTTTGAGACCTCAATCTCTCTGTCATCTCTAGTTGGGATTGGTCAAGAAGGTCATGCATTTTTTAGGAGGAGTGCAGGAGAAAAGGTGCAGGTGCCCAGGGAAGACATAAGCCTTATTTCACTGAGAAAGGGGTGTTAAAATGTCATAGTAAGATATATTTAACTTCTGAGAGTAAAACTGCTGCATAAGAAGTGGTAAGTCAAATTACTTTGCATAAGATTTGTGCATATGTGGCCATTATATAGTAGTGTTGTGGCTGAAGATAAGCTTGTGTTACAATGCAAACAGCTCCCCTGCTTCCAACCGTAGCTTTATTCTCAATATGACAAGAGTTGCTTTCTGTGATTTTTAACAGTGTTGTGCTTTGGTTTTATTAATAAAATAGGGATAAGATATTGCTTACCCTAAATTCAAGAGGCTTATAGGAATAAATAATATATTATACTTTGAGGTTCATTATGTCTCCTGTGAAAATACCATACACTGCTATATCAGAAATATTAACTGTGTTCTTTCAGTCAAGGAGTAACAATATGTTCAGGTACATGGTAAGCACATTCTTTTATATACTTCATGCTTTCTGTAATACAGACCTGCTTTTTTACTATTAAGATCTTTACTATCAGTAGATCTGTTAGTAGCTTAATATCAAAGGAATGCCTTGTGTGCATTCCTTACCAAACATTCCCTGTATCATACAGCTATTTTCCCCTTCTTGCAAAACAAAAATTATATCAACTAGAATGATGGTATGCTGAAAGATGGGTTTCTGGGTGTTGCCTGTCAATAATGGTGATCTGAACAAAAGCATCAACAAGATCAGAGGTTTGAAAAGCTTGGTTTTTTCCTTTCTCATGTTTTCTCATTGCATTTGAATGTGAGGTGTTTACTTTCTTCTGTTCCCTACATCATGTGCACATGGAATCATTGTTACTTGAGGAGTAATTAACTGTCCCTAAAATTGGTGGTAAAGTTTTTGTGAGTCACATGAAGCCTTCCATGCTAAATGAGGCAAATTCTTGTTTGAGGAAACTTTTTTTCCTGGTCGAAAACCACAGAGTTTCACCTCCTGTCACTCCAAGTTTTCAGACATAACTATTGCTTACTGTATGAGCAGAATCAACAGACACCTCTATGTTGTAGGATGGTGCATAATCCATTTTCTCTAACATGTACTTTCTAGGCTCTCATTCTGAGTATGGCAGTTCCTACTATAATTGGATTCAGCTTGTGGAAAGAGGTAAGAAAAGTACCTTTGTGGAGTTTTCTTTGTATGTAGGCACAATATGAGTCAAAATGATGAGCAAATATAATGAAATATGCTCGGTGAAATTAAATATATGTGATGAAATTGAAGCTATCATCCACTGAAAGTATGTTTCGTTTTTAAACAAAACTATTCACTTTTTTCAGTGTAAGGTATTGGACAATTTAATTTGTTAATGATCACTTACTGTAGTTAAGTGTTTAAATGAAGAGTTTATTATATTCAGCTGTTAAGCTTCGAATGTATAAACTGACTGAACAAAGAAAAAACTGCCAAATGAAAACACAGGATATTGAAAACTATGTTGCCTCAATCTTAGTTTTAGTGAGAAGGAGTGAAGTTAGATGAAGTAAAATTATGGGAGGCCAAATGCAAATAATCTTTTTGAAAAGCTCCCATCAAATTATAATGGAATTAAATTGTTTGTCCAGACCATTGTGTTGAGGTATGTACCTACTGCCATACAGGGAAGAAAAGCCACAGATGTTTCCATGTTTAAAATTGCTATTTGGTTCTTTATTGCAAGTTGCAGACATGCTGGAGGGTAGAGTATCTGAAAATTATTTTTTAACCTCCTGTGTGTTCAAAAAATATGGGAAACATCTCATAAAGTGTAATCCTCTGTATTGGCACAGCTTTAAAATAGTTTGAATAGTCTTCTAAGAATTCATATATAGAAGCCAGTCTTGACCCAACAGTATTTTAACAGGTTTTGCAACATATATCTTATATTGCAACCAAATTTTCTATTGTAGCCTTTTTACATGGTTTTGATGGAGCAATATATACTGTCTGTAAAAAAAGTTCGAGTTGCTCAAAAGAGTTATGAAATCTATTACTATAGGGGAAACTAATTTAGTTAACCAAGTAATTATTTTTCAGTTGTTTTGGTGAAAGCAGTGTGGAGGTTTGGACTCTAGAGGGCTTCTTCCATTGCAGATCCAGCTTCAGCTTTTAAGCAGTGGTGGACAGTTTGCTCTCCAGATTCATAACTCATCCCTGAGGTTGGAAATGTTGATTAGAAGTAACAGAGCAGCAAAAATGCCTTGAGATTCTTAATCTAATCTGTGGCTATAAAAGGCTGAGTGTATACCTCAGCATTTTTTGCTTGGCTGCCTTGTGACTGTCTGGCATAGTCCCTCCTCTGACTAGGTTTTTCCCACTGCTGTGATTGATGAGTGAAGGAGGTTCTCCTTGGGGTGGCAGTAGCAGTTCCTCTTTCCATCCGTCTGTTTTGGGAGTAGTTCCAGTGTGTGTGTAACAGCAGTGCTTGCAGCCCTGACACTAACATACAGCAGCTGCTCTTGCGCTGGTTGTACACTGCTGTCACTTGACGTCTCTGGTTGTAGACTGCTGTCACTCAACAGCTGAGTTGTCCAGGTAATGGGGGTGGAAACCCCTCAGTTAAAAGCAGGCTGCCACTTCTAACTGTCTGCCTACTGTGGCTGTCCTAAATAAGTTGTCCCTTTAGTCTGGCATAACCTGTAAACTTCATTCTTTTCCAAAAGAGCTGACATCCAGTAACTTTCACTTAGCTTTTACAACAGCATGTACATATACCTGCTCCAGCCCTTCAAGGCTGGCTGGTTTCTAGCCATGCCTTTCTCAGATAAGGGCTCCAAATGGCACAAGGACCAGCAAAATCTCCTGTCTTAGTAAAGGACCTCAAACCTGATAGGATAGGGAAGCCATGATGCAGGGTTGCAATCTGGCCTGGTTTGAAAGAGGTGGCATTCTGTCTCTCTTCACAGAATCTGTCCTTTTCCCAAAATGTTTTTCAAGAGCATGAACTGAGATATCCCACTTCACACAATGTAGAGTGCTTTCCTTCACTGCAGTGATTGAACTCAGAAGCAAGTCCAGGGCACATTACCAGGGCTTTTCTAGGAAATTTCTTCTTTCCTGTCTTGTTTGTGTAACACCTTTCCATCAAGTCACAACAGTCCAATCCCTCCTGCTCGAGCAGATTTACCATGAGAGATTTATCGTCTTCTGGTTTTAGTGCCCGTGTTTGTAGGCATTTGCATATGACCACCTGAACTATGGTTTTGATGCATTTAAGGCCATATAATGTTTATGAATGTTGTTGCTGCTATTTTTTAATTTACTTCTAATTATAAGTATTCTAATAAAATAGAGAGTGATGAGAACTTCTGTTTAACATACTTATTTTGGAGAGGGTCTCCTGCTGTCAGGTAAGTAAGTGTAAGCTGAGTTTTGCAAAATATTCAAGCAAAAGTACCAGTCAGGAGGGAAAACTGTTGAAACCTATTTCTGTTGTGTCACTTAACGCCTTAATATAATGAGATGCTCTATAGATATTTTTTTTAACTGTAAGTAACCAAAAACATTTCCATCAGTTTTTCCCTAGAATAATGACAGAGCTTACAGAACTGCAAGAATTCTATGATCCTGATACAGT
Organism: Lanius collurio; assembly: GCA_020086605.1. Lineage (NCBI taxonomy): Eukaryota > Metazoa > Chordata > Aves > Passeriformes > Laniidae > Lanius > Lanius collurio. Next base: position 43,830,302 of record JACBWW010000003.1, read on the forward strand.
AGAACTTATGACATGGATAAAGTAAGCATGAAGTCTAAAATTTCTGTTTTACTGCTTTTTGTAGGGGTATTTTTATCTCAGCAGTTTGTGGAGCTACCTCTGTTAAGCTGGGTTTTCCCTTGCTAAGTCATTCAATGATTCATGGGGAAAGAAGTGTGTATTTTAAGTTTGGTATTGATCCCATGAAAAGAAACAGGAGTTTTATCATTAACTACAAGAGAAGATCCTGAAACACACAAGCAGGTCATGTTCAATGTCATTGCAAACCTAGTTTCCAAATAGAGGTGGAGATCTTCGTACTTGCTTCTTTGCATGCTAACTTTTCATTAGATTAGAGGATTCATGTGGATTGTAATGCCAGCAGGGGACAAAAACACTGAAATGTTATATGCCTGAGCCAATAAAATTAAATGCCTGGATGTGAGGATTTAGAGACTTTTGTCAGGATACATGGAGAGGAACATGTATGATTCAGACTTCCCCTCTGACCACAGTGAGTATGGAGCTGTTACATAGCTCATACTGAACGTATACACAGCGAATACCAAGTCATTTTCACAGATATATTTTTCTTACCACCAAAAGTTTCAGAATTGCAATTTGCCTCATTCAGTCTTACTTTGAACTATGTCATTAGGAACTGCACTTTTGTGAAAATTAGATCCCTTGTGTTCAGATAACTTAGCTTTAACTGTATTTTTTTTAGAATATTACTTTCTGTATTTATGTAGTCTTTAATGTCAACCTGTTCATCTTCAGAAAAGGCAAGGCTGGTAATTAGTGTTCCAGCCAATTTCTTCTTGTTGTGGTAGTAGTGTATGTTGTTTGTCACTGCTGTAGCTCTTCAAAGCAGCAAGTGGAATAATGCCAAGTATCTTATTGCTTTTATGTTAGTCTGCATATACTTCAAGTACATAATTAATCATGGTGAATTTCATTGAGATTCACTCAGCTATAAGCAATATGACTGCCCTTATTTGTAGCAGCTGTTCTTGTTTTTAAAGAAAATAAAGATTTTTTTTTTTATGGATATACTTAGCTATCCATATTGAAATTTTAATTCAATGTCTTTATTACAGTATATTTTCTTAAAGTCTTCTCTCTGATAATACGAATTTAGTTTTAATTTTCTCTACTAAAGTTGCCAAAGTGTGACAATGACTGTTTTCTTTCACTAATACAGAAATACAAATAGTCAAAAAATTATACCAAACCCAGAAATATAATTGCTGTAGACATTATTCTGTATGCTGAGATTATTTTCTCATAGATTATGAAATACATGGTCCTAGAGATCAAGTTACAACAATCACAAATTTTTCCCCTAGAAGATAACATCACGTTGTTTCTCCTTCTACCTACCATCTCTCCCAAGCTTGTTTTGTCACAAGTTGGCAACCATTCAAAAAAGCAATACTTGGATCCATTCCAGGCCCACTCTGAATTGTGCTTGGTGGATTGCAAGGAGGAGAGAACAACCAACCATCAGCCCTTGCCCCAGCAGGAACCCTTCCTTTCAAACTCCATATTGCTTCAGGTCTGAGCTTTCCCTGGCAAGGAAGGTACTGCCACAGCAATACCATCACCAATTACAATTAGACCCCCAGTGATGCCTTCACATACTCCAGTTCATTCTGCAGCACCCTAACAGATCCCACAGTGTATTAAATTGTTTTGCTGAGTGCAGGCAGTACTCAGACGTGTGTTGGTGTTGCCTTTGCAGACGACAGGCTCCTGTGGCTGCAGTGTTTGCAGGCAGCCCTCAGCTCATGGGTGTGATTAAGCTCTGTACAGGATGGACGGTGTCGAGTTTGCCTTTGTATAATGATGATGATCTTCTGAAAAGAAATGAGAATGTAAGTATCCAACTCCATAAATGTGGCATCACACAGAAACTGTCTTCCTCTTCACCTCAATGTAATGGGAAAAAAAATTAAATGTATTAGAAGGGAAGAGGACATAGGAGTCCAGCAGGCATGGATTATCAAGTAGATTGTCAGTGCTTTACTCTGCACAGAAACAATATAAAAATATTATTTCTAAAGACTTTTCAGGCCGCTTGGAGTATGTAAGATGAGAACTTGCCATCAGCAGAGACAAATACTTCCCATTCAGCTGGCCATTTCCTCACTTTTGTGAGATTTCAAAACCAAACTTTTTATATCTTGGTGTGTACCTACAGTTTGTTATTGCAGATAGGTCATCGTTGGGGATGTGTGTGTGTTATCACTGATTTTTGCATTGCATGAACATGTTTTCTTAATTTACAGATTTATCAGATCTATTCAAAGAGATCAGCAGAAGATATTTATAAGATACTCACATCTTACAAAGCCAACTTTCTGGTTATTGAAGATTCGATTTGCAATGAAGTGGGACCTGTAAGAGGATGTAGAGTTAAAGATCTGTTGGATATTGCTAATGGTCATGTAAGTATCAGTGAGAAAAAATGAACGTTTGAATGCATAAATAATTAATTTTTTAAAAAAAATCTTATAATGCTGGTCTTATTTTTCTGATTGTAATTGACATGTAGACAAAGACTCAGATTTTAAAAGTGATTAGTTAAGTTTTGGACTGCTGTTTCTTAAGCTTGTAATCTTACCCAATACTATTAACTGGCCTAATTCCTCCTAATAGATGAGTATCTAGCTGTGCTGCTTTTCTGCCAATCATTAAATACAATTTAACTATATATAAATGTTCAAGACTGACACCTGAAGAGGTTATTACAAAGCAGTGAAGTCCTGCCTCAGAAGGCTTTCTTTACTGGCTTTGAAGATGAAATTCTAAAATGCATAAACTCAGTTTTAGAAAAACTCTGACTGAGATGAGGACCAGCCTGCCATTTAGTCCAGTACAGCCTGGTTGGTTCTGATGAGGATGCAAGTCTATTCAGTTCAGCTTTGTAGATAGGTTAGCACACCAACAGATAGTTTAAACCACATCTGGTAGAGATTGTTGAATAAACTGCACCATGAATGCTGCTTCAGTCATTGACATGTTCTGTCTCTTTGTCTGTTGATAGTGCTGCCCTTGCTGCTGAAGGAGGGAGTAAGATAGGGTTTATAAGGTGATCTCACTGCCACTTGTTCATTGGCTTCCTGGAAATACAGCAAAAGTTTTGATTTTCTAAAGGCAGGGAGTGGCCTTAAACTCGTTTAGAGTTTCATTGCTTATTCTCAGGTCAACAGGAAAGAGGGAGTTATCAGCTACTTCTAAGCAGTCAGAGGTTATCTACATTTAGTTGGTTTCCTGTCCAGGAAGGAACTTAAGCACGTATTTGACATCACAGTCTAGTGTGTGTTAACTGTACCAAGTGAATCCTTGGTTTGAATCCTTTTCTTTAATAGGGAAGACATAATATGCTTCTTGTATATAGTCTTACATTCCTTTCTTTGGGAAAATCCAAACTGTTAATCTGTTAATTATTTTATAAGCTCTGCTTTTGATGAAACATAGTTCAAAAGTACTTGTAAGGCAAGGACTTTATTCCTGTAGCTGCTTTGTCTTGGGGAAGTAATTTATAGGAGTGATATGTTACTAGGGGATTACTCTATATTTCCGCAGGAATCTACAACTGGTGTCAGTTTCACTTCTAGGTTTCCTAACTACTTTATCCATGAAGGATATTGTCTCAATTTTTCTATTAACTTCCTTGCCATTGCTAAAATCTATTGTTTCTTTCCTTGTCTTACTGCTAAAATCATGTATGCTGTGATTATTCCAGGATATATCCAATATACTGTACTAGATTGTGTGTGTATGAATAACCTCCATCGTTGTTAATCAGCTCATGTCACCTCTCAGTTTCTTCTCAGATCTGTATTTGCATGAGTAAGTTCCTGTTTCTTCTTCACACTTAGGATCTCCACTGGAGCATTTAACCAATTTGAGGATTCCATGCCCTCATACCCCTGCATCTCTCATCTCCATGCTTCCTGCATGCTTCTCTCTTGCACATAAGCTTGATAATCCTTCTTGTGTTTTTTGTTGTTGTTTTAGGGGGAGTGGTTGGTTTGGGTATGTTGAGGTTTTTTTTCAGAAAACTGACATAGTTTGTTCTGGAAAGTTAATAAAATGTATTGTCTCAGGAAGCTTTAAACAAATCTCTCAGTTTGCTTGCTAACAAAAATCGTCTAAGTCATATTGGAAGATTTTCAAGACATTCCAAAGTAGTGGGGGCTAGTGCATATGTACTTGGAGACTGCAACTGCAGTGTGAGACAGTGGACAGTGTGTTATGCTGTTGACAGGTCTGTGGGTGTGTTTTGAATTGCTATGTTTAAGAAGATAAGTATTATTTTCTAGCTTGTGCTACATCCTATAGTCCTAGTCCAATATCTTGTTTCTGACACTGGCTGAGAGCATAGGTTTACTGATAGGGAAAGATAAATGTTTTCCAGCAGTCTGTTGCTGAAGCACTGTAGCTTAGGGCAATTATCTTTGTGTTTGGTAGCCATTGGTGGATTTTTCTTCATGAGTTTATCCTACCACCTTTTTTTAAAACCATTTGAATTTGCGCTGCCAGAAGGAATAATGAAGGGATTTCTTCAGTGATATCAGACAGTAGATGCTAACACGCACAGTTTGCTTCCAAGTCATTTGTTTGGAATTTGTAGGGCAATGTGTGTGTGTCTTTGGTCTTTATTAGGTATGTCAAACTTACCTGGCCTGGAAGAGGTAGTTCAGATTTTCCTTTCCTTCATACTGGTATGCCCTGTGCCAGTCAGGTTTGAACTACTGGGTAAACTGGGCATGTGGGTAATTTCCACTGCTGTTGTTCTTTATAATATGAATGAAGTACACTGGTTTTAATATCTGTTACCTTGACAAAGGGAGTAATTCACAAAGACTATTTTAGGTGGTTAAACAAATTATAGGGGTGTGTGTTTTCAGTTTATTGGAACTGTACAATGTGGAAATTAAATGTCATAAACAAAATTTACAGAATACGAAAGTTAATTAAATGTACAGAATTACATTCTGTAACCACTTTTCTTCAGTACTGTAATTAGGTCTTTTTCTTTCTGACAGGTGGTTTGTGAGGAAGGTGACAACTATGCCTACTCAAAATATGGACGGTTTTGTCATGAAATCAAAATGAACTATTCTCCATATGTGAATTATTTCACTCGAGTATACTGGAATAGATCCTACTTTGTATATAGAATCAACACTGTGATATCCTTCCAGTCATGAAAAAGCATGCAAGCTTCTTTCTGAGGATTGATTGTGAATGAATTTCAGTTGGAAAAGTTCCTTTTGATCAAGGAAGTTCATTTTTGCAGATAGATGTGCACACATGCAGTGTACTGACAACTTTATTTTACCAAACTGAAATTCTTTGATCTACAGATCAGCAGACTCATATACCATCCTTGGAGGAAACGGGAACATTTATCAATTTTACAGTCTCTACAATGTGTTACAGTCTTCCATGTTTTTAGATTTTTCTTCCCATTATAAATCATCTTAATCTTCATGTAAATGGGATTTCTAACTTCAGCATTAGAGAGCTGATGCGCATAGACTTCAGTAAGTACAGAAAAATTATTTCAAGAGCTTATTTAAGTCATGTAGCTTTTATTTTTTAGCAAGAAAGCAATCAGTATCCTAAGTCTTTTCAAGTGAGTGTTTGGATTTTTGGTTTGGGGTTTCTTTTAATTGTGTTTTAATTCTTCTTGTCTTCCCATGGTAAACATTCGTATGTTTATCAAACACACATTTATACATCTTATGTGTAGCTATATAGTTTGTATAAATCAAATAAGGAAGATTTTACTGAAACAACACTTCCATGGATTAAGGCACTGATATCTACATTGTTGTCTCTGTTGTCCACAGAGACATATTGGTGGAAATGCTAGGAATTAGACCTAGCAATAGGAGCTGACAAGCTCAGATCTTCAGTTTGGAAAGAACTTGTCTTCAGCATTTTTCCACACTTAAGTGTGTATGTATGTGTGCATAAGTGTGTCTTTCTCAGCAGCCACCAGAATGGGCCAGTATACCATGGTATGCCATACTTGTTTTCAGGCAAGTGTAGCAGGACAGCCAGGTTTGCTACTGAGACTTCTGCACTTCACCCCCTCTGTGTGTGTGCTGGTTATATGAGTGTGTGGGGAGGGATGGGTGATACTCATTTCATTCAACTATTATGCAATAGCTATATTAAGATAGTGCCATAACTGTCATTTGAAACACTATAATCACCACCATTAATAAATAATGGTACAGATGTTCATAGCTATTTTTATATCAATTATGCAAATACACAGGTCTTTGAAAATTTGGGAAAGTACTCTGCAGTTTTGCTTCACTGTAAAATTTGTCTTTGTTTTTTGAGCCCCTTTGCCTCTACAACTCTTTTTCTTAACTAATTATCTGTTCATTGTCTTTGTTGCTGGCTGATAAGACTTTCAGGAGAATGAATGATGTTTTAATTCTGACTCTGGGCCTACACCTAGTTTTGAGAATGGAAAATCCAATGAAAGGTAACAGTAGCTTTGCTTAACATAAGTGTAACTGGACAAAAAGCCAGGACTAAGTTTTGGAAGAAGCTGCTCACCCCTTAGGAGTTACCTGTAGTTACAAATTCATGTAACACCTGGCCCAGAGACCAGCCTATCAGGCATGTGGGAAGGATTCTTTTGAGCATACATGTCTTTAATGAAGGATCTGGCAGGATAGGATGAATCCTCAGCTGGAAAATCTGCAAGCCATCTTGCAAGTGGAAGCTGCAAAACAATCCTTTCTGTAAATGGGAGATTTTAACTCAGAAATTATGAGAAACTGCAGCATGTTGTTGTATGTGCATGATTCTTCTCTGCTCTATGCAGATACACTTGCTTACTTTACACTGACACATAGTGCTGAGATTTTTTTAAAACTTGTTATCACTTTTGGAGTGATTTAAAAGAAAAAAGCTTTATTGTTGTAAAAGCCAACGTCTGTAATCTGTTTTTTACTTTCAGTTATATTTTTAGGCCTATGAGTCTTGACAAAATGTTAAATTATGCATTTTTTTTAAACCAGTGTTCAGATAAATCCATCAAATATATGGGATGTTGTCACTGAGAGAAACATTTACCAGTATAACTGAGTTACAACTTATAAGTAAATATCCTTTCTGGGCAACATGACACAGGCATCATCTTGGGGATAGTGTGTACCTGTGTGCTGGAGTGCAGGCTGCATTTATTTGCTTGTGCACAAGTGCATGTTTTACTGCACTGGGCTGTTTCTGACTACTCCATTACTGTATACCAACAGAAGCTTGTGTGTTAACTTGAGCTATGGCAGGCCTGCAGGTGCCCCCTCTGTATGTGTGGATAAAGATGTAATATTTGGAAGGAAGTTTCAAGTTCCTTTTCCAATTTAAGTTTGTTTGAATCACTATCAAGGAATTACATGCCTGTGTGCTGGTCATTTAATCTCTTTAAGTTAGTAATTCATGAATATCACTTCGTATCAGCAGTGAAGCATTCCAGGTAGCAAACTTCAGGGTTACAACTGTACTTGGGTAGATGAAGTTGCAGAGCATACAGCTTCATACCTTAGACTGCCATGCCAAGATGCAACATTCAACTGTCCTTGGCTGCCTGTTGTGTTTTATTGCAATGTTGTGTTACCACGTAGAATGTAGTTTGAACACCTACATGTAGAGCACACGTGTTAAGAAAACCACAAATGAGGTCACCCACACATGTAAGCAAAACTGTCTTGTAGCATATTTGCCTTCATACATATTTAAATGAACAAGTTGAATTTTATTTGAACTGTGATATATATAGGTATTGTTATTAGTTTTGTCATATTTTTTAAGATGTATTCTTGATACTTCAATTGATTCTGCTTTAGGAGAATCATTTAAGATTTTTACCTTGCTTTTTATATTAGAGAAAATTATATTGCAGCACCCTTGGCACAGCAGCCTTAAGTAACAGAAGGAGCCTTTTATTTGGGAGAACATTGTGGTTGTTCCTGTAAAAAGGCATGACTAAAACAAGTGACTGAAAGAATCGTATCTTACAAAGAAAGTGAATGAATTTCTTATCCAGCTACAACTAGCAAAAATATTGTTTGATCTCCAACTTCTGTGAAAAATAAGTTCCAGTGATATCCCTCAGTGGGACAACAATAGGGCATAATTACACTAGACTTGTGCAGACAACCCTGTCTTGGTTTTCAACCAGATCACAGGTTTAACTCCCTGGAAGGGTTGTGGAGAAGTTTTATGAATTTTGATCTTCTTTGCTGTAGATGTTGCAATTCAGTTGAAACATGTGCCTTGCAAGTTTTATTAAACAAACAAAAACCTCAATTCGTGTTTCTTTTTGTGAAGACTTTTTTTTTAATTCCTGTCCCTCTGATTTCTAGAGTTTCTGTTGTGTCTTAATACGCCAGCCTCTGGTGGTGCAGCTGGGATGTGTGCCAGCCATCTAACAGCTGTTCACTGGGAAGAATGAGAATTTGCATAGCAATTTGTGTGGCTATTTTGCTGGCTTATTTCCTCCTTCACATCTCCAGTTTCTGATATACTTGATCTTAATAAATGCAAAAAAAATTACCTTGAAAGAATAAATTAGTATAGTATTTTCAGGCTTCCACCTGTTATCCTTAGACTTGTGAGTTAAGGTTTGACCAACCCACAGCTAAATTAACATGCACAGTTTTGTCTTGATCTTAAAAAAATGCTCTTTCACTTCCTGAATTACCACATACTTGAACTCAGATTTGACAGGAGATGCTTGAGACTAAGGAAGGGTATTTCTGAGCATTAACTTCAATTAATATTATTAAAAAAAAAAATTGATTTTATTTCTTCCAAAGTAAATGGAAATACAATTTAATACTATACAGTCTTAAATACAGTTTCCCTGGGAGTGGGAGTGAGGAGAAGATACACAAATGTGGAAGGAAGAGGGCCAAAATGTTTTACAGGCACTGAAAATTCTTTCAAATATTTGCTCTGGTGGCATTACTATTTACTGAAAGGTAGAGGCTAGGCACCAAGTCTTGTTCTTACAACCTTATTTTCACTAAGTAATCTGTAGGTGTCCAGACCTTGTGACATTCCTTCAGCTTTTTCATGCAATTCACATGAAAAGGAGCTGCAAAGATCAGGTTGCAGGGATTGTAGGGTGTCCCTGAAACGTATCCCTGAAATACTTTTTAAAACTTCATATAACCTGTCCTTCAACCACAACTCCAACAGGAGAAGGGCGTGGGCTGTGGTTGTGACTGCATGGGTGTGTGCACACACAATATGTTTGCATTTAGAGTGTCTGTTTTACTATTGTGTCTTGGAGATGGAATAAGCAACTTCTTTTATCACTAATGGTGATTGAACATGTAAGCCTGCTAAAGATTGATGGGAAGGTGGACTCTGGAGTATTGTGGTATTGGAGATAAAAGAGAAACAGAAGTTTATTCCAACACAAGCAATATTTCATGTGAAATAATACCTCAACATAAATCTGTATAATCATGCTTTAATAATCTTTTTAAAACCTAACTTTAGAGGGAAAAAAAGTGGGAATTCGAAGACATACAGCGTGTGTTATCTTAATAATCTTTTCTATTTCATCAGTACAGCTAAAAAACAATCACCATTATGTTGTTGTACTAACTATGCCAAATGCAGAGCTAGTGATGCCTAAAGATCTTTTGAATTGTTTTTACCTCAACAATGAATTTAAATGTAATTAATCCAGCAGTGGTTTTGTTTTCAGCACAGTTAAATGTATGTATTTCTGCCTTTCAAGTGATGTTTAAGGTTACCTATTTAATTTGATGGGACAAAAGGTTTAAAGCCTTTCAAAGTTTCAAACCTGTTTACTTCAGTAATGCAGAAGAATTATTGGTGGTGCTTTATTTGTTAACAGTGATGTTCAGCAGTAGTGTGTATGGCATATGGACTTATCTTTGTGCAGCTATTTAGTAACAAGTCTGAGGAATACAATTCCTTCTGTCCTGTTTGTTGTCTTGGATGTTTTTTTATCAAAATAATGTATACATAGTAAATATTTTTTCTTGTAACAGTTTTTTTTTTTTTTTCTGTGAGAAAAAAAATAATAAAAGCCAAGTCCAGAAAGTGTGGATTCTTGGGGACACAAACCATTTTATCCTTTGAGAAGTCAAGGGAAGACTGTACAGCATAGCTCAAATGTCTGTCTTGACAGCAGCATAAACAGTCTTGCAACTCTTGATCACAAGCAGCCTGCTCAGACTGGATCCATATGTCATGCTGACTGTGACTGCCTGTTGAGACATACTTGTGTGAGGATGAACAGCAAAATATGAGCTGCTTCATATGGAATTACTGAACTCTTGTGACTTTCTCCCTGAAGATCTTCCTACAGCAAGCATGTCACCTGGAAATAAATAGCTATGCAACGTAAAATGCTAACTGATTTAATTTTTTTTAATCTACTAATGTATTATCTGCCTTGAATTTTTACAGATCATGATTATATATTTTGGAGCCCTCTATTTTTCTTTATATTATTAGGAGAAATCTTTGAATGCAGATTACTTTGTAATAATTTAGCATGTAATAATACAAAATCTTGATACTATTTTAGTTAAATTCCAAAGACAATAGAAATACCCTACAGAGCACTTCTCCAAAAATAGAAAACTTACCACCTAAAAAAAAATTATGTACTTTACATCTTTAATTAATAACAATTCTGAGTTTGAGCATTTATCAGACTGCTTTGTTTTAGACTAGTCAGGAAATGAGCTGATGTTGAAGTATTCAAGTTTAGCCATTCAAGCAGCCAGGCTTTGTGGTTGCTTAGCTCAAAGGGGAATTGAGCTTCCTGGCAGCATGAAATTCATGCTGGTGTTTGTCTACTCTTCTGTGCCCTTATGCAAAACCGAGACCGTGGTTACTAGCTGTGAAACAGAACATTCTAGTCTATATAATAGAATTTGTATTGATATATGTCTATAAATAAGTAATTATGTTTTATGTGAGTCTATATCTACAAAATATATATTCTGTTTATAATCAATTATTCAGAGGTGTCAGGTAAAATTACTATTGGTTTGGATTATTTTCCACCTAAATAGTAGTTCTGCAATCTGTTTGTAGGACCTAGTTTCCCAGATTTTCCCATTTTTGCAGTGACCCAGCTTATCATACTTCCTGTGTGCTTTCAGGTTGCTTAGGTAACAAATGTGATGGGCATTTTTTAATAGTGATGAGATGACATGTGTCTTGTTGTGGATTAAACTGCATTATATACAAACATTAAGCAATCCTGAGTCTTACAGAACTACTCAGTAGGTTATAACACACTATCAGTACATACATTTACTTTCAGAACTTTGAGCAGCTTTTCAATGCCTTAGAATTTCTTCCTGTTTCACAGTTACAACTGTACTGTCTGCTGTCAAGCCATGACTGCTGCTGGTGCTGTACTGACTAGTAATAGAGAGACCCAAAACATGTTAAGGCTGACTTTATTTTTAAACTGCAATAAATATACCAGAAATTTCTATAAGGTGAGGGTGAATATAAAGTGATGCCTTAAGCCATTCTTCCCTCTGAAGTAAGTTGAAAAAGGACGGGTAAGAATGCAGCTCTCTTCTTCACTGCCTCATGTTACACTCTCTGTGAGACTCTGAGCACAGGAGCTGTGGTCTCCCCAGAGTAACTGCTGGCTGCACCTGTGGTTTCCGTGGCTGATCTCACTTCAGTTCTGAGCAATAAGACAAAATTACTGCAGCAGCAGTGATTAAACTATTTATGCAATTTTAGAGAGGTACATTAAAATCAAGCCTGTTTTTAATTCCATAATGAAAACCTATTTCTGAAACACACACACACCAACTGTCATTTCCATCTATGGAAATAATGCTAACATCATCATTGTTAGCACATGGATAAATGCTGCTCCTTTTTTTTTTTCTATTTTTCTCCTCCCAATTTGGCCCATTTTATGACAATCTGAGCTGTACTCTGAACTGCTGGTTTCATTCCAGGGGTTTGTCCCAGCTGCAAGGGAGGGCCAGAGGAAGGCTCTTGGGCTCTCTGATGTTTTGGCCTCAGAATGGCAGTTCTTAGATTTAGTGGTTGCAGTTCACAGTCCTTAGTTCACTTAGATCAGCTTTGCTTAAGAAGAAGCTTAAACTAAATTCCACTATGATTCTTTGGCAATAGAAGCTGACAGTGTCATGAAGATACCTATGTTGGTTTAGACAATATCTAAGGAGTTTATTTAGTTGTATTTATTTCTTGTCTATGTTGTGTCCTATTGAAGCCAAGAGCTATTTCCAGTATCTTTACTGAGAATGACCTCTTGGATTAACACCTTATCAGTCTCTGTGGATTCTGCTTCAGTTTTGCAGGAACAGACAAGTTCCTTTGTAAAATATAGCTAGACTCAAGTGTGTTTGCATCTCCTTAAATTGTAGGGTAGGATCTGTGTCCACAGTTATCTTTATACATTTGTTCTGTCATTGCACAGATTTAGTGTAATTGGATGTTTCTGAATATAACACAGTTGTGCTAGTGAGTATCCACAGGGTGAGCTTGGCTCTGTTTCTGCACTGTAAGGTGTGCCTTAAGTTCTGGCAATGGGAGGGACATGCAGGAGAGGCCTGAACTTTCATCACCAAAATGCTGTGTTAATGTATTAGAAATTGATGGGTTTGTAGGTGGGAGGGAATACTGTGAATAATATCCAGTCTGTATCTTCACAGGCTGTAGGGGAGACTGGATGTTTCTCAGTGCTTGAATAGAAGAGAATAGAAAGGGTAGTGTGTCCTGTAATGTAGGCTAAAAATGGGAACTTGATTTTGAGAGGATTTAATGTGCTTGTTGAAAGTTGTGTAAGGATGCACACACTTCAGAAGAGGAAATGCTATGCTGTGTCTCCATACAGATCTAAGCTTGTCCTAAACTGAACGCTTGTTTGCATGGTCTGGCTGGCTCTTTAAGTGTTTTAAATTAATGAGCTTTCTAGTGCCTTTGTGAAGGAAGGAATTAGTGCACAAAGAGTAACCATAATTCACTCAAAGCTTGCTACAGCACATTGATGGTTATTTTCATGTTGTTACTGGTAAACCATTCTGAAAAACTACTTGGTTATACTTTTTGCCTTCCCAGTCTGAGATCTTGCATTGTGCCAAATTTTAAAAGCTATCATCCCTTCAGCTTGGTGGGGTAAAACATAAAGACTGACAGCTTGTACTAATGGGATGTGATCTCCCAGCAATTACCTCTCCTTAAAACTAGTAATTTCCTGGGTGGCGCAGGTGCAGGTCTAGCAGTTGCTTGTCACCTTTGACTGTTGCCCATAATATTTGACTAAATGTATTGGTGTTGCACAGACTGGGTTTTGGTAGTAGGGGGGCCACAGGGGTGGCTCTTGTGAGGAGCTGCTGGAAGCTTCCACCATGTCCAGCAGAGCCAATCCCTGATGGCCCTGAAGATGGACAGGCTGCCAGCCAAACCTGGGCCAATGAGAGAGGTTGGTAACGCCTCTGTGATGACATCTTTAAGAAGAAAATCAAAACTCACAAGATTTTGGACTCTAGTCAGAGAAGAGGAGGAGGTGAGAACATGTTAGGGAAAACAACATGGAGACACCAAGGGCAGTGAAGAAGGAGGGGAAGGAGGTGCTCCAGGCACCGGAGC
>JACBWW010000003.1:43848947-43938073 GCA_020086605.1 Lanius collurio
TGAACCATGCTGAGAGTCAGCTACGGCACTGGCAGAGCAGCGCATGGGAAGGGAAAAAAGTCGTTGCAAAACAGACGTCAACGAGCCTAAGACAAGAAAAAAAAAAAAAAAAAAAAAAAACAAAGAAAAGAAAAAAATCTGAACCAGGAATCCTAAGAGTTGGTGTAGAGAACTAAATGGAGATATTGTAGTTATATCACTGTGTAAGTCCTCTATCCATCAAGAGCTTCTATACTGTTCTGTATGGTTTTCCTAATAACACAGCAAGGAGAATGGCTAGACTTGATAAACTTGTCAAACCACGACAATTTCTTAAACCACAGTAAGCTTGAGGCATGTTACGGCTGCATGAGCCATCCTTTCCATGTGTTACTTTCATGTTAGAGTAAGTTATAGAGTGTGTTTGTCAGTGTTGCTCGGATCTCTGATAACATCACTGGTTATAATTTCCTTGGGTTTGTTTTGTATTGTTTGTTTTTCTTTTTTCTTAGATGTGTGCTACTTTACTAAAGAGGGAATATTTACCAATTTCTATCAATGAATTTTACAGCCTAGTGCTCAGGAAATGTGAAACGTAGAGCTGGGAGGAGAACAAACGTGTTGAAGCATGCTGGAGGCTGTGATCTTTACCAGACTGCTGTGTGCAGTCTGAGAATCCAGAGCCTGAGAAATTAATTCTTGCAGGAATGGGATGTGTTGTGCAAGTGACAGACACTTCACATTAGAAAAACTCTGCACAGTATTTCTAGGTACTAACTTTAAACAATCTCCTGATGTTTGAAGTAGAACTTCTCATCCAAGCTAAAGATGGAGTTGGAAAGGGGACACACAGCTTGTCTGTCTTGCTTTTTATAGTGAAGCAAATAACCTTGTGAAGAGTGTTCAACATATGATTAATTGTGTTGTCCTCTCCAATCTGGTGGTGTACAGCATGTTTTTACCACTGTCTGTGCACTAATAATGTATTGACAAGAGATGAGCCTCAGGGAGAAAGGAATTCAATGATCAAGTGGGACAAGGTCATTTAGACACTCCTTTAAGCTACTTTGAAAATCAAAACTCTCTCATAACTTTGTACAGCAACAAACTCGAGATCTTTTTCTGTCTGCTTATTTTACAAAAATATGGTTAAATGGTGAGAGGATTTGAGCATCCATTTTTTTATCTGAAGAAACCTGATGAACTGTCAAAAGTCAAACAGAATTAACTTTGGTCTGCTCCTCATTTCTCCTCATGTCTCTTACTAAATGTAATTAACAGTCAGTCACAAAGTAATCAATATTATGGAATATATGCCAAACTTTTAATCACCGCTTTAATTGAAAAACAAAGCTATTGGATCTTTATTAATTGCCATCTCTTATGTAAAAGTCATGACTGGACTCAGGCATTTCACAGGTGCTGCTTCTCCAGGCAAGAGTGTGTCTTGGGGTTTTGGATGTATTTGCCTTTTAATTCTTTCTTTTTTCAAGAAAAGAAAAACTTTTTTTAAAAAATAAGCTTAAAAAAAATAAAACAGGCAGTCAGAAGGTAACTTAGAGGACTGTTTCCTACAACAGCAGTCCTAGGAAGACAAGGTATTCCTGTGCACAGTTGAAATACTGAAATAAACTGAGCACAGAGTACAATAACCTTCTGAATCTTCCCAGTTGCTCAGCAGCACACGTAGCAGTGATAGGGAGTGGGCTGCCCTCTGTTTTGTGGGGACCCTCTAGCAGGCACTGTGAAAACACAGCTCTTCTCCCATTGAATGTACACTTGGTACATGGACTGTGCATCGTAAAGGTGTTTGCACAACTTCTGTGGCTTGTCTTGTTTACCTACACAGAGCAATTTGTATCTTCTTCAGGAATCTGGCAGCCTCCATCTGTCTGAAAAAGCCTTGTTGTTCTGGGCTCTGTGCATGCATAGTTATGGGTTGGACCTGGAGTTTAGACAAGCCTTACACAAAGGTATTAGCTGAAGACCCAACATTTCTCATCCAGGTTTTCTTTTGGGATATTTCACATCCTGGAAGCACTGACTGCACCATCAGAACAGTGTGGCCTGAGCATGGAAAGGCTGGGGGTGGTGAGGAAGGGTTGAAAGGTTTGAAGCTCCCTTTCTCTTCCAAGTCTGCCTCTGTTCATGCCCACTTGCAAGTACCTGCACAGGTTCTCATACTTGTTACCAATTTACACAGGGTGGGATGTGCAGTTGCTCTTTCCTCTTCTGACCCCTCAGCTGCCCTTTCTGATGCTGGCAATAGGTACTGGTGTGCACTGCGTAGGAGTTTGACATTCAGGACTTTGTCTATCATGCTTCAAAAAGCAATTTCTTACCCCTCTTCTTCAACTCTTGAAGACTTTTAGCACTCTTGGAGTTTTTGGTTTGGCTAGGGGGGAGGGAGGGTTGGGGTTTTTTTTATTTTTGGCTTGGGTTTTTTGTTTGTTTCGGTTTTTGTGAGGTTTTTATGGGGGTTTTGGTAGTTTTTGTGTTGTTTGTTTTTTTGGTGTTTTTTTTTGTGAGGGTTTTTTTGTTGTTGGTTGGTTGGTTTGGTTTGGTTTTTTGCTTTATTAATCTTAAGAGCCTGTCACAAAGGGCTTACGGAGTGCACACTGCCTTGGCTTGGAATAGTGAGACCCAGAGGGGGATGTCCATGTTCCTGCACACTCTCACACTGCAGATACACTCCACATGCTATCTAACTGAAAACAACTGTGTGAGAAGTCACTTCATAATCTACAAAGATGAAATTTTTTTTGCAACAGTAGGAACTCAAAAAAAGTATAGCAAGACAAATCTTTTCTCCTCCCATATGTCTGCGGCACTCTGAAGGGTTAAAGGGTTGACATTAGCAACCCTTTTACTCTGGGATGCCTCAAGACATCAAAGTGGGGTAAACACCAGCAGGTAGTTTAAGACTGAAGTGGATAAAACAGTTGTTCAGTATCTTCTTGGTTTCGGAAGTGAGATGGATATCTCATTCTTCAGGTGGGATAACAACTGTTCACTGCTGTAAGTGAATTCCAAGGAGATAGACAATAAATCTGACTGAGGAGGCTGTAGCATAATGCAATTCCTTCAGTGTGGTGTCTTATGGTAAAATATGATTGGTGTTGAACCCTTATGACTCACTGGAAGCAAACTGCATTTTAAAAAGACATCTGTCAAATCCTGACATTCCTGAAAATACAACCTACACTGCACATGGAAAGAATATGTGGTTTGAGTCCCTTGTACTTTCTTAAGAAACTTCCATCAGAATGTCTACTGGGAAGGGAAACCATTCAATCCATTTCATACAGCTTTTTTTAAAAGCTAACTAGTAATTCATGTATGTTGCTGGCCAAGATTCCAAATCAAGACATAGCTTAGGTTTGGGGGTTTTTTTCTTTTTTTTTTTTTTTTAACAGAGCCAGAAATGGCCCACTGCTTCCTGGCACTTCCTGACATTTTCAGAAAGTAAATCTCACTCCAGAAACAGAAATTTGATCTGATCAAGTATGGAGGTCATATTATATGCTGCTTTTTTTTTTTCCTCTGTGTGTGTGGGGGGGATGTTTTCTCCTGGTATCAGATTGATTAAAACCATCTGTGGATGCCATTAGTGTGCCTCCAAATTCAGGTACTGACAGAAAAAGCTTGCTTCACTTAACCCGTGAAACTACTTTAATGGCCAGGGATCGTTGGATGAAAGAGCAAGCTCCAGGATGAAGGTTATTATGTTACCTTGTCTATACCTATCTTTGGAAAAACCTTTCTGTAAAGGAAAAAAAAAAGTAAACATATATAATGATCCAGAGGTAATAAATAAGTCTTAAGAATGCCTGATAAAGTCAGACATTTTGAGAAGCCAACAAAAAGCTTAAAACTGAAGAGGTAGATGTAAAGCTTATGTTACAAGTATTCTTGATAAGTTTCATAAGCTGTTTTAACGATGAGAAAACCTCTATCGTAACAAGTTTGAGAGAAAAAGCAGTGGGAGACCTTAAAAATACAACATTCAGCCCTTTATTCTTAGGATTAGCATCTTGAATCCTTTTATACAGACTATGATTTAGTATTTCTGAGTTTTCATTACATTTCAACAGCAGAAAGGCATTTAAAAATCTGGTTTTAGACCCAGATCAAAGCTGCACCATGCCAGAAACACCCCTGCATGCTCCCAGTGTTGTCTCACACTCCAGGAGCACTGTGCAGTGTGCAGCAGTGTTTGATTTTCGTGTACTGGGGCTGCCTTTACACACCTGCATTACACGTGGGAGGCCCAAAATTCACACATACCATGTTTGCACAGGCGGTCTATTCATAGTAGCTCCCCATGGCAGGTGTGCACACAGCCCTCTCTTTTGGCACTATGACTGAAGAGGAATTGAACTTGGTCCTGTTTGTGTGTCTCCAATGGCCTTGGAAGGCTGTGTCCTACCCAGGCAGCAGTGCCTTCACAGCTGGTGTTTCAGGGCAGACATTAGGGTTTCCTTGCTGGGGCAGTCAGACCCTGGCTAGTGCAGAACTCAGCAGTACTGCAGTCTGAGCAGTGAGGTTGCCTTGCTGGTAGAAACTGCCCAAAATTTAAGAAAAAATAAAGCAGAAATTTTAAGAAAAGCCTTTAAAAACCTGTCCTGAGGAAACCAGCTGACGGAATGGGCTTGGAGTTCTGCTTCTGATGTGGATGCTGCCGATGGAATGACCTAAAAGCAGTGCTTGATGACAACAAAGTAAGGAGCTGTTAGTTCCTGTGGGTGGCTCAGCTTGTGCCTGAGTAAGCAATCCCTGTGTATGGCATAGACACTGCTTTGTGAGAGAGAAGTAGCAGAGTGTCAAGGGCCATGTCTGTGGAAGGGGAAGAGGATCTGTTTAGAAATGTAGTATTTAAGGAGAATTGGAAGGTAATCTAGTGACTTTACCTTTTCATTTCTTAGCACACAGCATAGTAGCCAGCACATGGCTCCTTTGGAAGCTGCTGCTCCCAACACACCTCTCAGTGCTGCTGCCTGGCTTTCCCAAAGGAGCATGTGCTGCTGGGTCTGAGCTGCTCCTCACAGCTGCATCCAGTGGTATTAAAGTGGTGAAGTTAATATTGCTGCAATGTTTTTTGGCATATTTGTGTACACATCAAACACATTTGCTGTTCTAAAATGATTGTATTTTGCTGGTGACATTGACTTTTTAAGTGTTTAGAAAGAAGTTAATACACTCTAAGTATGGTCATAGGAACAGCTCTTAGAGCTTGAAGCCTCAGCAAGCAACTTTCTATTTTAAAAATATTTGAACAACCTTCAGGGAGAAGAGACTTAATTTTGTTAAAGGACAACACTGATAAATGCCTGTAGTTTTTCACAGAAAGTGAGAAATGGGCTGAAGATTTTTCTTTGCTGTCCGTGTGTGCAGTGGCACCTGCAGTTGCCTTTTAGTTCAATGGTCCCACTGGTAGTATTGAGAAGAGCAAGACCTTGCCTCTTAAACTGAGCGAGGGTGTGTATATATAAAAATTGTGTACATGCTGGTGAATATTAAGAAATATGTAATAAATATAATGCAAAATGATCTCTGCAGGCTGCCCTTTCAAGCTTGCTGATTGTGGTTAACTGAAACTGAGACTGGCATAGTTTTAGATGAGGCAGTTGGTACAGTCACATTGCCCACGTGTACTGTGGCTGTGGGCTCTTTACCCACAAGCTGCTGCAGTGATTTGTGGACTACTGAGGGAGTTAAAAAAGGCCTATTGCCAGAACTGATGGTAAGGGTATTCCCTTGCCTTCAAGACACTGTACTTACTGCTTGGTCCACCACGAGTGCAGTCAGTGCCCTGGTGTGTTGCAAGGGAATATGATACTCCTGGGTGTTGTATCCAAACCTTAGGAGCATTTGTGAGACACCACACCTGTTAATTAATAAAAATGCCACGCTCAGGAACCTCTAATCAGTGCTTGAGGTGGAGCTGACCCATCATGCTCAAGACAGCTGACTAGCTGGACTACAGGTGCTCCATACAACTTTCCTTAAGGGAGTTGGAGAAAACAAATTCATAAAATTAACCCTTCGGTTTTGAAAGGGATTATCTGTGTTGTGAAGGCTTTTCCCATTGGAAGAGCTTCCTGATGCCCCTGCACTTCTCCCAGAGGGGGTGACAGCATATGCTGTACCTGGGGCAGAGGTATGAGCATCATAGGTGTTGCTGACTGGCCTAGTCCTCAAGACTAAGTTAAAGCTGCTTTCTCTTCTCCTTTACCTCAGTGAATACCTTTCTTTGGGATGCTCATCTTCTGGCCAGCTGTTAATGCTCAAGCTCATAGGAATAACTTACCACCAGATTCAAAAGCCACCTGGGCAGGAGAGAGTGGCACAGTGGACAGCATGACTGTGTAAAGATCACTAATATTGTCATTAAAATGCAAAAAAAAAAAGCATTTCTAGATGTGATGATGAACTCTGGTTAAAGATCAATTACTGCCACAAGAAATTTTGGTTTAAATATGCCAATGTAGATTATGCCTATGGTCCTGAAGATGATAAGGGGATTTTAGCATGATAAGTAACCATTTCCCAGGTGTAGATTTCCTGGCTAAGGTCCAATAATGAGCCAAATCTCGTGACATCTTGCCCTACTGCTGAGGACTAGTGGTGTGGCTGACAGCACAATGGGGGGCTTTCTAGGCATTCCACCTCAGTGTCCTATTTCAGCTGGATACTTCAGAAACTTCTTCACTTACCACACTGTCTCTTTTCAATTCAAATGATTCTTTTTGCCTGAGGGGATAGAAACAAAACATAAACTAACATTTTTTAATGCACATTTTTTACTTCTCAATTTTCCAACATTAGTCCCCTCAAACCCACATCAGTCAGTGCAGCTCCAATCCTAATCTAAGGAAAAGAGATTCTCTTCTCTTATGTTCCTTCTTCTGGCAAGGGAGGAAACTAAAGGATTAAAGGCATGAAATTGATACAGACTTGCAAGAATAGCCACTTGCAGTTTCAAAACCCTTTCCAGTTCTTTCTTTGCTTTCATATTCTTGTCCAAGTATGGTGTGGGTGTATTTGCTCTGATCTGCTGAATAGTGTTTAGCCCTCCAAGACACAAACTTATCATCTCTTCTTTCCCCCCATTCTTGCACTTGCTACATCCTAGCGTTTTTACTTTGGATGCTCTTGGCGGGTAATTGATTGACATCCCTTTTGTTTACATGCCTTTTTTAGATGTAAGCAAGAGGTAAAGCTGAAGCCTTGGGGATACACCAGTATCTCCAGGAAAATCAGCACACCTTAATAACTCTTCCAGATTGATCATACCAAGACTCTTTCCAATATGAGGTGCAGAGGCCAGACTATCCTGTTGATAGTCTGGTTTCACAGGGTATGGATTGAGCCTGGTTTCCTGATTATTTCCTTCCTTGCAGTGGATGATTCATATTGACAAAATGGGTGAACTGCAACATCCACTGGGTGATGTTATATTTGATTTAATAGGATGCTGTGGTTGTGTCAGGAGCACAATAAAACACAATTGATTTCAGAGGCTTGATCTGCTAATGCCTTTGCTGCTATGACAGTTGGAAACCCAATGCATTCCTGGAGAAAAGCTTTACTTTGTCAAGGCTGGTTTTGTTTCACTGACTTACTTCAAGTCAGTGTGATAATTTTACACAGTGTTTGGTTGCCATGTGTCTGTAACACCTTAAAATCCTTGAGGTTCTCACACCTGGTGTGTGTGCAAAGGGGAACTACCAGAACAGAAATGTCCATACTCATAGCACTGCTTCTGAACAGCCCTTTCTGGATGATAGGGGAAATTAGTGCTGTTTGACTGACCTCCTGTTAGTCTCCAGGCCATATTCAACACTGCTTTTTTAGGGTTTTGGACTTGATTTGATTAAAATCTGCTATTTGTAACTATCTTTTCTTCCACTGATGCCTTGCTAGAATTAGAGCTCTGATTTATGTGGATATAACCTGGACTGTTTTGTCAGCATGCCTGCAGGTTGCTTCAATTTAAATTTTGTTTACGTGCATGGAGAAAACAGCTTCAAGTCTGAAAATCTGAAAAAAATGCTGAGGGCCTGAAGGAGTGGGACAGGTGTCAGCTGCTCAAAGACATTCCACCCTATAGCTGAAGTTTATTACCCCCTGCTGCTGTATCACAGTCCTCCAGGTTTGGCCTCACTCCATGTTTTTTTCTTTCATGTGTGGTGCTGGATGTTTCTAGAATGCCATTCACTGCTTTTCTCACTTCTTACCCTTTTTTTTTTTTTTTTTGCAAACAGCAAAGATAAAACACGAAATCCAAAGAATGTTTACGTTAGAAGTTCCTTCAACCTGCAGGGGAATGAGTGACATGGGGACATGTATGCCTCAAAAATCAATGAGATGCAAAAGCAGAAGGACAGGGAGATTAAGTTGTGATGGACAGGGTTTAACAGTCTTTCTGGTTCCATGCCCCTGCCTAGAGGCAGGTTTTGCCACAACAAAGTGATTGCCAGCAGGTATTTGTCTAGTCAGGTATTAAAGATCTCACTGATGGCTGTCTCATCTCTCTGGCCACTATCAAGGGCTCCATTATCTTTATAATGAAAAACATGCTGAGAGATCCCACCCCCAACAGCTAATGCAAGTCTTTTCCTTGGGAATGAGAGGTAGTTATATTTGGTTTGTAGGTTATGGAACTGCTGACTGACTTCACACGTCAGTCTTCAGCCTCTTTTTTCACAGTTTGCATGTCTCTTACAGTCTCCTGAAAATCTCCAGGTCTTTCAGCTCTCTTGAAGGTCACACTTCCTGGTTTTGCTCTTGGCTTTTCTCTGGACACTTGCCAGCTGGTCCATGTCTTTCTTGAAATCCAGCCCCTAGAACTTTAGTTCACTGGATCGCCCAGGGAGGTTTTGGAGCCTTGTGGACATTTTTCTGAGCAGCCAGCTCTAGGTAGCCCAGATTGAGCAGAGTGGTTGGACCAGGTGGTCTCCAGAGGTCCTGCCAACCTCATTCATCCCATGAGTCTGTGATCTGAGGCTTTGCTAAGTGTCATAATTTTACCAAGGTTCAGTGAGAGCTGAACATGAGCCAGTGTGTGCCCAGGTGGCCAAGAGGGCCAATAGCATCCTGGCCTGTATCAGCAATAGTGTGGCCAGCAGGACCAGGGCAGTGATTGTCCCCCTGTAGTGGGCACTGGTGAGGCCTCACCTCGAATGCTGTGTCCAGTTCTGGGCCCCTCGGTTCAGGAAGGACATTGAGGTGCTGGAGCGTGTCCAGAGGAGGTCAACAGAGCTGGTGAAGGGTCTGGGGCTCAAGTCCTGTGAGGAGCGGCTGAGGGAGCCGGGGGTGTTAAGCCTGGAGAATAGGAGGTCTCCTCTCCCAAGTAGCAAGGGATAGAACAAGAGGAAATGGCCCCAGGTTGTGCCAGGGGAGGTTTAGATTCGATATTAGGGAAAAAAAATTTCACTGAAGGAGTTGCCAACCATTAGAACAGGCTAGAATTACAACATTGTCCAGGGAAGTGGTGGAGTCACCATCCCTGGAGGTATCTAAAAGACATGTGGATGTGGCATTTAGGGACATGTTTTCATGGAACCATAGAACTGTTAAGGCTGGAAAAGACCTTTAAAATCATGAAGTCCAACTGCCAGCCTAACACCAGCACCATGTTCACCACTAGATCATGTCCTCAAGTGCCATATCCATGTGCTTTTTCAACACTTCCAGGAATGGTGAATCCCAGGTTTAGTTGTGGAGTTAGCAGTACCATGTTAATGGTTGAACTTGATGATCTTAGAGTCTTTTCCAGACTAAATTCTTCTATGTTGATATTTAAATACACCTTTCAGAGAGGGAGAAGGTGAAGTTTTTGTAAAAGTCTAGAAAATTATGGTTAATTTGAACAGCACAAATATTTCCTGTGACATGCTGTCCTGAATTCAGTGAAATTTATTCCCTTTGTCTGTCTTTTTTAAAACATAAAGCCCTGTTTTAGTGCTGACTTTTGGTGGGTTTTACAATGCCTACATCAGGATTAGGACCTCGTTATTTCTTGGTACTTAGCACTTGGATCTACATGGAGCAATATTAAGAATAATCTGTATAATTATAATTTTTGAAATAATTTTCCAGGTTTCACTAAATGGGGAAAATACTTGACTGGATATTCAATCTCTGCAGAAATTAAACTGCCTGAATTAGACCAGTAAATGAACAAAAGTATCTTGAAATGCTCATGCCTACAAGTTTTCATCCCTTTACTTGACCCTTGCAAAATAACACTGTCTGTAGCTGGCTGCATTAGGACATGTATTTCTCAACCCTCCTTCGTGGCTGTAGATAAAATAGTGACTGCTCCAGCTGCTCTCATGAGCCACTAGCTCATGCTGTGGGTTGTGCCTTGTCCTACACAGCAATACAGAGGGGAAAAAAAAAGTTAACTAATGTTCCCATGTATGCAATGTTGGTACATGAGAAAACCAGAAACCATGTAATCTAAGAATTTCCTCTGGCTAAGGAAACCGTGTCTTAAATGATCCTAAATATGTTAAAAGCCCACAAAACTTCAGTTAAGACTTTTCCTTCTGGGAAATTATTTTCTCTGGGAAATTTGTCCAGCATGTATTTTTACTGCAGGGTAGGGCTGCTCATAAGTACAGGTCTGACATGTCAGGGAATGTCTATCTGTGGGTAGCCTTTTATTTACTATCACATCCCTGAGACATACACTTAAAATTTTTTGGAATTTCTGGCTCACTTCTTGCTTTTGGTGGTGGTTTTGTCCGCGTGCTCCTGTCTTCTTCCATCCTGTGTGAAACATGGCCTTCCTGAAGGCAGAGATGAAGGTTTTCCTGTATGAGACACAAATACACCTTGGTGGGTGTTTCACTGGATAATAGTACAGCCCTTAACAGACCTGCAGCCTCAGTGCAGTTTGTTGAAGTATGTGATCATATTTTAACAGGCAGAAAACATGCATTTCTCATATGTACCTTTCCACATCCCCCCCTTTCTACATTTAGTTTCTCTTTTTATACAAATTTATTCTCTAGATTCAGTAGTATATCCTTTTTAATTTGAAGTCAAGTCTAAAGGCCTTTTATGGAACACAAATATGCTTAGGAAATTTTTTTCAAGAAGCCCATATATACCTTTAGCATCTGTTAGTGACTTGTTGTGAGTTAAAAAGGCTTGAACATTCATCTCCCTAGAAGTAAAAACACTGCGATTAAATCTCTGCATGCCCTTTGCAGTGGAAGATTCTTTCTCAGTTTGTTTACAGATGGTAGTGGATAAGATCTTAACATTCCCGACTGAAGTTTGTGACCAAACTGTCTAAAATGCATGTGTCTTTTGCAGATGATGACTGGTACCTCTGCCACGTGACACTCCTTGCCCCAGAGGAGGAACTTCTGTCCTGGGGCATGTACCCATACCCGTACCTGGCACGTGTCGATCCCGATGCGCGCAAAGGCGCTCTCATCTACCAGCTCGTCGCACATTACAGCAGCCATGAAAACACCACTGCTGGCATAACTTACTCACTCACTGCAGGTAGGTCCACTCTGAAAATAAGGTAAAATTCTGTTAAGTTGCAGATGCTTCTTAACAAGTTTCCATTTTATAATTTCATTGGTAGATTTTTCCCATCCTTAAAGATACAGCAGGTGCAGCAAGTAGAAGTTGGAGGTGCTGTACGTATGTGGATGGGAATCTTTCTTGTTGCCATTTTCTTTGCTTTACTTCTATTTTGAAAT
The DNA here is from genome assembly GCA_020086605.1 of Lanius collurio. Classification (NCBI taxonomy): domain Eukaryota; kingdom Metazoa; phylum Chordata; class Aves; order Passeriformes; family Laniidae; genus Lanius; species Lanius collurio. The sequence goes on from JACBWW010000003.1 coordinate 43,860,656, forward strand.
TGATGGCAGCTTTACTGTTAACTTAAGGCTCCATTTCTTATTTGTTCTTGTCTCTTTTACTCTGCACTGGTAAACAAAACTGTGTGAGTGAAAGATAAGGTGAACAACTGGAGAGGTAAGAAGAACTGTATACAAGACGTAGGTGGATGAGTTGAGTATAGCTTACCTTGAAATGGTGAAGGTGCAAATATTCTTGCTGTGGGGCATGTCTCAGACTGGCTTTGTGCCTGTATTGATAGGTGGTGAAGAGCGATTCCGAGTGGATAAAGATACTGGCATTATAATGACGACTGGCTTGCCTTTGACGTGGAACAAGGAGTATGTGGTTACTGTGGAAGCCTCTGATGAGTATGGCAACAAAAGCCCCTACGCCTCCGTTTCCATCCTGGCAGGCTCCCGACCTCCACAGTTCACTAACATGTCCTACAATGTGTTTGTACCTGAAAATACTCCAGCAGGAGAAAAGTAAGTTTTACTATTTTTGGTGACTCGCTCCCAGCAGTCTGAGAGGACCTTCACAGAGCACAGTAGAGGGGAAACTTTTGTGGTTTTGATTCTCAGGGCTATGCATAGGCATTTGCCTATTACACTTTAAAAACAATGTTGTGTTTTCTGAAAGAAATTATGCCTGTTTGGATGTTTCAGAGTCTCCAATGTGGCACATGGGATGTAGCCTGGGACACTGGAATTACTTTAATATTTTTGAAGTGTTAGTGCATTGCATTGTGAATTAGAGCAACCAAACTACTGGCTATGCATCTCCTGGAGATTTAAACAAATGCTGGAAAAATAGACATTTAATTAATCAGATTTGGAGTTGTTTGTGTCCTGTTTGACTTGTATTTAAATTTCTAGAAAGACAAGTCATTGCCAGACTCCTGAGACAGCAGCATCAGTGTGATGTACAAAAAGACAAAGCTCAATCTCCAAGGGGCTCTGCTGTTGCATGAATAGTAGCTAAGCCAAGCCACAGTGGGGGATGCTCCCAAGCTGGCTCTGGGTTTATTGGCACTGTTCAGCTACTTGAGAGCTGAATAGGCTTTAAGGCCTCTAAGGAGCAGGTGAAACAGTGCCATAAGGCCTCTAAGGAGCAAGAAACCTCAAAATAAACTGATGACCTAGGAAAAATTGCTGGAGATGTGCCACTAATTCTTAAGAAAGACTGAATGAGAAGGAGGAGGGAAATTTTTCTCCTTCCCTGGATCTTTCAGTGAGATGAGCTAAAAGTGTATTGTCATGGTGGTGAAAGACTGGTGTGAGAGGTGGAGCTTCAAACATAAGTCATGGTAGGGGGGCAAATGTTCCTTTGATGTCCTGCCAAGGTAGACAGCAGGATCTGGAAAGCCCTGTGCTCCAAGGGTTTCCCATCCATGTCTGAACCTGTTTCTTTTCTGCCTATACAATTTCAGAGAAACTCAGAGGTATAGTAGGTCACTTATTTCTGAAAAATTGAGGGTAAACCAGTAACTGCTGTCAAGTATTTAGAAAGGTACAGTGGCAAAGAAAAAGATGTTTTAATGTTAATGGGGGTTGAAATGGGTTATTTCATCGCTGCTATGTCAGTGAATAAGTTTGGTGACAGAAGAGAGGATAGATGGGCTCCCTCTAGCAAAAGGGATTTCCAGTCTGAATATAAAGCTGAGCCAAGCATTGACACCTTTCCTCATCTTCATCTTCCTCTTCTAGGTGCTGAGGAGACAGCGTTTGTTGTTATTGTTTTGAAGCAAAGGGTTGTTCTCTCATTCTTTGCAGAGTAGCAGTTGTTGAGGCTGTTTCTTTCCAGAGCCAGCCTCTTTCCTACACTCTCCTGATGAACCCCTCTGGGCTCTTCCGGGTGAGGCAGGAGAGCGGAGAGCTCAGCCTGACCCACGCCGTGGACTACGAGAGTGAGCACCACCTCTATCACCTCTTACTGAAAGCCATGGAAGTTGAGAGCACTCTCAGCAGTGTGACTGAGGTACATGAATCCCTTCATGTCCTACCCACGATCTGCAGTATTGTTACTTTGCTAGCAGGACCAGTTACACAGATGGACAGCCCAGGACACCAGTGAGGATGCTGGGCAGGGAGGAGGCCTTGTAGTTCATGCAGAAAGCTGGGCACTGACCTGGGTTCAGGTATACACTCTGCAAATACCTCTTGTTATTACTTTTTGGATTTGCCTCCCATCTTGGGAGTGGAGAAAGAAATATTTCTCTGTGTTATAGGAATAGTGTGAGAAAAATAGCCTCAGAGGTGTAAGTAAGGATGGGAGAGCAGAAGAAGCACTGACTGTCACTGCAGTGTCCAGAAAGAGGTGCTTTTTTGCAGAGTGTAGGAGCTAAAATCCACTCTCAGCATGTCCTTTTGTCTCAGGTCATGGTCCATATCACCGACGAAAACGACTGTTCTCCTGAATTCCAGCGCTCCATTTACAGCAGAGACAACGTTCCCGAAACCATTCCTGTTGGCACATCTCTACTGCAAGGTGAGGACCATCCTGTTACCTTTCATTTCAATCTTTCCAGAGACCTGATGGTTTGTTACCTGTTCGTGTTCTGGCCATGAGGAAGTGCCCCCTTCCACAGGCACAGCCTCTGTAAGATGTGGATGGCAGCTTTCCTGGCCATCTGTGGATGGCTTTTAGGTATCCTGGAAGTACAGTTGTGAGTGTCTTCAGGTGAGGATGACTGTACTGTGGCCAAGGAGAGATCTTGTGGTATCCAAGGGCAGTTAAAGCAGGTGATAGGAAATGGCTTAGTGGATTGCCACAGCTTGTTTCCTTTAAATGTTGTCTTTTAACCCATGTTGGTAACCTTTTTGTGCCCCAGAAGCAGCTGCAACTAGTTTTTCTTATCGTGTTAAGGAAAACCAGGGCTTTTTAAAATAGGCAGCTAGTTTTGTCAAATAGGCATTAATGCTGTGTAACTAACTTGCAAAGTGCTAAAGGAAAAAAAAAAATTAAAAGCCTGTGAACTTATATTTATGGTTGTGGCTTACCAGTCATCATCCCAAGTTTGTTGTTTTTAACATGGCTATGTATCACATGCATATAAACCCTGAGTGCAGAGATGACATTTTTAGAGGCTAGAATAGTATCCTGTTAAAAATGATCAGGGGTGATGAACCCTGAGAAATGAGTACTTGCCAATGCAAGAGTTAGCAAAAAGACAACAATGTAAATTTCCCAAAGTTGGACTTGAACTCTACAGGTTGCAGAGGTGATAAGAAGCTTAGCTTTCCTTGTGCAAGGGGACTACAGGGCCTGCTTTCTCTAAACACTTGCTAAGAGAGTTCAGAGCTTCTCATACTTCATTTTTAGATTTAATGGCTCTTGGGAAGAAAGAAATTGCTCTGAATAATCAACTCCTGAAATTCCTTAACATGTGATTTTCCTTAAAGAGATGAATGTTCTTCTCTCCAGAACACTTGTAAAGCTCATCAAGACTCCACTTGTGGGGGAAAAAATGTATGCCCCATGTCCAAAGCAAGCAGAATGTCAAAGCCGTGCAATTGCATCCCATGTTGTTGCCTTCCCACATGGGGAACATTTCAAGGGAAAGAGCCATCTTAGGAAAGAAAATGGGAGGTGGAAGTACAGTGACAGTCAGTGGAAATGGGTGTGTGAAGACTCGCTTGCTGTAGAAGGGCTGAGCAGGGTTGTTAGTGGCTGCAAGGAAGCTGTACCCTGTGCAGGATGAGACCTGGGCCACTAACTCTGACTGCCAAAGCAAGTATCATCTCAGGAAATAAAAAAGGCAAACAGCTCTTGCCCTCACTGTAGTTCCTCGAGGGGTGGGATGCTGCAGCCTCAGAATGACCCACAAACAAAAATAAATGCAAATATGAGACAGGCTTTGCCATTCTGGGCATACCTGTAGCTGTTGATGGCAGTGAAAAAGGTAGTGTGATACATGCTTTTGTTGAAACTGTCGATGATGTGAATGTAGGTTTCAGTTATCAGCCACTTTTATTTTAGCACACTCTAAGTCTGAAGCGTGGAGGGTGCTCTCAGCAGGGCCCTCAGCCTTCAGCTGTGTTGCTGTGCCAGCAGAGCAAGGCTTGGAGTCGTAGCTGGCAGCACAGTGGGCTTTTGAGCCAGAGGTGGCTTGCACTAAACTAGCCCAGAACATGTGCAAGGCCAGCACAGAGCTGCTTGTGGCTGCCATAGAATCCTTAAAATATCGTTTGCAATGTACACCAGTTGCCAGGACGGGATGAAATGGAGGGGAATAGAATTCCCAGTTGCTGTTGGGAAGTAAGGCATGTTACTGTCATGTACGAGTAAGCACCACATTCCCTATTTCCCAGAAAACTTCAAGGGGAAAAGAAGCATATCATTAAGCACATAGAATGTATTTTTGTGAATGGTTACAATGGCTTACTAATGACTGTAGATTCAATCAGAATTTTTCAAATCAAATATGTTTTTCACATTCTGCATGCCTTTCTAAAAACAACACTTAACCACTACATTTGAAAGATTTAAATCACTTTCATTTTTAGTCTTTCCTGAGTTTTTAATATATTTTGTCTCTCAGTATATCAAGAGAGTGATTAACTCTAAAGCCCTTGATTTTGTAGTCCATAACACACACAAGTGTTTATTCACAGTGGGATTTGGAGAGATTTTAAACAAAATGTTACAACCAATCTAAATATCCTTGTAAACAAAGATGAGTGACTTTCCACGGGCAGATGTAGTGGAATTTTTTTGCAAATAAGTAGAACAGTTTTTCAGTGTACTTTTGAAATCATTCCCTGCTCCTTTCCTATTTTGAGTTAATATTCTGATAGAGATGGGTTGTTTCCACCCCCCCTCTGTGGATGATGCTGCAGCTGTTTGCTGGAGTGTCCACACACTGCAATCACAGTTCTGCTTCCAGAAGGCTGTGTGCTACCACAGTGGCTGCATCTGGGTCCTGTTGGTAGAATAAGGAGTTTGTTTATTACCAGTGTGGTTAGCCTCATTGTTTGGCTAGAAAAATTGCAAGGTAATTGGAAAGGTGAGCTTCCTCTCTTAAAAATCACTTTTGATACTATGCTGTGAGCTCCAGGTCTTTGTTGTGCTGGTTTGCTGCTTCTGAGCAGATGGGACAGTCAACATACTGAATAAACTCTTCCTGGGGAGGAATGTTCAATCACTCTTTGTACCTTGAAGCACCAGGTAATAAAAAAGTATATAACTAGTTAGGAGCTAATTAAATTTAAACATGGCATTCCTGGAAAGAGTGAGGAACCAGTTTATGACTGATAACGTTCAACCAATGTGCATACTAATTGTGTTGACTGCTATTTGTACAAAGCATTTTGTGCAGTATTGAGATCACAACTCTTTTGCAAACACACCTGGTTGAGATCACTCGGGCTGGGTTGGAGCAGAGGGAAGAGTTGTTTTGGTTTTTCACTCCCAGCCTCTGCTAAGTTCCCAGACTCTAACCACATAAAAAATCCAAAAAAACTTTTATGGATGAAGCCAATTTAGGTGATGCCCATTGTCAAAAACTAACAAAATACCAGGGTTGACTTGTTAGGAAACAGCATAGCCAAACCTCCTTTGCAGTATGACTGTTCTGTAAAATGTGTTCTCTAATAGTGCTTGCAACAGACTGCGACTCTGGCTCCAACTCTGAGATCTCTTACTTCATCCAGAGCACTGATTTTTCCATCACACGTCACGGCGTCATCAATTCTAACCAGAGGCTGAACTTTGAGCGAGCAAACCACATGTACGAGTTTGTGGTGATAGCTGTCGATAAAGGACATCCCCCTCGGACAGGGACGGCGTCTGTGCGCATCCGAATGGCCAACGTCAATGACGAGGCTCCTGTCTTCTCCCAGCCCGTGTAAGGCACCTTGCAACACCTGCTTTGGCTTTAAAAGCTGCTGTTCACACGTGTAACCTTACTAGCACTTGGCTAAATGGTCACTTGTTGTTTAGTGTAAGAACCAGTTAATTTCACTGTAAGAACCAGTGAAATTGAAGGGTAATTTCTATATAGAAAAGCTTTAGTGGTTGAACTTTCGTTTCTAGATTGTATATAAAAAGAAAATAAAAATACATCAGTTGTGATACCAGTATATCATTTTTATATTTACAGAGAGAGGACAGAATGAATCGAAGACCTGTCTATACAGGGGATGATTTTGACTGCATTGACTCCTAGGTCTCAAACTGATTGTCCATGTGTAAATAGATGACAGATAAATGGTAGTTAGCAAACACTAAAACTTAATTTTAGCATCAAAAGATTGAATTGCAAGCTAATTTCATGAGCCCCTGCTTGTTTAAGGTGCCTCTTTTCTTTCCTGTCCGTGATCAATATAATTTCTATTCTTTGCACAATTTTGAAGTATGAACATGTTTTAAATACAGAACAGACATATATTTATTTACAAAATTAAATACTTTTTTACATTCACCTCTGGAGGGCTTTCCATTAATATATAGGGACATAAGAAACACTGCTTGTCAGATACTAGTCCTTTTTCTCAAATTTAGGAGATATATAATCCTGTTTTACAGCACAATGTAGTGTGGTGCATGTTGTTATCCTCCAAGAGATCCTTTGAAATTATGTATACCAAAAGCACAGGACTACAATCCTAAAATAAGTACCCTATGCTGAACAAAGAAGACCAAAGTCCTATCTTAAACCAATGGTTGCATGCCCAAAGCTTTCAAACAAAAACATCCATAAAGAATTCATAATCTTGCCTGATGGTTAACATGATAATGGTTATTCTGATACTTTGCATGCTGCCATTGCTCCCTTATGTCCATCAGCTACAGGACTTTCCTTTCGGAAGATGCTGGTCCCAGCACCTTGGTGGCTACTGTTCGGGCAGAGGACCCTGACGGAGATGGGCTACTTTATCTGATTACAGGAGGCAATGAGGAGGGCAATTTTGAACTGGATAGCCAGAAAGGTAAGGAAAGAGGTTTTTAGAACACAGTTATTTACTGTCTAATCTCTACTGAGTCTGCTCCATGTGTATGTCAAAAACCATAAGAAAGCACCAAATCTATATAATCTGCAAATGGGGATGCTTTGTTTCAGTGAGGATTAGTTCTTTAATATGATAGTTGTTCCTCAGCTGTCAGCCAAAACTTGGGATCCCGGTCCAAGGCTGTGCAGACTAAGATGTCAGGTTCCTGTGCTTTGCCAGGAACTGAGCCATCAATACAGTGACAGAGAAATGTGATGCTCACTTGATGTGGTGTGTTTACACAGTAAATTAACATGACAATTTATGCTTCCAAATTCAGGTATCATTAAACTCCGCAGAAACCCACCGCCCAGCCTGAAAGGGCCACAGTACACCCTGAATGTCACTGCAATAGATGATAATGCCTCAGGGGGACCCACTCCTCTCAGCAGTTTTGCTGAGGTTATTGTAGGAGTTAACGATGTTAATAACAACAAGCCTGTCTTTAGAGAGGTAAGGTGTCTTTCTGCAGATATTCTTTTCCCATCTAGGCTATAACTGGGGTTATAGAGTCTCCATAGCTACTGCACAGCTGGTGGGCTGAAGGGTCTGTGTGTGCAGAGCAGAATGAACTTGTAATTGAACAGTAGTTGGCTTTCTTCATATGGGAAGTGTAAAGTCTTCATTCTCCTTTTTCCTTCCTCTCCCTTAAAGATTGATTTCTTTGTGTGCATAAGTAGTACTCATGATTTTCTTACAAGCTTTTCTTTGACCTGCTGGAAAAAATACTGACGCTATTGATGCAGCAAATTCACGTGACTCTGTGTAATATTCAGGGTCGGATGTTTGGGTGTATTTTTAGTGCGCTTACTACAGTGACAGCACCTGGGTTCTGGAGAATCAGCCTCCAGGCACGCATGTGCTACAGGTAGAAGCCTATGATGCAGACCTCGGCATCAATGGAGAGGTGAAGTATGGGCTCATGCACCGAGACGGAGCTTCCCTAGGCTTCAGCATTGACCCAGACACAGGTCAGTAGCTTCAGGTTACTGAGGAAAAATGGCAATGACATGGTATTGTAATGGAAATGCTGCTGTATCAGTGTGTCCATGTGGGCTCATGATTTAACAATGTAACTGCAGGGTTAGCTGTGACAGTTGATAGAATAAACACTGGGAAATGCTCAGGGTATGTAGATAGCCATACACACAGATTAGAATAAATCAAGTCTGTAGTGATTCAGATCACAGAAGCAATAGAATGGTTGAGGTTGTAAGAGACCTGAAATATCATCCAGTTCCAGCAGCCCTGCTGTGGGCAGGAACACCTTCCACTAGACCAGGTTGCTCAATGCCCCATCCAACCTGTCCTTGAGCACTTCCAGGGATGGGGCATCCACAACTTCCCTGGGCAACTTGTGTTGAGCAGTGTGTTACCACCCTCACAGTAAAGAATTTCTTCCTGATCTAAAGCTGTTTTCCCTCAGTTTAAAGCCATTATCCCTTGTCCTATAACTACATGCCTATAGACTCTCTCCAGCTCTTGTGTAGGCTTCCTTTGGGTACTGGAAGGTGCTGTGAGGTCTCCCTGGAACCTTCTCTTCTCCAGGTTGAAAAATCCCAAATCAGTCTGTCTTCACAGGAGAATTGTTTCAACCCTCTGATCTTCTTTATGTCCCTCCTCTGGATTCACTCCAATAGATCCACATCCTTATGTTGGGGGCCCCAAATGCAAATTAAATAGGGAAACAAACCCCAGTTCAATAAGAGGACAAAAATGTGTTCTGTATCACTTACCTTCCTACTTGGATTAAGGGTAGCTATAAAAACGCAGAGCAGAAAGTGTGATTTTTACAGGTTAAGTTTATTCTTCCGTACAATGTGGCCACAGTTTATTTTTCATCTCATGCACAAATAGGAGATCCAGTGCACTGCAGGCAAAACTTTCATACCAGAACAGGACAATGATGTCTTTCTGTATGATTTATTTCAAATTAAGATGTTGTATAGTTGTTGATGTTTCTATAGTCAAAACAGGAAAATGGGATATTGCAATGTCTGGGACTGTGCAGGAAACTGGAAAGAACTACAATAGAGGTGAAGAACTCTGAGCATAGTAGAGAAATAGGTCTAGAAGTGGCCTCAAGAAGGTCAGTTTGAAATCTGCTAACCAGAAGAAAATAGCTGAAGCAGGGAGAGACTTGATTAGTACAGAGGAAAACCTGAAGATTTGGAGAAAATTGATTTATCCACTATATGTTTTTATCCAATTTTAGTCTGTTGAATGAGGCAAACTCCATCTCCTGTAGTAGAAGTTACTTTGGTGACATCAATGGTGTCTTCTGTGGTGTCACTCTTCCTCAAACTAATAATGAGCTAATTCAGTTACTTTAACTACCACTGGGGTAAACCTAGAGAGGCCCTTCAATGAGAAGGAGAAAGTCCTTCTGTGCTCCTTAAGCCATGAGATAACAAGGTACTCAGACTGAGCTTCTTATCAGGGCAGCAGGAAAAAAAGCAGCATGTGACATATGAGGAGAGGAGAGATGGGAGAACTGGAGCTGGTCTAGTCCAAGACATGCATTGCAGGGGCAGTGAGGACCAGGCTTGACGGTTGTGTAGCATGCCGTCAGAGCTTCCTTTTGTGCAGATGTGCCCATCTCCTCTCTGCAAATTCAGTCCTGAGGCTGTGACACGCAGAACAGGAGGTGTCTGTGTTTCCAGGAGTCATCACCACCACGCAGAGTTTCGACCGGGAGCAGCAGAGGGAGTACACGCTCTCTGTTACTGCCACTGACCAGGCGCAGGAGCCGCTGATCGGCGTGTGCCAGGTCACCGTCCTCATCGCTGATGTCAACGACAACGACCCCAAGTTCGAGAACAGTCGCTATCAGTGTGAGTGTTACCTAACTGCTTGTCCCAGTACAGACACATGAACCTGGTTAGAAGGTTATTCCTTGTAACAGTGGTCAGTTTTTTAGGTGGCCAATCTTTCTTTTTTGCCCACTAAGCTAATTATTGTTTAACCCATCATCAGGGAAAATGTGCAGAATTAACCCGTCCTCTTTAATCATTGCAGTTCTCTTAAAAACATTGACATCCTTCACTCCTACAGATGAGGCAGATCTGATCCCTTCTCTTTGCAGTTTTCTCTGCCCAGCTTTTTTCCACACTGAATTTTTATTTGATGTCCCAAAACAAAACATTACACCCTAGGTGGGAATTCATCAACCCTGACTAGAAGTACAATTGTCATCTGTGTCTCTGTAGCACAGCACCTCTGTTTGAATAGACTGAAGTGGCATTTATGTCTTGTCAAACAGCACAAAATCCTTGGTTTCTAGGCTGCCTTTGGCTGGGAGCCAATGCCTGCTGTATCTGTCCTGCTGAGCTAGCTTTTTCCTTTTGCCCTGGTGACATTCCCTTTTTCATCCCCACATGATATGCTTTATATCAGTCTTTTTTTTAAATTTGGCTTGATGCTTCTCCAGTAGAATCCTGCATTTCATTACACTTGGATTCTCTACACTTAATGTCATCCGTAAGTGATGAGCATAATCTCTAATTGTTGAACTGGAGTAGGTCCTTCCTGCAAAATTGCCTAAAAAAGGGAAAAAAAATTGTTGCTGATGCATCTGCCAACAGCTTCATTTTGAAGTTTTTTTGCCACTTGTGTGTAAATGTCATGGAGGGCAAAGCAGTGAACAATGCCTTATTAAAATGAAGATGGCTTGTAAGTAAATTGTCTTTAACATCACAGAGACCAGCATTTTAGAAGGATTCAAAAATAGGTTGGATGTTTATATTTTAGGACTTTATTGGGAAGTGAGCTGCTGGGAAATAGGCTAAAAATACACCCACACTTCAGAATTATGCCCAAGGACAGAAAGAAAATTTTGTTGCACCTTCTAAAGTATCTTGTAGTAACTAACTCTAAGTGCCAAACTGGTTAAAATGTATAGATTTGGAATAGCCCTTTCTACAGTCCTACCACTGTCTTCTGCAAACCAAAGCAGCCACTGAGAAATTGAATAGAAATGATCCCTCTGGAGAGAAATATTTTTGAGCAGAGCAGACAAATCCCTGAAGTAATGTTAGTGCAAAGATGAATGTTTCTATTCTACCATCATACATGTCCTTCAGGTGAAACTGCCCAGGATTTTCGGTTTTCAAAAGCTGTGAAGCTGAGAGGTTGCATTTGTAATCGTGGTGGCTTCAGCACTTATGAGGAACAGGCAGATTTTTTTCTTTTTTCATGGACACAGGGTACTAGCAAAAGTTCTGAAACAAAGGCAGCTCTTTGAGATGACAAAACTGCAGATAATGAGGTCACATTATGCCTAGCACTTTCCCAGCATCTCTACATAAGTAATCAATGCTTGAACGTCACAGAATTAAAAATAGCTTCTTCCCTAACATGATCAAATGCCATTAGTTATAGGTTTCTAGTCATCCTGGAAACTGCTGGCTCTTTACTCTCAGCACTAGGATGTTGGTCAAATCCCTGATTTAGCCATGCATCTTATCATCTGCCTGCAAAACAGACATTAAAGAAATGCTTAACTCACTGTAGTAGGGATGGTGCAGTAAATGTTAAAGTTGTTTCAGCAGCAAACAAAGCACACGAAATAAGAGAGCCCAGCCCTTCCCTTCCCTTTTTCTCGCAATGCAGTTTAACAGAATTTGACTGTTAAAGACAGATAAATGCACACACACACAAAAAAGCATAAACACAAAAAAGGGGGGTATTTTACAGTGTTTTTTAGCAATTAATTCAATTTTCATTTATCTATCTTAGTGCTGGTAAATCTCTTTTGAGATTAGCTTTGTCTGTTACTGACACACCAAAGACATCCTGGACAATTAAATGACATAGGGATGAGTGAAGCCAATTAAATCTGAAATTATTGTTCACGGAGCAAGTGGTTGTTGTGGTTTAAAGTCGTACTGCTCCACTGCTACAGACTGCAGACACTAAGTGGACAGTGACCATTCCATAGTGTCAGTGTGCAGTTCTGATTATCCCACATCAAAAATGCTAAAGGAGATGCATACAAGGGAGGTCAAAGATGTGAAATAGTTTCCGAACAAGACATGAATTAATAGACTGACTGAGTTGCCTAAATCCAACTGCAACAGCCTTCCCACTGTCAGGGCCATTTTAATACACTGAGCTGATGGAACCTTAGTGCAAGGAAACAGCTCAAAAATACAATCAGGCAAGCACACATAGCTACTTGGAGGAGCACACATAGCTGCTTGGAGGAGGAATTGGGACTGGATGGCTGAGGATAGAGGGAAGAGCTGGACCAAAAATCAGTGCAATGTAAAGTTGGGTGTGGAAGAAAGGCAGCTGGCAGGGATGTGATAGCTTCATATAAAGCTGTGCCTTGCAGAGTGAAGGGGAGCAGGAAATGACTGCTCATGATTTCCCATCATTTTGATGGTGTCCCTTCCAGAAACCAGGCTTTAGGAAGACAAAATTTATTACTCTTCTGTGCAATAGGCTCTTCAAATGCCTGACTCTGTCACCAGATTTTTAGATGACAATTATCCAAGCAAGTTCAAAGAAGGGTTGCTCTGTCTAGAACTATGGGCAGAAAGACACGACTTCTGTCAGAGGTGGATTTCTGGGAACAGGGAGTGAAACCTAAGGAAAGGGATGTACATAAAATGATCATTGCCCTTGCCCTGGATAGCTTCCCCAAAACACTGGGGTGTTGGAGGCATCTTCGCTATGGCCTGAGTCTATGCTTTGCAATTACTTAGTGCTTCCCACTGGCAGTGCTGCCAGCACCCCTCCTGTTCAAGATTAATTCAATTCACACAGAATTCCCTTTGATGCCAACCTGCTTTTATCACCAGCTGAGCCCAGCAGGCTGGGCTGTGATCTGAAGCAGTGGGCATGTGAGCAGCTGTGGGGTTTGCCAGCCCTGCTGTGGAGAGGCACAAGTGCTGGCAGCAGCAGTGTCAGTAAATCTTCATCGCCAGCAGCTCATTTTACAACCCAGCATGGCAGGGGCGAGGGAAGGGGAAGCTAAAAGAGGGGTATGGACGCTTGATGTGGCAATACTTTATAACCTGTCTCAGTACAGAAACATTTAATCTCCCATGAAGGGAGTACAGAAACATTTAATCTCCCATGAAGGGAACAATGATGTTTTACAGGGGTGTTTCTTTACACATACAGCTTGATAAACCAGAGCAGACCTGCTGACAATGCCTTTGTCTTTTCAAAGACTTCCTCAGAGAAGACACTCCAGTGGGGACGAACTTCCTCCGAGTTGCAGCTCACGACAGTGACCAGGGTGTGAATGCTGCTATCACATACTCAATGTTAGAGCATCAACTGGAATACTTCCAGATCAACCCCAGCACAGGCTGGGTGTATGTGAATTGCCCGCTACCCCAGGTAATGTGAAGCTCTTCTTGGAACAGAGCAACATCCAACCCCTCAAACCCATTGCAGAGGATTAATTGCAATCTCTTGGTTTGTACAAAATGGTTTTCAAGCATCCTCTATCTTTGTTTCATAGACAACACGCATTAGCCGCTATATTGTAGCAACAGATGGCGGGAACAGAAGCAGCACCGTGGAGCTGACGGTGACTGTCACTAGTGCACTGAGCCAGCCACCCCAGTGGGAGCAGAGCACATACTGGGTAACCATCCCCGAAAACACCATTGGGGACACCAAGATTGTGGTATGTTAGAAGCGTGATTACTTCCCTCCCTTTTCATTTCCACTTCTTCCTCTGTTGTGCTCAGAAGTATGCGGATGCCCGCTCTGCAGCCTTACTGCGTTGCACTGGTCTCTTGTGAGCTGTCACTGCTGAGTTTGTCAGGTGTACCTCCCACAGAATAGGCTGGCATTTCAGCTGGCAGCAGTTTTCCCAGTGTATTCTTACATGAATGGCCCTCAAGGTGTGCTTCCACAGGAGCAGGACTTGTACACTGCCAGATTGGGAAATCCTTGAGTGCTCCCACCAAGAAACAGTTCCTCACTCCTCCATCCTCAGTGGGCTGTGCTACCTACTTGTCCTTTTCTTACAGCTTTTCTCAGTTTAGAATGGGAACATGGAGTGATATAGTTTGCTTTGGGCTCTTCCAACTCAAACCAATTCCTTTTTAACCCATACAGACTTAGTCTTTAAGGACAGTGCCTTCCATATATTGCCACATAATTCCTGCCTTTCTCCTCCTGCATGTAATATTCAAGCACTTGCAAAAAATTTAGTTGGTTTTTTTAAAATTTTCTGTAACTTTCTGGGTAAAATGTACAACTCAGTGGAGAAATGGTCCCCTTATGGATCAGTTTTGCTTTGGAAGGAGGAGAGAGGAGGGATTTCCTTTAGCTGTGCTACACTTCTGGCTTGGCACATTTACAGGCAGGTAGCATCAAACCTAGATATTGTAAAATAAAACCCAGTTCTGTGAACTGTTTCTATTTTGTCTGTTACCCGAGTTGTACAGGCATGTATGTTCTTGGAGAACCTATATGTATGCATGTTTTTGCCATCAAAATCAACACGTAACACTTGCAACCCCGTGCTTCATGAATATATGTGGTGGCTCTTTTCTTCTTCAGACCATCAAAGCCACATCCCCTCTTGGTGATCCCAGGGTTACGTATAATCTGGAGGAGGGTCAAGTTCCAGAGACTAACATGCCAGTTCGTTTCTATCTGAAGCCAAACAGAGCTGATGGATCTGCTTCTCTTCTAGTCGCTGAACCACTTGACTTTGAGACAACTAAGTTTTTCACTCTGACAGTCCGGGCACAAAACGTAGCAATGACTCCTTTAGCTTCCTTTGCCACTGTTTGTGTGAATGTAACAGGTGAGCTTTGCTGCTGTTCAGGACAATATTCTTGTTACTTTCAGTATAATGCCATGAATTAAGGTAACATCCATTAAATGCCACCTCAGAATGCTTTGTATTTCTATACTGTAAAAAGTTGTGCATTCCTTAAAAAGGTCTGAGACAATTCCTAAGTACAGCTATCAAGTGTGGAGATGTGATAGGGCAAAAATGTGCTGTCTGAATGTTTAGGCAGCACTAGTGCCTGGTTCTGTAAAGGTTGTTAGAAAGATTTCAAAAGGAAGAGAAATCTAGTAAATATTCCCAAGCTATTGAAGGGAGGTGAGTATTACTGTAAATAATCTGCTATAGAAAGAGAAACAGCCCAGATATGCTGGGTTTGTGTTGGATATCTGTTCAGGGTTTTTTGTTACATTCAGAATTTTCCATTTCACACTGAGATTTAAACTATAGAAATGAAAGTGTCCTTATAATAGGTGCAATTTTCCAAAATTTGATCCAACCCTCCTTATTGTAGGATGTTTTCATAAGGTTCTGTTCCTGTAGATCCACATAAAAGTATAAATCTGATATTAATCCCTGCTTTTTGCAGGATTAGTGGAGTTACTTTCTTTGGGCAGACATTCAGGTGAAAATATGAATAAGTGAAGTCTCTAGCAAAAAAATTTGTCTTGCCCACCACCATGTAAATGAGAATGGGGTAGTAATTTGAAAGGGAATCCAACTTTCTTCCTTCACTTTATCACAGCATTGTCCTGTCTTTCACAATCCACCAATGCAAAACCCCTTCAGGCTGTAAAGCAGGGTCTGAGCCTTGTTGGAGGTTATGGACTCTGTTCCCAAAGGTTTTTCCTATAGTGCTGTTATTGGTACCAGAATGTGGCAGAAACTTCATTCTGCTCACAAGAAAAAAATCCTTTTAGAGTAACTTAGCTGTGGATGAAAGCACTCCCAGTTGTGGCATTCATGGACTTGGTATCTCTCTGGTCAAATCATTTGCCAGTATCTCAGTTGAGATTAGGCCACTGTTTCCCAGAAACTGCCCAGTGTCTGTAAGATGCCTCCTGACTGCTACCCCAAGAATGAGAAAACCCAAAGCAGAATTGCTTATTGCTATAAACAATGTAAGTTGTTCCTCCAAGCAAAATACAACTGGGGGGGGGAAATCCCCACAGTAGACAAAGAAGTCTTCAAATATTTTCTTACCATGATCCTCATCGCTTCCTTTTTTCAGATGTCAATGATAATGTTCCATTCTTCGTGTCTTCTAACTACGAGGTGTCTGTGCCAGAAGGAGCTGATGTTGGCACGTCGGTGGTTCAGGTGTTAGCCATGGACTTGGATTCCGGCCTACATGGAGAGGTTTGATCTTACATCCGATTTTTTCCTCACAATACTCAGGTTGTAGTATTGTAAATAGTGAGAATGTGCAGTCAGCAGATGGCAGGGTAATGAGCCACCAGCACTTCTTGCAACCCTTGTCAAGCATTTGTCTGTCTTAGGCCTGATGTGCATAACAGGGGATGCAGGCAAAGATGCTGTTCTTGATCTCAGGGTCCTGCATCACAGCAGCTCGTCCTGATCCAGCAACCATGACAAAGCGCTGCTGCATGATTCTCAGGGGTGCTCCCATGACAAGTGGATGGGGTAGCAGGACAAACTCTTGCCTCTTCAACTCATTTTTTAATTGACCATCAGTGGTTATTATCAGTTATTCACAGCCATTTAAATATAGTCAATTAAATACCATCATTGGTCTAACCAACATTTGACCACCATCGTAATAATGACCCAACCCGAGGAAAAAGCAGAATTCTGACAGAAATTACTCATTTTCTTTGCATTTTCCTGAGCCAATTCTAAAAATCCTACTAGCTCTTCTGTGAAGAAACTCTAGCTAGTCTTGTTGAACAGAACCTACATTATTAGCTTGGGGTTTTTTGGTTGATTGATTTTTGGGTTTTGGTGGGGGTTTTTTTGGTTTGTTTTTTTTTTTTTTTTGGAGGGGGATCAGAAGCACAGTGGATTACTAGAAGCTGAGGAGACACCAGGGAAAATGCCAGTCCATACATTCTCTCCGCTGTAATTCATGATCTTTCTTAACTGCTTCTACTGGCCACTGTTGGAGATAAGATCACTGTTTGGCTTGATGTGCCTTGATATCACTGGTACTGATATTCTTCTGTTTGAGAATTCTGCACTTTTTATATCAAAACAAACAAAAGACTTAGAAAGATTATATTCAGATGATCTGTCTTCCCCCAGAGTGTTGCTACTTTGCAGAAAGAACCGGGAGGCTGCTGAGGAAGGGGCAGGTCACAGCACTTGGACACACAAATGAAAATTGAAAAGGTAACCTCTTTTAACTATTTCCTTTTTAGGTTCGCTACTTAATATTAAAAGATGCTAATGAGGATTACAAGTTCTTCACCATTGAACCTGAGACAGGAATTATTTCCACCCAGGCATCTTTTGACAGAGAGAAAAGAGCCTCTTACTTGATTGAAGTCCAGTCTCAGGACTCATCAGAATCTGCTAGACCTGGTGTTCATGGGCAGGCCAACACAGGTAAAACTAAGAAGGAATTCTACATTGGGCTCTTTAACTTTCATAGGCTTGGCAGGTATGTGAGCTGTTTGGAATAATACAAGGTATTCCACCTCTGCCATTTCTACTCTGCATGTTCCTCTTGTCTCCTTAGACTCAGCCTACGTAAGGATTTTTGTCAGCGATGTGAATGACAACTCTCCGGCATTTCCTCGGTCAGTGTATGAGGTCAGCATAGATGAGGACAGGGATGTTGGAACTCCTGTTGTGACAGCAACAGCAGATGATCAAGATGAGGGTGAGTGGACCCTGCATGTCTTTTTAAGTCTTTTTAGTGTAAATGTGTGCTTGTGTGTAAGGCTACTTCCTTCATGGACGAACAATTCTCTGCATTCAGAAGACAATTACACATTTCAAGCACTTGAAAGTGAGGAGAGAAGTTTTGGGCAGGTGTGAGCATTTTCTTTAGTTATGTGCTCAGGTCTGTAGTGCAAAGGTTAATCTAGTTGGGAATCTCTTTGAGGCAGAATGAAATCACCTGGAATCACAACACTGCTGTAACTTCACACTCTCTCTTTCCTGAGCACATGCTTGCTTTTTGCTGACTCCTGTGCTTTCTAGATCTCCTTAGGAGTCAGTTTTATTTACCAGTATTGTAAGAAAATCAAACGTGTGCTTTTTGGTGGGTTAGTGGATTGAATATGCTTGTGTAAGAATCTGACAAACAGTGAAAAATGTGGGATGACATGGCCAGAAATAAAATCAGGAAGAAAGGGAAAGCCAGACCCTTCTGTTTGGCCTCACACTGACACCAGCTCTGATGGTGTGAAGCTGCCTACGGTGTGGTGAGACCAGATGGGCTGAGCCAGTCCAATAGCATGTACCACCAGTCAGTTCCTGTCTTTGCTTTTTTACTACTTTCATGAGCTGGTTCAGCTCAACTTGCTCAAGAGAAACAAACCTATTGAATAAAAGAAGGCAAGCTGGTGACTGAGCCCAGATGAGAACCAGAGGGACATGTTGCTGGGAGCAGGTGAGAGCTGGCCATTCCTTTCAGCAGCATTGCTGCAATGCCTGTGCCTCTTAGTGCCTGTGAGGGAGGTGTAAAGAGGCCATTTGAAACCAGAGGCTGCAATTGGGAGAATTTGACAAAAGCTACTAGCAAGTGATGCTCAAACTCTTGCTGCAAAGGCAGTCAAGTCCTTTCAAGCACTAATGCTGAGCACAGTCTTTTCACTTTCTATCTGTCCACGTTGCTCTAGTCTTCTCATCTACAGCTGACTCACAACTTGAAAAGCTGAATGTTCTTTTTGCTCCCAACAGTTCACCTATTTAATTTGGGAAATGACTTAGCATACTGGAATGCACAGTCATGTATTTTTTAGCTTTCCAAATGAGTAAACACTAAACTATTGACTAAAGTATTTGTTATTGTTCCTAAATGTTTTGCATCAATCAGACAACTGCTGTTGTATAGGTGGAATGTTCTGAGATGAATTCTTGCTCAAAATAGAGGACATCTATTATATTTTAGCACCACCCAGTGGTTTAAAAGAAGTTAAGGAATATTGGCATTTGAAATGAGAGGCTTAGGAAACATTGAGTAAAAATAGCTTCTAGTATTTTCATAGTATGTTACTTTTCTATTATTGGCAAATGAACACTCAATAATATCGAGGCACACAGTTCCTCCATTATTAATCAACAGATACTTGTCCGTGTTTGTAAATTATACTTGTTAATATAAATGCAGACCTAGCCTCCCATCTACCATACACAAACCCTTCAAATGACATACACAGTCATTCTGTGTATGTTTCTATGTTTTACCTCACACACACACACTGTAACAGCCTGGGAAAATAAGGTTTCTCTTGGATACATGTCCATTGTGCATATCTGGACTGAGCAATCATAGAGTGAACAGGCAACAATTGTTTCTTTCTCTTATAGGTGCAAATGCCAAACTAAGGTATCAGATCACTTCAGGAAATGTGAAGGGGGTTTTTGATGTGGAACCTGAGACTGGAACTGTCTTCATTGCTCAGCCTCTGGATTATGAGCAAGAACAACATTATGAGCTCCGGCTTGTAGCTTCTGATGGAAAATGGGAAAACCACACTCTTATCATCATCAATGTTGTCAATAAGAATGATGAAGCACCAGTCTTCACTCAGAATGAATACCAGGGCAGTGTCTTGGAGGAGCTCACAGATCTGCCTGTACTTGTCCTAAAGGTAAAGCAGTTTCCACAAAGCAGAACAAAACCTTGCTTTGTGTTCAGCTCATCCATTCACACAAATCCAAAAAATAGGTTACTTTGGGTAGGTGAGGCCTGGTATTAGGACTTAGCTAGCAACTGACTACAAAGTATAAAGCAAGCCTGGTAACTTGCTCTCTTGACCAGCATAAGTAACAGTTGGATTTGATGATCTTAAGGATCTTTTCCAAACTGATTCTAAAATTATGTGATTCTAAATATTGAAAAATGTGATGATTTTCCTTTACAAAGAAGATTTGGCACATTTTTAGTGACTGTATAAGCACAGAATGGTTGGCATGTGTCCTTCATGCATGTAATGGTTAAATTGGTACTACTAAATAAATATTACCAGAGATTATTCTTTTACTCCAGCTCAATCATCTTCATTGTTTTGTTGTTAGAGCAGTTCTTGGTAGGCCCAACTAGCAATCTCCCAAACAATCCATGGATGCAAATCAGGAGCTGGGATTTCTCTCCGGCCTGTGCTGATCATCAGCTTGGATGTATGGCCTGTTTTCACAGCATTCTGTTCACTCAGAGAGAATCAGCCTCTGCCTGCTGTTGTATTCTAGCTTCGAAGAATTTCACAAGAAATATTTACTCAGCATAACTGCTATTATTTTCACTTGATTCTTCCTACAGTTTTTTCCTCTTTCCGAAGTGTACTGGGAAGCAGAATATATTAGTCTGTCAAAATGTCCTCTTTTTGTTTCTCTAGGGTGTGCATGATGTTTATTGAAAGAGTACTTAAATGACTCAAACCATTAGACACTTGCTGTTAAAATGCATGCTGTTCATTTAGCCTGCACTGTATCAGCTGCCATCAATAAGAGAACAGTGATTTCCCCTTTTCTTTGACATAAACACTTGCCTGCTGTGGCTTGTTCCAGGTTTCTGCAACAGATCCTGACCAGGCGGCAGATCAAAATGCCATTATCTATTCCCTGCATGGACAGGGGGCCAGCAGCGAATTCAGCATCAACGAGAACACAGGTGAGATCAGCGCACATGAAAGGCTGGACCGTGAGAAGCGATCAACGTGGCGCTTTCTCGTTCTTGCAACGGATGAGGGTGGAGAGGGACTGACCGGCTTTGCAGACGTGATCATAGAAGTGAGGGACGTGAACGACAATGCACCCCTTTTCCTCTGTGTGTCAGATGGCTGCTTCACGGGCCACATCCCTGAGGACTCTCCAGCTGACACTCCTATCATGGAAATGACAGCAGTGGACCTTGATGACCCAAAGGCTGGTATAAATGCGGTGCTAACATACAGCATCATTCAGAACGTCAAAAACGAAATTAATTTGAACTTGTTCTCAATTGATTCAGTTAGTGGTACCATCTCTACAGTGCTTGGGTCCCTGGACCGGGAAAAGGAAGACAAGTACCTAGTGGTGGTTGAGGCCAAAGATGGAGGAGGGCTCACTGGAACAGGCACCGCCACTATTTTGGTGACTGACGTAAATGATCATGCTCCAGTTTTCCTGCAAAGGATTTACACAGCATTTGTCTCTGAGAATGCAAGTATTAACACTGAAGTGGTGGTGGTGTCTGCTGTGGACAGAGATGAGGGAGAACATGCCATGGTGACGTTCAGCATCACTGATGGGGACAATGACCGCAAGTTCTCCATAGAGACAGATGAAGTCAACAACTGTGGGTTTATCCGACTACGCAAACCGATTGACTTTGAGAAGCCTCACGAGAGGGTATTCAATTTGACTGTGAAAGCAGAGGACGTGGATTTCTTCAGCATCGCTCACTGTGTGATCTATGTGGAGGACTCGAATGATCATGCTCCTGTCTTCTATCCTCAGTTCTATGAAGTGGCTGCACTGGGGGAAGATGTACCAGTTGGCACCAAAGTTATTCAGGTTTCTGCTGTTGACTTGGACTCTGGCCTGAATGGAAGGTTTTCTTTCCACATGCTAAACAAGTCTGATCCAGGTGGCCAGTTCTCTTTGGCTAGTGATGGGTGGCTGATGGTTGCAGGATTGCTGGATCATGAGACAGTGACACAATACCAACTCATTGTCATTGCCACTGATATGGGGCAGCCCCCTCTGACTGGCAGTGCCACTGTTTCAGTGACTCTGCAGGATGTAAATGACAATGGGCCAGAGTTTGAGGCACATTATAACCCAGTGGTCTGGGAAAACACAGCTTCTCCACAGGTGGTCCAAATGAACGAGACCTCCACACTGCTGTATGCCAAGGACCGAGACACTGCTGCGAACGGAGCACCTTTCTCC
Organism: Lanius collurio; assembly: GCA_020086605.1. NCBI lineage: Eukaryota > Metazoa > Chordata > Aves > Passeriformes > Laniidae > Lanius > Lanius collurio. The sequence continues at coordinate 43,882,449 of JACBWW010000003.1, forward strand.
TTTCGCCTTCTCGGTGATTTCGATGGCCTGACCAGCTTCAGCTTGCAGGACTTCCACAATGGAAGTGCCATGCTCACTGCACTGCGTACCTTTGACAGGGAAGTGCACAAGGCATTCTACCTGCCCATCCTGATCACAGACAGTGGGACCCCACCCATGAGCTCCACCAACACACTGACCGTGAACATCGGGGACCAAAATGACCACCCGCATTCTGCTGGCTACATGGAAAGTCTCATTTACAGCTACAATGGTAAATCTCTCCCTGATGTTTGCTTCCAAATGTGACATAAGGTCAAAAGAGGCAGCTGTGAGTTTCACAGGAGGACTCTGTCCTTTTCCATGTAAGCTGTTAGTAAAGGTGCTGCTGAAGTTTGCTTAAACTCCAACAGAGAACAGTAGATATGTGGGGCACAGGACTCTGAGCCACTTGATTTGTGGAAGAAAGTGAGTCAGCCTTGAAGAAAGAGCATAACTGGCTGATTTTCTTGACACCTTTCTATCAAAATTGAGTAATGATCTCTTGGTTTTAGATACAGTTTTTCAGCAGCACTAACATTTCAGGGGAAAAAAAATTACCAAAGTTAATAATGATGCTGAGAACCATTTTTCTCCTCCTTAAACCTTTTTCCATCTGCAGAACTGAGTTTTAGTGAATACACTTAAGCTGAACTCATATGTAAACAGCTGATACATTCATCTAAATCTTCAGCTGACAAATGCTGTTATGGGGGAATTTTCTGTGAATGCTGGCTGCAGGCAGTGTGAGAGCAGCTATCTTTCCCTTCTTGCTTTAGAAATGAGGCAGCAGGATTCTTGTGATCTGCTTCCCCCCATAATGAGCCCAACAGCAAAATAAACCACACAGGTAAAAAGATTTTGGGATGCTTGTGTCCATGTTGGCTCAGGGCATTCCCTCCTTTTCTACTCTGCTCTGTGTCCTATGGTTTGATAGCACATTAAATAGATTGTTTGTTGTGGGCACACTAGGAACTACTTCTGAGTAGATGCTGTTCATGTTTATTTGTACTGAAACGTTCTGCCTGTTGCATGATTAGTCCAGTTCAGCTTCTTGTTAAGTTGAAGCCAAGTCTGATTCTATTTGCTGAGAAACTCTCCCTGTAGCTTAAATACAAAACATTTTCATTAAGCCTGAATTCCATTTTCGTTGTTTCTTTAAAATCATTGGTACTTTGGTTAACTTCTGGGAGGGACTACTCAAGACCTCAGATCTTTGATTAATTAAAATGTAAAGGAGAGACAGAATCAGAAGGTTACTATCACACTGTATGTTACGTTGATATACTGTGGGAATCAAACACCAGGGCATCCTGTATACTGTCTCCTGCAAATTACTCAGTGAATGTTACCACGGTTGCCAGAGAGGTACAGTTTTCTATCCTTACATTCAGTTCCTCAGTTGTCAGGGTTTGTGCTGTTCCTTGTCACAAGGTGAAGTCCCACATTTATCCTGTTTGTGTATCCTTGATTCTTTACACAGTAGATTTATAAATTCAGATACCTATGGACTTTTCTTTCAGAAGTAAGTTTTGTAAATCCAGAAAATACTAATTTGTGAGTTTTGATGAGAGAATGCAAAACCAGCAGAATAGATGCTGCTTTCCATCTCACTCCTCAGTCTCACCATTTACTCAAAATAAGCCTGGTTACTGTATTTTGCTGTAATTTCTATCTTCCTGTAATTGCTGTTGTTTTCACCCTTTATAACCCAGTCTGCATTTTGGTTGTTTATCCTGCCAAACACCAATCCCTGTCTAAACCACATTGTGAGTTGGTGGGATAATGCAGATAAAATAGTGAAAATTTTCAGAGGTGGCTTTTCTTTTTCCTTCCCATTGCTTTTCATTGCAGTCACCTGTAGAATTAAATCTATATGGCCATACAGCAAACATCTGATAAGCAAGGCACCATGTGGCATTTGCAAACTGGTGCACATCTCTGGAGGACTACCACAACTATTTTTGTAGAGGTCTTAGGTTTACTACACGTGTGCTTAGACCAGTACGTGTTTGTGTACCTGTGGGAGGTCTGACTGTGCCACTTGTGTGCTATGTTGTTCCAGGTATTCTCCCCACAACTGTACTGGGCCAGGTCAGTGCCCCTGATGCTGATGACTGGGATCACAAAATCTACCATTTTGAAGGGAAAACATCAAGGTATTTGGAGAGAAAAATGGGAGCTGTGTACATTTTATGGGAAAATTGACCTCACACAGAATCATAGCAAGTATTTACACTGACTTTTTTTTGAAAACAGGACTGCAAAAGCATTTTACTGGTTAGACACTTCTGTGTGTAGATCTCCACAAGCCCTTCTGAGTGCGAGGTTGCAGTAAATAACTGCCTGCCAAACCAGTCTGCTTCCCATTTCCTCATGGACCAGAATTCTAAATTCCTGTTCAAAGTCACACCCATAATCTGTATCAGTGAGCTGCTACAGGAAGAATACGTACAAACTTCCAGATTCCTCCATACAAGCTCCTGGTGTTTCCATGTCACCATTAGTTTTAAGACCTTGTGTTTAAGACCTTACTGGATGTGTAGACTTGGGAGTGTCTGGATTGTGACTGGGGCTGAGATGTACATGTGCCACTCAGAGGTTTTGACAGAGGTGTCACTCTCAGTGAATCTGTCTACACTAGGAGTTTGCACGGTTTCCAAAGCTACGGTTATTGCAGCCTTAGTCTTCCTACACAGTTAATACAGCATAGCAGCAGGAAGAAACCTTTGTGGTATTCTGGTGAAGAGTCATTAGGAGCCAACAGGTGGCAATGTACAAAAGTTCTGTTCTGCTCTGTCCCTTCATGAGGAAACACATCTGCTTTCTTTGATAAATAGAAAGTGGTTCAGAAAAACTGTCAGTGATGATAATTAGTACTTAGCTTTTGAACTTCTCATAGCTTGTTCCTTGGCTTGACTCTTATTGCAGGTACTTTATGCTTAATGATAACTCAGGTTTGCTGACTATTAAAGAAGGAACCCCACCAGGAACATACAACATAAGAGTTAGAGTCATTGATGGAGTCTGGCCAGATGTTATCTCGACTGCAAAGGTTATCGTGAAGGATATTAAAGATGATGCCCTCCTTAATGCTGGTTCTGTACGAATAAAAGGTAAGCAATGTGCTCAAGTATGATCTATATCTTTAATGTTACTGCTGTGATACTTATAATTCTGCTTGGAATGCTCTTAGACGTGTTGGAGAATTAATAGTTTTCTAGGTAAGGGTTTGAAAATGCATCTTTGTATGTTCCTCTGATGCTGCATGTGAAGGACCACGTATGGAGCAAAAAAGACAGCAAGAGAAAGTTTGTCTGATTTCTACATCAACTTTTAAAACCCCAGAAACTTGTATTTCAGAATAAAACTTGTATTCAAACAAGTTTCTGCTTGAAATTCATCAAATTCTTTCAACATTTGTGAAAAAAGTAAAATATTCTTAAACATGTTTCTGATTTTAAAAAATATTTTTTTTAAAATTAGAAATTAATAAAAGTCAAATAGATTCAGAACACACATGCTTAGCAGAAGCAAGCACAGAAAATTTCAAAGCCTAAAAATGAAAATATTCCTGAATTTGCAGATGAGTCCGTTTTCTCCAGCCTTAATATTTAAGCTGTGATGCTCCTCTCTTTTATTACTACAACAGTTGCAAGAAATACGTGTGTCAAGTTATCAACTGCTATTACAGGTATCACACCAGAGGAGTTCATATCCCAATCCCCTGAAAAACAAAGTAAATACTACCTGATGAAGAAGCTGCTTTCAGAAATTCTCTCAGTTCAGCTGGAAAATGTTCACATTTTCAGTGTACTGAAGAGCCTAAGTCCAACCCAAGGAATTGATGTTTGGTTTGCAGTTCATGGTCCACCTTATTATAAAGCAGAAAAACTTAATGGCAATGTAGCAGCTTCCAGAGCGTGGGTAAGTATCCATCCTGTGTAAAACCACAGCATCTTCTGGCTGTGTCTATTCAGGTAATTCCCATTGCCTAGTGAATGTGAACAATCAGAATGATTAAGGGAGTAACGTGTGAGGAAAATAGATAGTTCTAATCAGTAAAATCAAACAATCCTTTTGCACTTACACTAAAAGTTTCAAATAGGAATATTTTGGAAGCCAGACTCTAAATACATATGAAATCACCTAAACAAAATACGCTTTTAGGACTGTGAACATGGTTTTCCTATTGAAAAGACTGTAAAACTCTGCATAAATAATGTGTTTGGCTGTTGCCTTTCTACATGATGCCTTCATGTTTCAATTTTTATTTCTCTAGTTAAAACTCACAAACCAGTCAAATGTTTCAAGTTTTTGAACTTAAGAGAGCAAAGCAGTAAAATAACCACTCTTCAGTAGAAACCCAGGTTGGAAATATGTGTTTTAAATTTAGTAAAGTTCCTTCCCCTCTTGCAAAAAAAAAAAAAAACCAAACAGTGAGAAGAGTTAAATTATTTGCTCTGTTGGAAACATGTTGGTGCAGAGCTGTACCAACTCCTTGCCAGAAAAGCTATTTCTCCACTATCCGATGGCAATTCCCAGTATCTTTAAGTCAGAAGTTCAAATTAAAAATATAGTTCAGATGCTGTATAAATACTGCATCAGAACTATTAGTGATAAAACTTTATCCACTCAGTCTCTAACGAATATTGACAATATTTTTTCCCTCGAAATGGTTATTTAAGCTGTAATTGACTTACACCTTGGCCTTGATAGATGCCAGATTGAGCTGCCTTTGGCGATGTAGGGTGAGGTAAACATTGGAAGGAATTGGCACAGCAGCCAGTTTTGAAAAGAAATAAGACTTAGGCTTTTCATTGCTGTCATTGGTGAACTTTGTGGAAAAGTCTGGTGAATGCAACTAATTGCTCTTCACAGTTGGAAAGCGTTCTGGACATAAATATCACCCAGATTGGCATTGATGAATGTGTGACTGCAGACTGCACTCACAGCAGTGGATGCATCAGTAAGCATGAACAGAACCCTGTACCAACCATAAGCACAGCTGGAAGCGTTTCATTGGTGTCTGTGGCAGTCCTGAGTCATGCTGTGTGTGGCTGTGCTGCTCGGGAGAATCCTCATCTTTCCTGCTCCTCATACCAGACAAACCCTTGTCTCAATGGTGGCACATGTGTGGATACTGATTTCGGCTACAGGTTGGTAAAGCTTCATCTGGTGTGCAAACAAAATGCATGTAGTGCAATCTGTAAGGAGGATGAGTCAAAGCTTCAGGAACAATCATTGCATGTCTTCTCACTGTGGCAGATATAAGTTTGGGTATACTTCACACACAGGTCTTGCAAAAGAACCTCTATTTTCAGGTACATATATTTTATGTTCAACATAGTCTCCAAGAAAACCTTGGGGATATTCCAGGCTGCACCAGTCCCATTAATGCCACCCTGCAAAATGCTCTTAGTTTGTACAGCCTGTCTTAAAAGTTTTAATGCTGTTAAACATCTAAATCGTATCTCTTTAGTCCCTGAAAACTTCTTCCCCACATTTCTTGCCTCATTTGTTTCTCCAAAAATGAGATCTCATAGATAATATAGGAAAAAGATTAAAAAAAATATAGGACTGTACTAGCTCAGAATTAGCCTGGTCCCCTTCCAGAATGTGTTTTTCAGCATGTTTGCTTAAAAATAATCATCCCAACATAGGAAAGCAGAAACACTGGACAGCCTCTTCATAGTACCCTTGGTAGGAGTGACAGGACTCGGACTGAAGCTGCAGAAGATCTTGTCTTGCTTAAGTTCTCAGTCTGACTTTGCTGCTCAGGTGGAATCAGACAGGGAAATTTTGCTTCCCAGAAACCCTAGGTAGGCTCTGCCACCTATCTTTTGTTCAGCTCTGAGGTTTCTTTGCTTCTGCCCCATTTTCAGTAGCTTTGTGTGTCATCTTTTCCTGCATCCTACCCCCATCATTCTGCTGTCAGTAGGTACTAGCAATATATGGGAAACAGAAACTAAGAAATAGGACCCCAGGTGATTTCCCTTCCTGTATTTCTGCCCATTTCTGTTGTTCCTTTGGTTTCCCACTTACAGGTTCTGTTACTATCATACTGTGGCTACTCTTTTCTGCAGAGTATTAAGGAAAGAACTCCAAGCATCTATTGTTTGATAGTGTAAAAGAAATAAACTAGCAAGAGTCTTGCAATAAGAGTGAAGATGTCAAGATCTATGACTGCCACACCTGGCTTTTTCTGGGTGATATTACCTTCCCACACCCTTCCTGCAGAGACCCCAATTGGACACAAGCAGAATTTTTTTCCCAATGAGAATAATCAACCATTGTATTAATCTGCCCAGGGAGGTGGTGATTTACCCAACGATGGACACTTTTGAGATTCGACTACCAAGATGCTGGGCCATTTTGTCTAGATCATTCTTTTGCCAAGAAAATTTAGACCAAATTATACTTGATGCCCTTCCAGCCTGGTATTTAATGATTCTATGATTCCTTTGCTTTTCCTCTCAGCATTATAAAGTCTTCAAACAAGCTGATAACTAAGCCTAGTGAAAAGTATGTTTTTCTTTTTTTATGCTGAAAAGAAAAGAGGTTTTCATGGGATTTAAATATTACAACAGGTCCATCATTTATACACAGAATATCCTTGCATAGATGTATTATAATTTGGACTAAATTTATATTATGTTTGTACAAACAAGTCAAAACATTTTTTGACAGAAGTTTTGCTAGTGCTTTATCTGTACTATGAACTAGGGAACATGGGGTCCTGTGTTTAAAGCAGAGAGTCCTGTTGTCAGAAGAGACCTTTGCATCTTCTGTTTGCATGGTGGATATTTGCTTTTATTTTTTTATTTAATAGATGCAAATGTGCTGCAAATTTTCATGGACCAGACTGCCAGCAGACAAAACACAGCTTCAGAGGCCACGGTTATGCCTGGTTCCCTCCTCTTCAGCCCTGCTTTGAGAGCCGCATCTCCTTAGAGTTTATCACTGAAGTTGTTGATGGCCTTCTGTTGTACCAAGGACCAGTGTCACAAGGGCAGCCTGGAGAACAGGAAAATTTCCTTGCTTTAGGTTAGCACCTTATAAAGTATTTGTTTGTGTTTATGTGAAGGTGAGATTCTACTTAGTTCATAGGTTTGGGGGTTTTATTTTTATAAAGGCTCAGAAAGTTACTTTTGGAGAATAAGGAAAATGCACAATAGTTTTCCAGTATGCCTAATTCATATCCTTGTATCACTGTTAGAAACTGGACTTTTTTAAGCTGTCTAAAGATCTTCTCCAACTAAAATCTAACTGCAACAGTCATTTCAACTTCAATTGAGTGGGAACATGGTTACTGCATATCCAATAAGAGTCTTTTCTTTGTAGAACTCTCTGGTGGTGTCCCATCTCTGACTGTGAGCCACAGCTCTGGTGAGATTTTCCTGCAGCTGTCACAAAAAGTTAATGTTGCAGATCGCCGCTGGCACAATATTAAAATTATAAACTATGGAAAGGCAAGTGTAAATATGGGCACTCCTGTGTAAGCATTAATTCATGTACCTAGTTATTCCCTCCAAATCCTTCCTCCCTCCTTTAGAACTCTTTTATCAATCAATCAATCAATCAATCAATCAATTAATTTTCCATCGTCTCTGGAAAAGCAGGGATAGAAGTTTGACAGTTCACACATCCTCTTAGTCTTGAAGCAGTGAAACAGAACAAGGCCCGGAGAAGTTTGACCCACTTATCAAACAGGCCACGTTATTTCCTTTGTTTTGTTATCCTGCCTGCTGCTTAGACAACAGAGTTGTGATAATCCAGGGCCTAAATGTTTCCTGATGCGACTGAGTGAAATATTCACACTTTGAGTGAGAAGCCCTGCCCCACCAAGAGACTCTAGATGTGTAGCACAAAGGAGATAGATACCCTTTTATGTACAGGGAATATCTTGCTGATATAACACTGCTGAAGGCATCTGCTAGGCTCCCCCTTTCTCTCCTTCATAAGACAAGCTGAAGGGCATGTTAGGATCTGGGATGGGAGCCTGACAGACCTTCTGCTCTGCTGGGTTATCTCTGTGTGTTCTGATTTTGCAGAAAACTCCAAGAATGTCCTATGATTCCTTTACTATGTCAATGACTTGGTGTGGTCATGGCAGAGTCAGATCTTTTTTTTGTGTGGCTCTTTAGTTACACACCATGTGCAATAACCTTCCAGATTAGTTTGTGGAGCATTTTATTATTTTAACAAAGTTTTCTGCACTGTAATTGTAGTTACTACTTACCTTCTGCTAAGTGAAAAAAATATGTAATTAAAATCTATGCACATCTCGGGATATAATTGTTTTAAATAATGCTTTTTTCTAGGAAGTGAAGATGATTCTTGACCACTGTATAAATGTCTCAGTTAGAGACAATGGCAGTGTTGCTAAGAAGATGTCCCAAATGGATCTGTCTGCCTGTGAAGCTTCTGGAGAGATTGTGGGATCTCAAAGGTAAAAAAACCAAAACCTTAACAACCAAGAAAAACCCCAAACACCCCCCCCCCCAAAAAAAAAAAAAAACAACAACAAAACCCAAACAAAACAAAAACACCCCAAAACAAACAAACAAACAAAAAAAAAAAAACCCCAAAGAACAAAAAAAAAAAAACAAAAAAAAAAAACCCCACCAAAAAACCCAGAAACACAACTACTCAAAAGAGCTAGAGAAAAAAGGCAGGGGTGGGGTGGTGAGATCAGCCAAGCAGCTGATTTCAAGCTGCGTGCCACTAATTCTTTCTTTCCCTCCCTTCTCTTTAGCATGGGAAAGCTCTTGCACAGCCATCAGCCCCTGCAGCTGGGTGGAGTTAAGAAGACCTTGCCTTACGGTGACTCACAAAGGCACTTCAGAGGGTTTGTGGGCTGCATACGCAATGTCATTGTTGATAGTAAGGTAGGGCCACAAAGATCAGTTTTGGGTTTGCTGCTGATAATTGTAGGCACATGATGTGATGGTTTTCTTTGACGTTTTCCAGGTCTATGATTTAGAGCACCCTGCAGAGTCCCTCAACAGTGTTCCTGGCTGTGTCCTTACGGATGAAATGTGTCAGAGTGGTGGGATGGCCTCCTGTGGCACCCATGGCAAATGTGTTGGTGGATGGAATTTCTTTCACTGTGATTGTTCCCCGGGATATGCTGGATTGGCATGTGAAAAAGGTACAGCAAGTTCTAGGGAGAAATTCGTGGTGAGGATCTGTGGGAACAGCATCAGATATACAGTTCTAATGTTCAAAGTCATACTGCCGTGACTTTGAACTGAATAGAATAATAAGATCATGCTGTACTCTGAGAACTATTTAGATCTTCAAAGATGTAAAGATCCTTTTGACTCTTGTTAAATAATGTTGCAGATGAGGGTTGTGTTGAGAGCTGCTTTATTTTGCAGGGGAGGGAAGTGGTCAGACAGGTTGTTTTGTCCTTTTTATCACCATCTTATTCCTCAGGGGTGAAAGGAGAAATATTCTGCATTGTGATTTTTTCCTCTGCTCATGCTGATCACAAAATGAAGTTTAATGAAGATGTGAAACCTGTGGGCATAACCTTCTTTTTATCTTCAGGCCCCATTTTGCGTTTATATAATGGTGATAATTGCATTTGCATTTTTCATTAGAATGAATCGCAAGTTGAGCAATGCCCCTAGACCATAGCAGTGGGTGTATGTGGGGGCATAGTATCAGGCTGGCTGCAAAAAATGTGTTATCCTGTACAAAATCAGCATGAAATATGTATCAGAGAACAAAAGCTTCACATGGTAGATAATTAAAAGCTTAGAGATGTTGTAACAAAGGGGAACATTTTAGCACAATTCAAAAAGTAAGGAAATATATTATTTAACTCCTAGTAGCCCACACCCATGTTCAGGGTACAGGAGCTATACACTTGAAGTTGCCTTCATCCCCTCTATCTTAAAACCTTCATCAGCCAAGCAGAAATCAGAAGTGAGTGACAGGTGTTTTTTGGGAGCACCTGTCTCTAGCTACAAGGTGCAAATGATGGAGTTGATCATAAAAGTCTGGAAAGAGCACCAGTGCCCCATAACTCTGTTTGTTGGAAGAGAATTATCCCCCTCACTCCTGTAGTTTGAGTGAGGTACAGGTGAGGATGAGCAGCAGTGAGCAGCAGGAAAGGAGTGCTTGCAAGCTAGTGTTGGATCAATATGTTGGAATTAATGAACAGGACAGTGGTGCATTACACAGATCCTTTCAGCTCAATGCACTTAGTTGTCCTTTTTGTATACAGAACAATAATACCCTATGCAGGCAGCCAGACCCTATCTTCTTTCTCCATCTGCCACACAAGACTTAAAAAGTGTGACTGTAAATCACACAGTGGAAGTTCTGTCTGTCCAACAAGGGGGAGGACTGGAATTGTAGTTGCCATGGTTTAGGCCTGGGGCATTCACTGTTAAAGGTGTTCATAATGACCACAGAATTGACCAGTATAGTTCAGCTGTTTGCATAGCGTTTTACAGACAGATTATACTTGTTTATTAATACCTGCCTGGATTAAAATCCTACTCTGTTTTGCATTATTTTGAAATGCTGCTTCATAAGCCCAGCTGCTGTATTGGTTCTGCCCCTCATTACTGTGGGACAAGCCAAGGGATCAGAAAGTAATTGTTCAAAATCCATAAGTCATTATATCCTGATGTAACAGAACAACTTTGATTGGCATCAGTTTCTTGTAACATATTGGGATGCAAAATGCTGGTGTGCATCTGGTGCTTTATGAATGACTGTGACATGCCCACAGCAAGGAGCAGACAGCTGGGGACAGGAATCACTGGAGCATCCCAGGAAAACCCATGCCTGCTCATCAGCTAGAGCCTGTAGCTGCAGAGATAGCAAACAAGAGACAGCTGGGTTAGGAAGAATAATGTGAAGGGGAAAAGCCAGAGGAGAAAAGAAAACATGCTTCAAGAAAGGACAGAGAGAAGACAAACAGTGAGAGGAAAGGAGAGAAATTAAGTCTCTTGATCGTTTGATATTTCATGTCCTGGGAACCAAATCCCAGTATGAACTGGATACTCTTTGGATTTGTACTTGCATGACACTTACCTCTGATGAGCTTTTGGTGACCCAGCGTCCATCCTGTCTTATTAACTAACTTGAACTATCTCTTTATTTGGTGAAAAGAAGCTCTTTTTTTTCAACTAAGCTTGCCCCAAAACAGCTCAGCTAATGAGACTGAAATAGGTGCCTTCTCTGCAAGAGCATCAGGGCCTGGGTAGTTTAGTGGTGTTTGATTTCCGCAGAAGTGTGCAGTGCAACTTCATCAAACTCTGTCCTGGACCCTAGGTTCCTGAGAGTGATAAGGAAACAAATAATTTCAGTGCATTTTCCCTTGTTAAAATAGTAAACACTGACTTAATCTCCCTTTGTAATTTAAAAAATCCTGTGCCTTCCCTGAGGCTTTCTCTTGAGCCAACTGAAATGGGAAGTAAAGTGCATATTTTCTAACAGTGGCAGTTTTAACCACAGGAATAAACTACTGAAAAAAAACATGATTCTCTCTTTTCTTTGATTATTTTTTTCAGGGGTTCTTTGGTTCTTCTTTTTTTTCAGATCAACATGAGCTACTTTACTGGAAAATATGTTTCAGATTAAAAAAAAATAAAAAGTTATTTGGGCACAGCGTAAGAGTGATTGGTAGAACATACAGCTTGTAACAGGCAGACTGCAAGAGACAGTATCCAATTGTCCCTTTCCTGCCTAAAATCTGAATGCCTTGATTTGTTGGTTTTCTCTTAAATTCCTTCCAAGAGGGGCAGGGGTTACTTTCCATGATGCTTCATTTTATACCAAAATTCCTTAAGAACTAAAACTCTGACATTCAGAGCTAGTAAATTCTCAAAGAGCAAAAATCTGAGGGAGAAGCCATTTCTGAGATTTTCATTTTGATTTTGTGTGCTGTGCTTAGTTCTTCCAGAATGGGCTTTTGGAAGGGACAGCTGGATCCATTATGAGCCAAGAAGCATCCGAAGCCCTCGAAGCACTCGGATCCGGCTGATGGTGCGCACCCGGCTCTCCCACGGCACCCTCCTCAGCTTGGCCTCTGCAGACGGGAACGGACACATCCGACTGGAGGTGAGCAGAGCTGTTCTGCTTGAGTGCTCCTAATTTATCATGGAGTTCCGTAATAAGAGAAAAAGATGCAGTTTCTGATTAGAGACACCTGTTCTGTAATGTAATAAAGAGCAAGAATTTTCCATATGATTGTAACTGCTCTCATTTGTGCTGTCTTTCTCAGTATTACTCTTTCATGGCGTAAATTCTAGTTTGCACTGCCTGCAAAATGTCCATGTGATGCATGTGAATGAAGAAGATTGCTCCATCCTGCTTGCTTTTTCCTTTTGCTTCTATCTGTCCCTGTCTGTAAAACTTGTCTCTACATTTTCGTTGCTGTTGAAAAGAGCTGTCTGGACTATATTAGCTACAGAGAGGATAATTATTCTAATTGAAAGAGGAGATTTAGCTGGGAAGACTTAGAGATAGATATCAGTAGGGAGAAGGCTGATTAAAGAGTTCATGTGAATTAGAAGAGTGGCCTGTAAAAAAAAGAGTTGATAATTCTTGCACCTGCAGTTTTCTTGTGGCAGCCTTTATCTGGGAATAAAGTACTTTAAAACAAGAGTGCCATTTCCATTTTAAAAACTCTCATCCTTTTCTTGAGGCAGAACTGTGTAATAATATTCAGAAGTGCATTTCTGTTATTAAAGGTCTTTATCATCTTCCTCTAGGTGGTTGAGGGTTTTTTTAGCGTTAACTTCAGTTTGGGGGACACAAATCACTCTTTGAGAATGACAACATTACGTATAAACAATGGCCAGTGGGTTCTTCTGACCATGGAGCGCTACAACAATGAATTTACCCTGCGTGTTAACAGTGGTGGGGGTGATCAAGAAGTCACCTCTGTCTTGAATACAAATAGATGGTTTGAAATGGATTGGGCAAGCATCGTGCTAGGAAATCGCCTTCCCAGTCATTCAGAAAGTGATTTCCAAGGTAAGTAATATGATGGATTCCTAACAGGGGGGAATTAAAGCCTGAAAGTGGCATCTTTGAGTGTATTGGATACTCTAAAACCCAGGTAACAATTCCCATATAGACTACTATGTCCCTCCTTTACTGGGGAATTCAGTGTTCAACCCTGTGTGCCATTGTATCTGGTTCTAGTAAAGACATGAGAGTTCCTGTAAATATTAAAAAACAGCACTTCAGTTTTTTGTTTCATAGAATCATAGAATGGGTTTGAAGGGGTCTTAAAGATCATCTAGTTCCAAACTCTCTGTCATGGGCAGGGGCACTTCCACTAGATCAGGGTTTCCCATGTCTCAAGCAGTATACTCATAGTGTGAGCTTCACTCCTGTTTTTGCCTTGGAAGGGTTTAAGGAACAGGCAAAACAACTCCTGGCAGGAGGAGAAAGAATTGCAAGGCAATTTGTGGTGCTCTCTCCATTTCCATTTGGATGGAGTGCTGAGACTTTGAGACTGTGGTTCAACACAAAGACAACTTTTTCCATTCTGTTGCTTCCTATTTAGCCCCAATTTTAAGATTATATCTTAAATCTAGATTAATTTAGTGGAGCTGTTCTGGTTCATAGCACAGTTCTGCTGAATTGTGGTATTGGTACAGTGCAGCTCTCCTGGAGAGGTACTGCCAATCTGTAGATTGACCAGAGCACAATAGTGACCAGTTCTGAAGCTCTCCTTCCAAAATAAAACTGATAAGAGGTATAAGGATATTTTTAAACCATGTTCTAAGTTTTCAGCAATGCTCTATGTTCTCCTGCTTATGTGCTGGGGGCAAGGCTTGAGGTGGGGAAATAGCTAACTTAAGGTACTTCTCTGCATATTCCTCTGCTTGGATGCAGGTTGTATGCGTGATGTCCAGCTGGATGGTCAGCCACTCCTCGTGGAAGGCAGAAGCACAGAGTTTGGATTAATTCTGAGGCGGCAAGGAGTCACCATGGGATGCCATTCCAGTGCCTGCAGCAGCCAGCCCTGTTACAGCCCCTTCCTTTGTGTAGACCTGTGGAGAAAATATGAATGCCGGTACATGAAGCTTTTGTTTTCATCCAGGAATGGCTGGGAAGCTCTTTCTTTCCACCTTTGACCAGGCAACTTGCTTCTAACAGTGAAATTCCACATGGCTGCTGGCCAGAGAGAGCCATTCCAAGGACAAATCCTTCTCTCGTTCTCATCTCCTCTCATGGACTAGACTTGCCTTTTTCTGCAAGTCTGATATGGAACCAAATTACTCCATCTTTTTTTTCCATGGTGAGAAGATCACCTGAAGGCCAGTGAGAAAGTGAAATGTCCTTTGATAAAAGGTGGATTGGAAAAGCTTTGGTCTGTCCTCTGTATGAAAATAAAAATACTAATATAGTATATATACATACTTACAGTGTATATATACAGTGTTGTTATGATCCAGTTTTAAGGTTCTTAGAAATTCCTCTGCCTGAATTAAGGTGCAAACAAGACCACATGCCAGTGACAATAGTAAGGGTTTTATTTGATGGTTAACATGAGAGAGAGAGAGAAAGAAAGGAAGAAAGAAGCAGGAGATGGGGGGGGGGGGGCGCTACAGAAAGAGTGACAGGGACAGAATAAGGAAAATATCACCACTCCGTGGATCCCATGGATCCCGAGATGTTTGTTGATCCTCTCCAGCTGGTCTCCTTGGTGGTGAAGGTCCCCCCAAAAGCACAGAGTCCAATGGGTATATATGCTCAGGCTAGGTAGGAATGTCCCCCTGGAGGTGGGGATGCAGTCTCTCACAGCAGACTCTGGGTCTGTTGTATCCCGTGCAGTCCTGTGGGGCCAAGCCTCTCACGGGAATGTCCCGTGGATGTCCCCTGTGGGGTTGGAGGCTCCACAGCTGGGCCAGTCTGTGTAATCAGAGGATGGATATTTATTGCCTCTCACCAGAGGTTGCACCATGCACCCAAAACCTTCTCCTTCTCCCCCGGCTGGGGGGAGCCTGTGTAATCCTGGCTTCTGTGAGCTGTGCTCTCCTCCCACCTCAAACTCAGCCAGGGATAGTTGCAGCTGGTGGCTTTGGCCTTTTGTGGATGATGCATACCTATCCCTCAGCCTGAGGTGACTGAACAATAGGTTTCCCTTTATCTACAACAGTTTGACTTTCAGTTCAAAGTCTCACTCTTCAGGGAAGCTTCTTCGGTTGTAGCTTCTCTATAATGAGCAAAATTGTATATCAATGTTTGAGGCATGAACTATTTTCAGTCTCTGATAAGTGTGTGTGTGTGTGTGTGTATGTACCCATAGATATATGCATATATGTATATAGAAGATAGACATATATTTTTTATACATATGTATGTAAGTACATTGCAAATACAATGCATATTTACATATATTTCCTGTAAAGAAGTTAAAATTAATCATAATTTGTATGAAACAATGAGACTTTCAAAATTAGATTGTCACAAAACTGGATTCTACAATTGGCTTTCCCAGGGTCAGAGCCAAAGCCCAAGAGCTGTTAACATACACAGTTTTTTGGAGAAGATCCACTGTTTAAAGAAAAATTTCAAATTATTTATTAAAATATGCAAATCAAAATACAGACATTTCTGTTTAAAAAACCCAAACGTAAATACATGCAGGACTGGTAGGAGGAGCTCCTTGAATTCTTGGAATTCAGACAAAATTTGGCACTTCTGATGTCTGGTGATTCTTTGCTAGAAGAGGCTGTGAGATGGTTTTAGGTGTGCCTTGGGACACTCCTTTCTTCAGACTGCTTGTGAAAGAACAATATGAAGTCTCTGCCATTTTTTCAGTAGAATTTCTCCCTTGGATTGCAGAAAGAAGGTCTGTGACCTCACATTATACTGCTAGGGCCTCTTCAATTACACAAGAAGAAATCAATCCTAAAAGACAAGACAGTTCATTCTGAGGAGGTCAATTACATTTCTCCCCAGGGTCCAAAGGAACATTATACCAAGTGCTTGCTAGCTCTTTTCCCATTGATCTCAGCTATCCATTTTCTTTTAAGGGCTTTGATTAGAACACAAATGTAGAAAAAGGGTTAGTCAGAAAGTGATAGCTCCTTTTTTTAAGGAAGGAGTGAAGCTCTTCTGCATATCTTCTGGATCAGGAAACCAAACGTTCATGTTTTCATAAGTCTGCTAGCTCACTAAGCCTTTCCATGTATTTCAAACTTTCAATGTTGATTTCTATTTGAAAATAATTAAACTTTACCTTAAAGAAACAGTTGCAAACTTTGCACAAAACATCATACAGCTCCAGATGCTCTGCTTGCCTATAAGATATCATCTGCTTTGGTTGTTCAGGTGCCCAGCTGGGAAAGTAGAAGTGACTGACACCCATACAGGGCTCAGACACTGTACCTCATCCCCTTGTGGACACTGGACCTGTAGGAATGGGGGTACCTGTGTGGCTCAAGCGCAAGACAAGACTGTCTGCCAGTGCCCTGAAGGTTACAAGGGAAGATGGTGTGAAATTAGCCAGGTGAAGGCTGGAAGACCTGTTGGACTCAGCTCTGGCTCTATTCTGGCAATCAGCATGTGTCTCCTTGTCTTCCTAGGTAGGAGATTATGTACCTTTTTTCCTTATTTTTTAACTTGTACCTTATTCCACTGAATTAAGTCTGCTTTACCTCTGAGTGTTGTGATCAGTGTTTCACCTTTTCTGGAGATCACTATTTGAGGATGCTAAGAGCCAGACAACAGCACATAGTTACTGTTTGCTTGCTTTGAAGCCACTTCAAGCAAGTTTAGGACTTTTCCCGAGTCACTTACTTTCAATCTTTCTTAAGTAAGAGCTGTCCATCTTTTTGTGCAACTCTGTGTTCAGCCACACCATTTGAAACTCCCACCTGCCCTGAGCCCTTACATTTGTAGTAGGTGGGACCTACTCTATATGCTCTTCACATATTAGGAAGGAAGAGAACTTCTAGAAAGTTCATGATCTTAAAAGGGAAGCCTCGTTAAGAGTGTAGGGTAGAGAGAGATGTTCACAGTGTGTCCTTTTTCAGCTGCACTTTGGCTGACAATTTAATAACACCATAAAACTGTGTTCATGTTGACAAACTGCAGACGCATCTCATAATAGCAAAGACTCCATGATTATATTACACTTGTAACCTTCATTAAAACAGTGGTTTACTTACTTTGGGTATCTTATTTACTCAGGATTGGTGAAAGGCCAGAGATTGGCCAAAATGCCTTCTATTTAATTGGATTCCTTTAGGTAAGTAAAATACCCTTTTAATGAAGTTTATGATGTAATATACATAGATTTCTTTACATTCATGAATTTAAATTGTTTATATATTTAAAATACTCATTTCTTACCTGCAAATTTATTTGTCAGATTAAGAGTTGATATCCCAGGAATTATATAACTACTTGTTTATCATGCAACATACTTTGCCATATGTCATATAAAAAATATGTGTCTTTATTTCTTCCAGCACTCTTGGTTTCCTACACAGTGTGGAGCCAGTGGGGAAGTTCAGGGTTTCGGAAAGGAGGAATTTACCACATTCCTGAAGAGCGTGAAAGTTGGGAGGATGTTAGAGAAAATGTCTTCAATTATAATGAAGAAGGAGGTGGAGAACGTGACCAGGTATGAGGCAGCTTCAATCCAGCTTTGCAAATACAATCTCTCTTCACTTTCCTTTCCCAGGCCTTTTAGTTAACTTATTATCAAATTGGGGGCTTTTTTTTTTTTTTTTTTTTTTTTTTTTTTTTTTTTTTTTTTTTTTTAACCTGAAGTCCTCTTAAGTGGGAGGATTCTATCTCAACCCAGTTTGTACCTTTCATGATGCTGATCATGTGTGCCCACATTCAAGGAGGCTACTCTGGACACATCATCATTTCTTTAGCTGAAAACTATCATTTTACAAAAGGATTTGGCATGATCTGAACTTAGTCCTCTGAACTAGGCACTCTCTTCTTCAGCTTGTAGAAAACTCACAGAATTCAGTATTGTGTTGCCTTGTGATGTAAAACATTTTGTAATGTGTTTCCTTTGAGTTGTTTCTCTCTGATACTTGCATTCTTTTTGTTTCCAGAATGCTTACAATATAGATGAACTGAAGAAACCTCTCCATAAAATTCCCCACTCCTCCTTGAGAGTAGCTGCTCCACACTCCAGGACACCAACTGGCCCAAAAAAAGACTCACTTGCAAAACATGCACATCAAAAACAATCAATATCAGCTGCTACCAGCATCCCAGACTTCAAGGAATATGTTTCTCAAATCATACGGGATGCAGACAATGATCTAAAGAATCTTCCAGCTGACACTCTTCATTTTTACTGCTTGGAAGGGCAATGCTCTCTAGCAGGGAGCCTTAGCTCATTAGATTCTATCAGTGGGGATGAAGATCTAAATTATGATTGCCTCCAAGAGTGGGGGTCAAAGTTTGAGAAGCTTAAGGAACTCTATGCGGTCTCAAATGAAAATTTGTAACCGGAGTTAAATGAACTTGACACATTGTCATGACATATGGACACTATTTTTAAAAATGCCCTTTTTATATATGTTACATCAAGTAACTTGTGTGATGCAAGTTTTAAGTTACAATAGCATGATATACTCACTTTTCCCAGGAGTGATAATCTGAATGATCTTTTTATATGCACTGTACAAAATTATTTCATTATTTGAAAGCAAAGACTTTTAGAGCATGAATTTTCTTGAAAACTTCAGAAGTAGAATATCTATAGAATAGTATTATAATATCCTTTTTTATTTATGTAGACCACAGTGACTTACTAGAATTATCCTGGATGCAAGAACTTGAATTATTTTCTCCCTAGTATTAATATGAAACCTATCAGGTGGGTAACAATGCATAGGGCTTTTTTTTTTTAACTGAATTAAGTTTAGACTTTGAATTAATTAGTACCAATGTTAAATATAAAACATTTACAATTTCTGGTTTCTTGTCAGCTTTCTTTGTATCCTCCTAAACTCTGCTCTTCCATGACATGACACACACCACTTCACTCACTACAACAGGCTGCCCAACTCCATGGGACTTTGTCTGTCTGACCCTATTTCTAATGACCTGTAAGAAGGGGGAAAGAGTAGCAAGATCCCATCTTTGAATGTTACTTTGTGACAATTGTACACTCTTAAAGGCAGTTGTAAGACCTGGAAAAAATTTCTGTTCAGTAAGCTTTTATGTCCAACTTTGCTTTTCACATGGAACCCTTCTTCAAAGTGTGCAGCTGGAAAGCAGAAGAGCTGATAGCCAATGTGAAGACAAGCTGGAAGGGCATCCAGGCAAAGTTGGAACCGAATTCTTTCAATGAGGACAGTCATTGTAGAAATTGGGATCCTCAAAACAGAAAGCATGGGAAACCTAGCCTCTACTCCTTTGCCTCCTCCTACTCCTGCTCTCCAAAAAATTACTGGTTTTAGCATCGATAAAGGGAATCAGAAGCTTCCAAAATCTGACATTGATTTGAATACTCACTTCTGTGCCCATGGGTAAATCATCTTGTTCTTTCCCTTTCTCTTAACCTCTCTGAAGTGGGGCAGCTCCCAATGCATGGGGTGATGTGTGGATGTTAATAGTGCTTGTAAGCTCCAAAGTGCCAAGAGTTTTTTAACTGTTTTCAACTCAGTGGGTTTTTTTAATTATCCCAATACTCAACATTTGTTTTTTATTGAAGTCTTAACACTTGCTTTGATTATAAATAATGTTTTAAAATTAGATCTTTCATCACTCTTCATCATTTTACTTGGCATAAAGAATGCAAATTTATATTAGTTTTATAGCCAGAAGGAATATTTTGATACCATTAGAACAAATAGTTTACATCAAAAATCAGTTGAATAAAAATACCATGTGAACTGAATAAAACAATCTGCATTCATTTCAAAAATTATTTGTATCAATGATACTTAATTAGCAATAGTTATTAGAAAGATTTGGAGAACAATTCAGCATGAGCCACTCCTTGATGCCAAAGCCTCACATGGCTGGGCACTGATCATTCTTATAAAGTCATTAAAAAAAAAAAAGTGGATATATGAATATATAGCCACATCTTGTTTAATGTAAGTTTTTCCTCCTTTCTAAAGACGTGTGTGTAGTGTGGTAAGAAACTACAACATTGCTTACACAAGGAATACTACATATGTTGTTGCTTCAAATGAAAACTGCTGTGCCACAGAACTTCAGTAAGGTGACTCTTCCAAGTGTTGAATTCTTACATTTTCATGAAGGGCATATACATTTTTATTGTTCTTTATTAAGTTGCCTCTTCTGAACTTGGTATCAAGTAAAGCTTAGCATAATTATTGGTAAACNAGTGGTAGTCATCTTTCAGTACCCGAATTCTGTGAGGAGGCAGAGGAAAACAGGAGAACCTGGGCCAGTGTTGCCTCCACAGAAAGTATATTTAAGTATAATCTAACTTAGCTCTTATGCTTAGATCTGCAGTTAGATTCTATTTTGTAATTAATTTAAGTAACTTGTTAATACTTGTTTTATGTTTCACAAAGTTCAGCGAGAGTGTAATAGTTATATTTGGGGCTCTTTTTTCCAGAAGAACTCAAAGGTATTGGCCATCCTCTTTTAAGGGAGAGATTTGGGTGCTTTTTTTGATGTTGTTTTTTTTAACCATTCTGAAAATGTTTTCTAAATGTAATCAGAAGTTCCAGCAACTGCTTGTAAATGTACTTTACATGCAGAGGAGAATTACAAGTAGATACGCAGTTTTTACAATAGTTCACTTGTGATTTCATTAGGCAGCATTTATTTTCAGCAGATGCAAATATTATAGCATAATTAATACAGAATAGTGAAAATAAATAAAGGCGTGGGAGTGTGGGTCCCATGGTCAAGTGAACTTTAAGGTTAAGTAAAGGTATGTCTGATTTGAGTCAGCATACGCAGGGCACCACTGGGGATTAGAATCTTACCAGATAACAGTATCAGCACTATAAACACTAAGGATAAAAGAACCCTGTTCACAGCTGAAAAAAACCCCTAATTTCTGGGCTTACACAGGATTTGAGGAGTGGCTGTGGTTTTTTGCAGATCCGCCACCTGTGCAGCTGATTGTTCAGTTCTTGGAACAAGCTTCAAAACCATCAGTGAATGAACAGAACCAAGTCCAGCCTCCACCTGATAACAAAAGAAACCGCATTTTAAAACTTCTTGCTCTCAAAGTTGCTGCTCATCTGAAGTGGGATTTGGATGTCTTAGAAAAAAGGTATAGTCTGTACATCTTCATGCTGAATTTACTAAATTGAAGTGGCTTGAGATAATTATTTTAAAAAAATGGAAGTCTGTCTTGCTCCCTTTTCTGACAGTATCTTCCTTACGTTAAGAACAGTCTTGGGTGTGACAATTGAAATCAAGTTTTATTTCCACTGTAAGTTAGGAAAGGGTTTTGATAAAGGCAGTGTGTCTGAACAAATGAACACTATTTGGAGAGGAAAAATAGCATGTCTTAGACATTGAGATATGTACATGAAGACTGCATTAAGAGGAATTGGAGATTATGTTTTCTTCAGTGCCAAAACTAGCCTAAGTTTCCTCATTTTGACACACTTGAAATTGGAGGTCTTGCTCCAGTTCTATTGATATGAACTACTCCATGTCTGTGAACTAGGTCACTGAAATGCCTGTGGTTGAAATAGATAAACCCCACCTTTGCATCTTTCCTTTGGAAACTTCAGCTGAAGTATGGTCTGATGAGCTAGAACAGTTGGGAACTACTTTGGCAGTGCTATGCACATTAGGGAGCTGCACTACACAGAATCACAGGATGGGTATGGTTGGAAGGGACCACAGTGGGTCACCTGATCCAACCTCCCTGCTCAAGCAGGGTCACCCCAGAGCACAGGGCACAGGATTGTGTCCAGATGGTTCTTGTTTACACTTGGTTTCCTGTTTACACGTAGCCAATGGCAAGAGTTCTTTATTGATTCACACAAGTCTCTTGCCTCTTTTACCTATAATTTAATGTATGATCTTAGGGGGGCAATAATTGCCCTGGTTCTATCTTGCATGGAACTGTAGAACCATTTAGGCTAGAAAGGACCTCTAAGATCATTGAGGCCAACTATTAACCTGAGACTGCCAAGTCCACCACTAAACCATGTCCCTAAGTGCTACATCTACATGTAATTTAAATACCTTCAGGGTATGGTGGTGACTTAACCACTTCCCTGGGTAGCCTGTTCCAGTGCGTGACCACACATTTGGTGAAAAATTTTTCCTAAAATTCAGTCTGAACCTCCCCTGACACAACTCGGGGCCATTTCCTCACGCCCTGTCACTTGTTGTCTGGGAGAAGAGACTGACCATCCCCTTGCTACAACCTCCTTTCGGGGAGTTGTAGAGAGTGATAAGGTCCCCTCTGTGCCCTCTTTTCTTCTGACCAAGCACCCCCAGCTCCCTCCACCAGCTGCTCCTTATAGAACACTCCCAATAAAACACAAGACCTATAATTTGTTAAACAGAAATCCTGGATTTAAATGCTAAAAGTGTAGTTTCCCTGGTAGTTTTCAGTACTGGTTGCAAAGTATGCAAATTTTTCACAAGATGAAAGGTACTTTGGCAGTAGCTGATCTAATTTCAAATAATGTCTAAATTCATAATAGTATTTTAGCTGTGTTAAATTATACCACAAAAGCGTGGAGCAGTGCAGTCCAGCCTGCATGTCCTCTCTTTTTATTAGAGAGTTCTGCCCCAGCTGATGCAGATTTTACTTAATCTATGTTCATAGAGTTCCTAGTCTTAACTTCACTGTTCACATTATGTGAGTGAAATGTCATTTGTGATGGAAATGGCCTCGTTTACGTTTGGGGAGTGTGGTCTAGGGCTGCTTTGAAAGAATTGCTTATTAGCTGTGTTGTGCTGTTATAGATGACTGGATTATTCCATTAAGGTGCCTGTGTGGGCTAGTGCAGTGGGACAGAATAGTAGTCCAGCTGTCAGGGCAACCATCCATTTGGTCTTAATTTGTGCAGCTAATACTGGTAGCTGCTTTACATACCTGATCTTAAATGCTGAATAAACATCCTTGGGATGTTAAATAATAATCCAGTACTGAACAGTAGTGTATATTATTTAACATTCCATAAGTAGATTTTCTCTATGAAGTATATGATTCTCCCTGTTTTATTTTTTAATAGCTTGTCTGTTCCTGTATTGAACATGCTACTGAATGAACTTCTGTGTATCAGCAAAGTTCCCCCAGGAACTAAACACGTGGACGTAGACCTGTCCAGCTTACCCCCAACCACTGCAATGGCAATACTACTCTACAACAGATGGTAAACTACTACTAGGCAATAATATAAAATAATTCTAGAACAAAGCAGTGTTTTGTTCTATCTGTATAATTGTACGTAGAAGGAGAAAGAATCCTAAAATACTGATAATACTGTGATTTGTTGCTAGGTTATAGTGAAGGAGCTGAGTCTGAAAAGCTGCTCTAGAGCAGGTTTTCTTCCCTAAAAAAAAAAAGTAAAGGTAGTGGTTTGAACTGTCACCTTATAAATGTAAAAATCTTCATGTCTTTTAGCTTTTTATGGACATAAGAGCATTTCTTAGCTACTAGATGTGCTCTTGAGTAAAGGATGTATTCTGATGGTATGTTTCTGAAATGATAAAATGCTATTATCAAGAGGCCTATAATTTGCTTATTACACTTCTGAGGCTAATACCATTCTTTGCTTAATTTTTTCCCCTATATAGGGCCATAAGGACCATTGTTCAAAGTAGTTTTCCTGTAAAGCAAGTGAAACCCGGTCCACCTCAGTTAAATGTGTAAGTTACAGATATAATTCATTTGGATATTGTGGGTATTTTATAATCATCAGTGTAATTTTTAAGTGGATTGAATCATGTTAATAACGTACAGTTGCTTCAAATGTCTACTTATAACATGGAAAACTTAGATTTATTTCAAGTATATTCTCACTTTCCTGTCAGACCTGCTTGATACATATACTTGTCTGTTGTTCTCTGTCAATGTTATAATCTTTGTGACTTCATCGTGGTATGAAAAATCATGGGAGGAAGGGAGATGACAATTTGCCTTGGCAGAATGCTTATGCTCTAGTTCAGATGGCACATATTTCTTGCATTCTTTTGCATCCCTAACTTAGAGTAGCTTGCTTAATATGGTTGTTTTTATTATACCAGTTTGAAGCATTGTGTATGATAAGCTAAGAAAGAATGAAGTATTTTCATTTGCTTCATTAAACAATAATTTGTAATTTAAAATCAAGTTTGCATTTTGCCTTCTAGAAGCTGTGAGGCTTTAGAAACAACTTGTCCTTGGAATTGACTTTTATGTTACAGATTTCTCCAAAAATTGTGGAAGTATCGAAGTGGCACTTTTCATTTTTTATGTTAACTTTATACTTTAGCATTAGACCATACTTGTTTGAGAGAGTCTGTTAAATATATTGATTAACCGTACTCCTCTTCCTTCTCCTCATTTTGTTATAAATCTTGTATTGTCCTATATGTGTCAGAGTCTGGTCCTGAATAAAACAAAATCTGTCTGGGGAAAATAACTTAAATACTTTTAATTTTTTACATAAATGTGTGAACACACTTCTGCCCCTGACATGTTTGAGAAGATCTAAATGTTGAAGCTTCAAGAGACTTGAGGCTGTGGAAGCTTTCTTCATTATTGTTTTGCTATTGAATTGCTATTAGCAGTCTGATCCTAAAAAAGGCAGTGATAACTGCAACTTTTTGTTTTATTGAACCATGTTCTCAAACAAAACTATCTTTTCATTATATAGTTCTGTATTTCAGATATAGATAAGAGCAGTCAGTGGGCCTACATATGATGTTTAAAATGTAGTTAAGCAAAATTTAGTATGAATGAATTATTGTGATCTAGAACGTGAAATAAAATAACATGGAGGTCTGCCTCATAACTGAACTCTTGACCTGATGTGTCTGACTTGCAGTATGAACCAGATTCAGCAAGAAAAGGAACTAACTGAAAATATATTGAAAGTGGTGAGACTCTTTTTCCTTCATATTTTTGCTCAAATTTACATGTAAATAAATATGAATTTATTTATTGTACAAGAAATACAGAAACCAGTTCTACATGGCAATAGAAGAGTTGTGTAAGGACTTTTTTTAAAACTATCCTTTTACTGAACTGTTAAAATTCTAGCACTATCTTTAAACCCACAGTTAAACTCAAGAGGTTAATTCTTCTAATGAATTTGAACGATTACAGTTGAAGGAGCAGGCTGCTGATTCCATCCTGGTCCTAGAAGGAGCACTTAAATTAAACAAAGATCTTTATGTCCATACTATAAGAACTCTGGATTTATTGGCCATGGAACCTGGTATGGTGAATGGAGAAACAGAGAGTTCCACAGCTGGACTGAAAATCAGTGCAGAGGAGATACAGTGCCAGGTAGCTCACATTTTGTACTAAACCTTTCAATTAAATCTGTTTCTTTAGACAAAGTATTAAGTAATAATTTTGAGGTAAATTGCAGTATTTTTCTATTAGTGTTCCCTGTGCTGTTTTGGTTTTTTCGGTAATGCAATGAGATAATACTGGCTTCACTTTTACATTAATAGAACTTTTTTTATCACTGTAAATATTGTTGGTTCCCACTAACCTCTCACTTTTGCTCCCTCAGTCCCCAAGAATAACCCATTATA
This sequence comes from Lanius collurio, assembly GCA_020086605.1. Lineage (NCBI taxonomy): Eukaryota > Metazoa > Chordata > Aves > Passeriformes > Laniidae > Lanius > Lanius collurio. The sequence goes on from JACBWW010000003.1 coordinate 43,908,135, forward strand.
TGACAGGGACAGCTTATTGCATTGTTTTCAGTGATTATGGGAAAATCATTCTTTAATTTTATAAGACTTGTGCAGAATTACTCAGACTGAGATTGCAGTTGAAGAGGAAACAATTGAAGTATATGGGGAAAGGTGTACAGTGTATGTTGGCATGTTAGGTAAAAGTAGGAATAGTTTAAAGTATGTGCAACATTTGAGCTGAAATACTTAATCTTGGCTTGAAACAGTCCATAAATGTCCAAGACCGTGTGTTTGATATCAGCACTGTTTGCAGGTTTGCTATGATTTGGGTGCAATCTATTTCCAACAAGGATCTACAAATGCAGCTGTTCATGAAAAGGCTAAAGAAAAGTTTTTCAGAACAAAGGAGTTGATTGCAAAGGTAACAAGTGTTCTTTTAGCATGTGTATTCAACTCTTCTGTAAAAAAACCCTTGTCTAAATTATTGCTTCCTTCTTTAGCAGTTTAATAACTCTTAATGGCGCACAGAGTTTTTAAAGAAACTTCCTGAAAATTTGACAGTATTTTTTTCACATTGTGCCTGCTTTGAAATTGTATTAATTGGTTGCAGTATATTGCTGCTTTGTTCTATATTTTGTAGTTAATATTCTTTTACACAAATTGTATTGATGCAAAAAGTACAGAAACAACATCTACAGTGCTAATACTAACTCAACTGAGCAGTACATCCTTTGTCCATAGTGATGATGTGTTTTTGAGGAAGGTAACCATAGAGCACTTCCTATTTTATTTTAATCTAACTTTCCCGTGGAAATCAGATTGCCTGTGATATAACCGTTTTAAAAAATGCATTTAAATTTATAAGTAAGGTATGCTTCTTTTTTTACTTTGCTTCATATTCATATTTCCAAAACTGCAGAACTCCAATTTTTATTTAAATAAAGTATGTACGTGCACATTGTTTTGTTCTTTTGCTGTTACTTGGGGAAATTGTAAGTCTCTGTTTCTGAATTAAACATATGTATCATAATACTTCGACTACTAACATGTGAATTAACTCTTACTTTTCAGAATGGCTCATCATCACTTCATTTTACCATAGATGAAGAACGGTTAGCTGGGTATTGTCAAGCTTGTGAAGTTCTTACCTCATCTTCTGATGATGCATCTCAACAGGCAACTCCCTATAGTCAAATCCACAGCTGTATGAAATCTGGCAAATATCAGGTAGGATGCCTAAATAAACCCACATATATTTGAGGGGGTTTTTTATCATTCCTTGTGGATGATTCCATTTGAACTGGCATGGATTTTAAGAGATTTCAAATGGCAATTTAACCATTAACGTACTCTTTTAAATCCTATGTGTTTAGGAATATAACATAATCTGGTACATATTAGATTAAAATATTTTATATTCTGTACAATGATAAATAATTCCTGCCAGTTGAGATAAGGGATTTTCAGGTAGACTCTTAATTCTTTGAGTTTCAGGGAATGTTGCTTCTTAAATGTTGCAAGTTTGTTTTGGTTTTTCTTTTGTTTGTTCTTTGATTTTTCTGATGATAGAGAGCTTTCTTTGTTACTTGATTCCTTTTTGGTTATTCAGTGAATTTTAGTATTAAATATGGATGCAAGCTGCTTCTCTGTTTGATCATTTTTACCAGATAAAATATTTTTCTGTCTGTTTCTTTTGCATTATGCATTGACTATTTCAACTATGTTTTTGTTACAGGACTTAGTGAAGATATTCCTTGAAGATAATCTAACCCTCAGTTTACCTGAACAGTTCAGACAATCAGTGCTGAGAGAACTCTTCCAAAAAGCTCAGCAAGGGTGAGACATTAAATAATGATCAGTGTTCAGTGATAATCAAGAGCAATTTTCATTAGTTATGGGTTTTGTGGAAAGTACGTAAAATCTTTTAACAACGAATTACTTACATCCAAGAAACTTCAGCCTTCACTTCTGGTAGCAGTAGTCTAAACTACATTTTACATCACACCACAGCTCTTTGGTTGGATCTCACTGTGGCCATATATGGAAAAAATTTAATGAACGTTAACAATTAATTTTATCACTTTACTGATTTTTTTAGAATTTTTTTTTCTAACTGCTGTGAGACCACTCTTCGTTTGTGAGAGCTATCCTGTGATCTTCAGTTTTGTGTTCCTGCAGGAATGATGCTCTGGATGAGGTCTGTTTCAAAGTCTGCGTGTGCAACACAGTCTGCGATGTATTACAAGGTCGAATAATTGATATTCAGTTTTGTCAACTGTTCTTGAAACCCAGCAAAGAGAAAATAGACTTCCTTCTTGAGGTAAAAGATTAATCTAAAATTAGAAGTGAAAATGGTATTTAACGAGATATTTCTTTCCCCATATAACTTTTATTGCTGCAAGTAATGCTCAAATTTCTGAAGCACAGAAAAGTAACTTCTCAAACATTATTCAACTTGTCTGCAGTTAGTACAATGACACCCAGTGATCAGTTCTGCATTTGCATTCATAGCTCTGTTTCCATCTGTTGGGGAAGTTCCAGTGGTGAGCTGTTGCTTCAGTTTGTATTTGAAATTGCTGCTATTCCTGACATTGTTAATTATATGGAGATATTGCTGAATATTTGTTTTTGTGGAACAAAGAATCAAATTCTTCAAGACAGAGAGAATGAGTAGAAAAAGTACCTGTGGAAGAGGACCACTTTTCCCTTAACAGCTTTGTTGTAGAAGTTAGCATATGAAGTGATCCTGAATTACTGTTACATGTGAGACCTACACTGTTACCCTTAGTGAAGCTTTTTAGGAAACTGTTATTGTTCAAACTACACTTAATCTTTTTATTGCTTTGCTATTATTTTAATGTCTTTTATTAATTTGAACCTAGTTCTTTTGCTTGTCTCTTCAGGCACGTGGCAAAAATTAACTGAGTACTCTCTAATGCAGAGCAAGTAAAACTTACATCAGCTGCTCATATTGGGACTGAAACATTATTAAAAAAGTTCTTGCATGCTGGCAATTAAATTCAACTATCTAGTTATTTTTCAAGTGCTGGTTTTAAAAAATCCCCAAATCCAAGTGAATCTTGTTTTGCACTTAGAAATATTTATTTTTTAAACTCGTGTGCTAAATGATCTTGTGAGGCTGACTGATAGTGTGGCACTTGGTGTCAGTGCATCCCTATGCCAGAGGAATGGGGAAAAGGAATATGAATTATGTCTGAGGGAAGATCACAGTTGTCTGAAACATCCTATATTGTGTACAGGTTGAAGGAAACCGATCCATGTGTGATAGTGACAGCTTTTATCAGGTTTCCTTCAGAGACAGTCTTACTTCACACAGTTGTACTGAGATTTCTTTATCAAGCTTTGTCAGTCAAATCTTATCTTTCTTTTTTGCCTTACAAGCAACCCTTGAGAGCTGATCTCATCTCTACAATTAGAGTAACAGAGTCATGACAGGATTACATAGAGCAACACAGAAATACTGGTTTGATTCTAGATGAATTAGGCTAACCACCCACCAAAGCTGCACTTGATTCCCCCAACAGCACTTGACCAAATTCAAAAATTACACTACAAAGGAAAAGCTACAGACAGGCCAAAAGGAGTGGGGTTATTCCTCCTGGAGAAGCAAAGGCTCCAAGGGGATCTTGGAGCACCTTCAGGTACCTGAAGGGGCCTACAAGAAAGCTGGGGAGGGATTTTTGCAGGGGTGTTGAGGGACAGGACAAGGGTAATAGCTTCAAACTGAAAGTGGCAGGTTTAGGAAGAAATTCTTCTCTGTGAGGGTGGTGAGGCAATGGAACAGGTTGCCCAGAGAAGCTGTGGATGCCCCATCCCTGGAAGTGTTCAAGGCCAGGCTGCATGAGGCTTTGAGCAATCTAGTCTAGTGAAAAGTGTCCTTGCCCATGGCAGGGCAGTTGGAACTGGATAATCTTTAAGGTATCTTCCAACTCAAACCTTTCCATGATTCCATAAATTTGTTGCCTCACTTGAGATAGAAGTTTACTGACTGTTACTACTTGTGAGACAAAAAGCTGGTCAGTAACACTGGCTGTAACTAAAAATTATAAATGTGCAAGAGGTCTGCTTAGTTCTTTTCTACTTTCTTTTCCAGGTTTGTTCAGGGTCGATAAACTTGGAAAATGCTTCTGAAGAACTGAAGAGAAAAATGGCAGCATTTCTCAAGTATGTACCCATATTAAGATAACATGCATTTGCACTTTGTAAGCGATGTAATACAGCGCAATAAATATTTCAAGAACTTGTAACTAGAAAAATAAGCACCTTCTTCCTGCTTATGTACTAATATTTTTATTTGTTTAGAAACTTGTGTTTGGGCATGGAAGATCTTCAGTTTGTCTTCATGATTTCATCCCATGAGCTTTTCATAAAACTGCTGAAAGATGATGAACGGAAACTGCTCATTGAGCAAATGCGGAAGAGATCTCCTCGAATCAACCTGTGCACAAAACCTGTGACTTCTTTTTATGATATCCCAGGTAATTTTCACAGAATTTTCATTAACTTATAAGCAGACAATGCCCTGTTTCTGTGATGAGCACTTTGAGGTTACTAAATGCAGGTTTGTTCTCATAAAGGTTGAAAGAATACTTTCTGTTGTTATTTGGTGCATGTCATACTTTTCAAGAAGGTTACTTGTTTGTATCTCAAGTGAGTGTAATAGATAAGCTTAAATGAATGTGTCCTAGGTGACCAAGTGAGAGAGTATGGTGTGGGTTTGAACCAAACGTGGCTGTGGCATCTGTTCCCAGAAACAGAATGCTGCCTCTGGACTTAAATACGTTACTGATGATATGACTGTGTGGTAAGCTGGACCAGGAGTGCCATCTGAATGAAGTTTTAAACCTACCAAAGTAAAACACAGATCTTTTCAACTAGTTAATTTCCCCAGTACAGCTGGTTGGCTGTGCAGCTGCACAAGTTAACGCTAACAAGAGGTGCCAGATGTTGGCCGGAGCTGGAAAGACCTTACCTTTTCAGCTGTAATGCAGTCTTGCAGTAACTTAAACCAATTAAGAAAATGCATATTTTTACTAAAGCAGTATAGGAACCCACTTTTAATGCAGGTCTTGAAGCTATTGCTTTACTTCAGCAAAAATACTCTGCGCTGCTGGAGTGAGGAAGAGGGGGTTGCAAGCAGCCCTTTAGGTCAGGGTGCTGGGAGGGTAGCACAAGGGGTTCATGGAAGGGCACAAAAGGATGGCTGGACCTATGGAAGCATGATGTATCTGCTGTTCTTACTATGTTCTGATTGAAATGTTAAATACTAAAGAATTGTAAGTATCTCCACAGAGAAGAAATGTGCTGGAGACCTTGTTGTTTTTCTTCTAGCTTCAGCAAGTGTCAATATTGGCCAGCTTGAACATCAGCTCATACTGTCAGTGGATCCCTGGAGGATTCGCCAGATCTTAATTGAGTTGCATGGTATGACCTCAGAACGCCAGTTCTGGACAATTTCTAATAAGGTAACTTAGTTCATTTGGTCACGAGAGATTGTAGTTCAGGGATTGGTTAGGTATCATACTGCACTGAACAATAAACATTTTCTAGTAGATCCTCAGGGTGGCTTATGTTTTCCCTCTCTGCGTAGTGGTGTTTTAATAAGAATGATGGTACATATCTAAACTCACATTCTATGTGAAGAGTATTACAAAACCTATTACCTTTGTTTTAAGGAATTACTGGCAGTATTACAAGCTTTCCTTATAAGAAAATGTGTTCTCATAGCTTTTGCTTTTAGTGTTCTGACTAGATAGCAATGTTGTTTCAGCTTAAATTTCTGGTATTCGAAGGTGGAAACAGGAGAGAGGAAGATCTTTTTGTATAAGTAAAGATTTCTTGTCTTTTATTTTGATTCCTCCCCTTAATTTTTGCATATTCAGAGTGTGAACAAAGGGTAGTTGGGTGTTTTTATTGTACTTGTAAATGAGCCATTGGATGTAAATGAGTGATTGGATGTAAAGACAAGAGTTGGCAGTCATTTTCAATGTTTGGGGTTTGTTTATGGTGTTTTAAGCAGTGATGTGAATTCTAAAACTTGTTTCTGTGCAAATGTCCTATGTGTTTCTCTCCCAGTGGGAAGTACCAAATGTTTACGGCAATGTTATTTTAGGAATCAAAGACAGTCTGACTAGGGATTTGGTCTACATCCTGATGGCGAAGGGATTACACTGCTGTGCCATTAAGGTGAGCAAGTCATCTGAGCTTATGGGTTGGTTTGGACAATTGAATCTTAAGAAAATGGAAAATTTGGATGGCCCCTTTTGAGAAAAAGAATGGAAGAACTGGGAGGTGAGGGCGGTGTTGTAACAGGCTCCATGTGTTGTAAATGGTTCACTATTTCTGTCTATCAGGAGTTCCATCAGCAGAGCAAAGATAATGGCTTTCCAGTGAGTTGGGTCTGGACATAATTTCATATAAAGTTTGGATTATATGTTCTAAATCATCTGGCATCTAAATCCAGTGGTGATTTGATTTACTGATAGGAAGTACTTTTCTTATGGATATGTATTTTACATAAGGAATTTATTGGAATGCTGTTTTGTTTTCCTTGTAACTGACAAGTTTGCTAAATTGCAGCTAGAACAAAATTGTACCAAACATACTAGTAGCTGTTTCTAGCTTGGTTTTGCTTAAACTCTTTGTTTTGTTTTCAAAAATTCTGGAACTCTCTAAGCTTAATAGCAAGTCCAGAGGACTCATAAGTAGACACTGGGAGATGCTTAAGCAATGCTGATGCTAATGGATGCTGAGGCTGGTTCAGCCAGAATAGAGCTGAATGGCACTTGAGCTTGTAGTATTTTCCCTTATGAATTCTTTAGGAATCATTAACGCATATAATTTTTATTGCAGGATTTTGTCCACGCAAAACAGCTTTTTGCTGCTTGCTTGGAGCTTGTGACAGAGTTTTCTCCAAAGCTCCGTCAGGTTATGCTGAACGAAATGCTACTTTTGGACATTTACACTCATGAAGCTGGAGCTGGTGTTTCTGGAGAACGTCCTCCTTCTGATCTTATAAGCAGAGTCCGAGGATATTTGGAAATGAGAGTACCTGGTAAGTACACTGCTGTCTTTCCTAGGAGGCAGTAAAGCACAAACCTTGAGAGAAGGAGAAGAAAACCAGAGCAAAATGAAACAACTTTGTATTGCAGATTTACCACATAGGTGTATAAGTGGAAAAACAGCAATGACTTTGGCACTGACTGGTTTTAGTAAGTCTTTAAAAGTTTCATATGTTTTTAGAGGCTGGAAATGAGCATGATGCCTACCTGTTGCTAAACGTTGACAGTTTCTGTTTAGTCCCTCTTAAAGGACTTGAACAGGATAAACATGTCTTCACTTCTACCTGAAAAGTTTTACTAGTTGCTAAAAGCTCTTTCCTGGTTTCATAGTGAGAGAGTAACTTAGTACTGTTGTGATTGGAGGAAACTCTTTTTGCTCCTAATTTCCAGAGGTGAGGTCTCTTGTAGGGCTAAGCATCATATTTTCCTCTGATAGCTGTGAAACAAAACCAGCTGATTAGAGGGAATGGGATTTGCTTGTTTTTGTACAACACTGTTCCCTTTAAAAAAAAAAAAAAGTTAAAGAATACCTTTTCTTTTAGATATTCCTCTTCGACAAGTTATAGCTGAAGAATGTGTTGCTTTCCTGTTAAACTGGTGTGAGAATGAGTATTTGACCATGCAGGTTCCATTACCTCTGGTTCAGACTAATCCTTATGTGAAGGTAAGGCGTGCTCAGTCTCAAAGCTTTCTGAGTCTGTAATTGACCTTTTTCTGTTGCAGTCTTTTGTACTTTTCAAAGCAAGTACCTTCTGCTCAAGAGTGTGGGGCTTTATGGCTGTAATGAGTTAAGTATGGGGTAGAACATAGTAGGGCATGTAAATAAGCATATTTAGCAGTTCACAAAAAACATGGAAGCTGTGCGGCAGGAATGCATGAAACAAACTGAATCTTGGCCCCTCTTGGCTGCCAGCTAAGGTGGTTCCATCAGCTGTGTGTTATGATCCATGATTGAAACCCTGTAACACTTCCCTAAAGAACTCTCCTCTCTGCTGGAACTCAGCCTAGGTTTATGTAGGAGGTATGAGAAGTGTGCAGATCTCTGATTTCATGTCTGGCTATTTTTCTGTTCCTAAGATACTTGTGTTTCCAAAGGCACTGTAATGGTTCCATTCTTTAACCCAACACCAGTGTTGAATTTTTGGAGACATACAAGCAATTTCTTCTTTGAAACTTTGTTTTCAGAATTGTTTCACAGCAATGTTTCTACTTCACAGTTAGGCTATGGAGCAGAAGGCAAGGTGGTATTACAGGATAGGTTCATTTTTACTCTGCTCACCTATGATACTTCCTAATTTCCCTTTTGAGGTTCAGCTTTTTTGTATAACATTGTGCCAGTTTCAGTTAAGATTAATTACTGTATGGAAGTTAAGTGAGTTCTAAAGAGCCAGTATTTGTAAAACTGTATTTTATGGGGTCTAGGTTTTATGCGATATGTAAGTTTGTTTTCTGGAGCTTGTAATACTGAAACACACATCAAGGCAGCTAATAAATGGAAAAATGCTCTGTTTAATTCCTATTGTCCAGCTTCTTCATCAGTGTTCCCTGCTGCACAATTTAGTTACATTGTTTTGTAGGTTGTAATTCAAAATTACTTGCTTAGCCATTGTAAATGCCAGTAGTTCCTTTGCTGTAGGTGATATGCAGAGAAGCCTTAGTTACTGTATTTTTTCCATTGCATAGCTGGGCCAGTTGCTGGCTGCTACATGCAAGGAACTTCCGGGTCCCAAAGAAAGTAGACGCACAGCTAAAGATCTCTGGGAGGTTGTTGTACAAATCTGCAGTGTATCCAACCAACACAAACGTGGGAATGATGGAAGAGTGAGTTTGATAAAACATAGGGAGTCTACACTGGGTATTATGTACAGGTATGTTTCCCAAAATTATTTTTGAAGATGGTTTGTGTTGTAAGTGCCAACAGATTTGAATGGTTTTTTTGATCCCATGTTTCTTCAAAAATTGTCTGGATTCCACTATCAAGAGTGGTGGTGGCAGCTAATGATCTGATCACTGTAAAAATCCTGTCCACTGTGGGAGTTGGGTAATAGCAGGGATGTGTTGACTTTCCTTTTCAGAGGCAGAAAAGGTGTGGGAGGCGGCTCACCATGCATAAACTGAAGCATATGTGCCTGTGCTCCCATTAAAACCAGTGCAGATCTTCCAGTAAAGTCAATGGCGTCTAGAGGGCAGTTTAGCTGATGGGCTGGAGGTGTCTGCTTTGCGTCAAATAGAATTATTCTGTATCAGTTATTTACTTTTATAGCTGTATCAAGCATGTAGCTCACAGCCTGGGTACCTATACTTGCTTTGTTTCTGAGTCTAAAGCTAAATGTTACTCAGTTTTGAAATTAAATTCTAGTTCAGCTAAGTTCTGCAAAGAGAAACGAAATGAAGTTACTCTGGTCAAGAATTTTCTCTGTGTAGTCCAGTGAACCACTGGCAGCCTTAGCCTCAACTGACTGATTCAGGACTCTCTGATTTGTCCAGTGTTCTTGGCCTGTTTTGAAGTCTTAGCCTAAATATAAGTTGTCTAATATGGTACAGTTTGGCATGTATGACTATATTGAACAGCTTTCCACGTTAAACCCTTGGGAAAGGTGCCTCTGTCACACTTTGCCTGTGTCTCTGCCTTCCTTGAGCTAATCAGGTTAACGTGTGCTAATGGCCAGCTGCGTTTGCTTACGCTGCTGTGCGCAGGCCTAAGAGGGTACAGACGTGCTGTAGCTTCCAGTTGTGTACTCTGGCAAGGAAAAGGAGTACAGTTGTACTCCAGGTTACTGAACCTTTCCTGACCCCTCTGATACAAACAGTAAAGGGCGGTGACCCTGTTGTTACTACAGAAAAGAAGCACTGAAACCTTTTCCAAAGGTTGCCCTTGTCTGGATTGTCTTATGGTGACAATTTCTGATGTTTGTGACTAGAAATGGGAGTACATTATAAATGATCACTGTAAACCCTCTTCTGTAAGTCTCTAGGTCATTGTTGCAAACCTAGCTTGGGGAGTTGGAATACAGTTCAGCTGGTTTCCCTTTTAGAGTCAGTGGTTGACTTCTGTGATTGTCATGCCTTTTATAGCTTGATTTAAGAACATACCTCTTAATAACCTGTTTTTAGTGTAAAATTTGCTTGTAACTGTATTACAAGTGAATGGGCTGCATGAGCATTTTCATTTACATGCCCTGCATTTGTAAACTTAAGAGGTGGAGGGGTATTTTGGCAGATGAAGAATTTGCTGTACTGACTCTTGTTTTAAGTGTGCATATATTCATTGTGGATGATTACTTACATGGGTATTTGTGTCCCCAATTTAGGAGTGAACTGTTGTCCTTCATCAAAAAACTTCGGGTAAGTCACAATGGTGTTGAAAATGTGTTTGCAAACCTTCCTTTTGGTGTAGTATTTTTCTGGACTTTTTGTGTTAAACTCCAGAAAATCTTAACAGTTATATGAGTGTTTATGGCTGAAAAACATCTGAATTTGCTACACCTGGCATATGGCAGTGTGGAATACCTTGTAAAAAAATTATCCTGAATTCTGATGGAGATCTGTTTACAGTGGGAGTGTATTTTATTGCAGCTGTCATGAAGCAAAGCATTCCTTTTGGAGGGAGAAAGAAGCTGCTACATGCATCATACTAAGCAGCAGAAGTAAGAAGGAGGGAAATTGTTTATAACTTCTGGGTTTGTAAATGCATAGAAAGTTGTAGTATACCTAGCTTAAGGTTAGGTAGTAATCACAGAAACAACATAAAGATATGTAAAACAAAAGTAAAGTTTATATCCAAGGAGTTATTTGGGAAAATCTGATAATTAAAAACTTTCTACAGAAACATTCTTGTAGTATCCCTGTGTTGCAGGTCTCTTAACAAAATACTGTCCTATTTCAATAGGAAATTACAATGATGGCAGAACTTTTTATGTGGTTTTAAAGATTAGGGAAGAAAGTGGAGTTTTGTTAGTTCATGGGACTACTTTTTTTTTCCCCTTATAGGAACCACTGGTTCTAACCACAATATTGTCCCTGTTTGTCAAACTTCATAATGTTCGGGTTAGTATACATGGTCAAAGTCTTTCTTGGTTTTCTTGAAATGTTTCTTGTTGTGATTTCTCATACTATCTTTCTTTCTCTTAGGAAGACATTGTGAATGATATTGCAGCAGAGCACATTTCTATCTGGCCATCATCCATCCCCAAGTAAGATGATGATGAAAAACTGTTTTCAAAATACACACGTGTGATGGGTTTGGTCCCAGTTACTGTGTGTTAGTGTTATTTCTGCATGTAAAGGCATCACTGCCCCCATTCTGTCTCTGGGAACGTTGGTCTGATGGCATGGAGAGTTTTGCTCCTCATTTGATGGTCCTGATGGAGACAAGGAAAAGAAGAAAGAGGAGAGAAAAAAAAGCTGGGGATTTTTTAGCTGTGTGAACTATGTAATACTTTATAATGAAATCACTAATATTTTTTGAGGTGTGTTTGAATAATAGTCAAAATAGGAAGAGGCAAATGGTATGTACTGATTTATTCTGGCTGGGTTGAACTGTGTTTCTCCACTGGAATTCAGAGGCTCTGTAAGGTGGGATCTCAAAATCTGGTTTAGATTCCATGGATGCATTAGAAGAGATGGCTCTCGTGAAAGAGTGTATAATGTGTAGTGGGGTTAATCTGTCTGTGGTTGGTCTGGTTGAACTAGTCTCATTACTGGTGTAGGCTTCAATGTATATAATAAGGTCAATCAGAAGAAAGTTGTTTTCATTATTACCAGAATTTAGTGGTAGGGTGAGAAAAATCCGTGGTTTTGAAAATTAAAATTCCACAGAAGCTTTGGGAAAGGCTGCCCAAACTGTGCCACACCATTCCCAGTCTTCCTTTCCAAGCTAGTTCCACAATTTTCCAGAGATTGCTGTCTGGCCATTCATGCAGATGCTGGGATAAATTTATAGTGGTTTCAGATGTTGTCTTCAAATTTCTTGAAGCTGAGAATGTACATTCCTGCGCAGAACCTTTTTGTGGTGTCAGCCACTTGTAAAGTTCTGGCTCTTTGTTCAAGCCTGTGAAGGATGTTTTTGTTCTGTCAGATTTACTGTACTGTAACAACAGTAGTCTTAGTCAGCACAAAATGTCTTCGGGAGTTGTTTATGCTTCACCCATAGTGCAAGGTGCTTTGGACTTAAACTAAATGGAAAATCAAATTGGTTAAAAAAAACAATAACTCAGGAATTTTTTTTCTTTCTCTTTTGCTTTAGTCTTCAATCAGTGGACTTTGAAGCTGTAGCTATTACCGTAAAAGAGCTGGTCAGCTATGCCTTGACTATCAATGCAAACAACCACTTCTGGTTAATTATTCAGGCAGATATTTATTTTGGTAAGTGAAACCAGTATCTGCTTTTAACATATGTGTAACCTTGCTGCTCTGAGATTTGATACAACCCTCCTTGTAGTTACTTTTATGAAAAGAAGCTTAAGTGATATATATATATATAAGGTTAAAATCTTCAGATGCAGTGCTGTAGATTTGTCTGGGAGGTTGTCTAAGCCTACAGATAGACTGAGCTTCTGATAGAAGCCATGCAGACTTGCTTTTAGGGTAAGGGAAACTTCAGGAGTTGCTCATAACTTCACTTTTCTAGTGCACTTGGTCCTTGAGTGGTGTAATTGTGTAAACCCATGACACCTGAGTATTTTATTAAGTGGATGGAAAGTTGTCAATAGTGGTTGCTTTTAAATGTAGGGATCAGCTTCACTGGAGCACATAGATGAACAGAGTGGAGAGGATTTGTATTTTATATTGGCAAGTATCCAGGATTTGTAAATGAGGGAGCATGAACTCCTGATCTGGTATTGGTTATGATGGGAAGCTCTTTCCTGTCATTCTGTTCTCAGCTGCCACTTCCACAGTACTTGTCTTTGCTCCTCAGCTGGGAGCAACCAGCAGAACTGGGACAGCACAGAGGGTTTGAGATTCTGGGCACCATGACACACGCCCAGATTGCACCAAGGCAGTGGTTGCCTGGGGAAATCTTGTCCAGCCTATGTGATCCTATGCTTTTCTAAATCATTGCCCAACCTAGAGTCAGTTCCTGGGGCTTGCTTTATAGTTTGAGTAAATACAGTGCAGAAGGGTAGGTGCAGAAAAATAAACTGAAATACAGCCAGACAGGTATGGTCCTGCCAGGTGTATGCGCTAGAGAAGGGCATGGCCACAGGCAAACTCAAAGGTAGCTGGACATTTCTTTCACTTAAATTGTCTGTTGAGACCACTTTAGTGAAATTTAGCTTTTGGGCCAGATTGCTCTTTTCTGGCAAAAAAATGGTATGTTCTGTGTCTCGGGCATCTATTTGGGCTGTCACAGAGGCAAAGTCCATATTTCCAAATATTTTTTTGGACTGGAAGGAGATCTGTGGTGTGCACAAATGTGAGTCTGTTGCTTCCAAAGGAGACACATGTATCGAGAAGACGCTTTATAACCCTTGGGGTGAGAGGAGGGGTCTTAATCCAGTGTTCATTGCTGTCATGCTACGTGGGAGAGTGACTCAGGGTTATAAACCAGTTTTTCAGTGTTTATTGCCTGCACAAAGTGCAGCAGCATCCCAGAAGGAGGACACTGATGTAGGGCGCCTCAAAGCTGGTACTTAATGAACAGTGGTTGGAGCAGTGGCCATGGTCTGTATTTCAGCAGCCATGTGGGCAAGCAGGCTTCTCCTGCCACAGAGCCCCTGGAGGCTGCTGCCTTCCCCGCAGCTCAGGAAGGGCTTATTGGGAGTAGAAGTAGTGCTGAACCATGAGAGTGCTGTTCCTTTCACTCACACAAATTAAACTCCTTCACTTCCCTGTGTGTGCTAAGCTCACTGAAGACAAGCTTCTTTTCCGCTCTAAGGTTGATAGATTCGGGATCAACAACCTGAAAAAATAAAAAGCCATTCCCAAAAGGCAGAACTTTGCCTGTGGTGGTAGTTTTTCTGATGGTGTAGTTTTTCCATCCACCACTGTGTAACCACCTCCTATCTATCTATGCTTTTTAAACAGGTTACACAAGTCACTTTTGCAGTAGAGTTCACCTATGAGATACATGTCTGAATAATTTTATAAACAATTGATCTGGGTATTAAATAACTGCTGTATTTACTTTGAGACCTTGTTTTGCTTTTTTTCCTGTGGCAGCAACTAATCAGTATTCAGCAGCCCTTCACTATTACCTACAGGCAGGAGCCGTCTGCTCAGACTTCTTTAATAAGATGGTGCCACCAGATGTGTACACAGACCAGGTGAGCTAAAGGGATGTTTACAAAAATCTCTTTGGATTCACTCAGCATCCTGATTCTATGTAGAGTCTGTCACACTGTCCAGTACACACACATTCCTGTGCATGGGAAGTATATCTTGATGCATTTAGAAATACATCCTCGTTGGCCCTTTTTCTTTTTTGGCTTGTTACTCAAAAGCCATAGAAAATCTGAAACTTCTTCTTTGCTGAATCACAGAAGTGTTAGTTCATAGATCCTGCAGAGCTGTGTGATGGGAAAGCACTGTGGGACACCAGTGGAATAGAGAGCAAATGGAAGAGCCCAAAGCACAGTGTGTGGTGTGACCATCCCGACTCTCCCCTGCAGCGCCAGCCCATGCTGGGCAGGGCTGGGGGCCAGACCGGCCCAGGATAGCACAGCAGCCCTGCCTCACCAGCAGTGCTGCAGAGCTCACCTGAGCTCCAGCTGCTGGAAGGGCCGGGCTCCTACTGTGCTGGAAATCTCCAGAGCGATGACAGCTCAGTTCGTCAGTGGATGTACTAAAGCCTGGGAGTTTTTAGTGGGTAGAAGAATGTAGATAGCTGGTCTCTTGAATTAAAAAAGAAAACAATAATAAAAATTGCAGTTTGTGTTCCAAAACGAGCATTTCAGAACATATGTTTTGTTTTTAATCTTTCTGTAGGTGATAAAAAGAATGATCAAGTGTTGCTCTTTACTCAATTGTCACACCCAGGTAAGAGGTAAAACATGGCATTAACTAAAACATTTGTTTATAAATATTTATATAGGGAATAACTTTAAAAAAGACTGAATTCAGCTTTCCTTGGAAATGCAATTTGCAGTAGACTAAGTTTTGTTACCTTTGCTTCTAGGCCAGTCACAGGACAAAAATTAAGGAGTAAATATATACTTGGGAATGTGAGAAGTAGTAGTCTGGGGCTGTTTCGTCCTACTTTTCTCTGATAATATAGAATTTATTTTTTTTTTTTTAGAGCGACTTTAGCTGTGGGGTGGTGTTAGGAACCTGGCCTTGCTGTTTGTGGTAACTGCAGGTGCTATTGCTGTTCCATGGGATCAGTCATTCTCCAAGAAGTAACAAAGCTTATATTGGGCTCTTCTTTAAAAGCTCTTAAGTGCATCTGGAAGCCAAGTCAGTGCCCTCTGGTCTGAGTAAATTCCTTTTTCTTTTAGCTGTTGGTGCTGTTGATATGTAGAATGATCTGTGTTCAGGTACTCAGACGTTGCTTGCCCTGGGAGCAAGGTCTAAAGTAGGTCTAGAAAAGGAGTGGAATGAGCAAAGCATTGTGTGGAAGGTTTGTTTGTGGGGAATTAAGGCTGCCAGAATCACTGCAAGTCTTTCCTTACAGGTGGCTATTTTGTGCCAGTTCCTCAGAGAAGTAGACTATAAAACTGCTTTTAAGGCACTGCAGGAACAGAACAGGTAAATGTTACAACAAAGTTTATAGATGCTTAAATACAGTGTGTGACTGTCAGTTAACCTGCCTTGTCTTTCAGTCACGATGCCATGGATTCTTACTATGAATACATCTGGGATGTCACCATCTTGGAGTATTTGACATGTATCCTTTTGCTGGAATACCACATATACTGGATGTTGACAGCTGGGAAAAGTCCATTACCTACCTAAGTGACTTTTCTTGACTCATCCTCAGATCTCCACCACAAAAGAGGCGAGACAGACAAACGGCAGATAGCAGTAAGTTTAACCCAGGCTGCTTGGGGGTGGTGGGATTTCTTTAGAGTCTTTCCCTCCCTGCCACCACCTCTGAAAAAGTGTTCCAGTCTAATTTTGTCATGCAATTCTTTTAGAATCTGGGTGCTCACGTAAAGTTGTAGCTGTAGGGGTGGGGTGGTAGGGCATGTTACAGAAATAAATCACCATGGAACTAGTACTGAAAATGCCTTGAAACAGCTTTACTGCACGACCTCATGCTGGTTGTGTTTCTTTTGTTTCAAGATAAAAGCCATTGGCCAGACAGAGCTGAACGCCAGCAATCCCGAGGAAGTGCTACAGCTTGCTGCACAGAGAAGGAAAAAGAAGTTTCTTCAAGCAATGGCAAAACTTTACTTTTAGGCTAGTGCTGGAAGACTATTACAAAACATGTAAAAGTGGAAAAAAAATCTTTCAAGACTTTATTATTTTTTTAAATTCACTTAAATTTTTGTACAACATTTACAGTCTAGTATCTTTCTTCTTAGAAATAGATGAAATCTTACAATAAACCCCTTATTTTTACAAACTGTACAGAAGGCTGGAAGCAACTGCAGCTAGTTCCACAATGGCTTGTTTGAAGAAGACATGAATTCAAGTTTGCCAAGTTGGTGTGAGTGTAATGTGGATGTGGGTGGCACTTGATGCTCTGGTGCAGCTTCGAGGGCTGCTCAGTGTCATGTAACACTTGTCCCTGGGTGTGGGGCACACATAGGAGCATCGTGAAAGAGGGAGAGGACTGATACCCTTCTTTCCCAGTACTGCCCTTCATCACAGAAGTGACTCAGAGGTAGTGAATGTTCCAAGGAAAACACAGTAGTTAATGCTGTTTATAATAAACACTGATACAGCTCCACAGTTTAAAATACTGTTCCTATGACGTGAGTGGTTGTAGAGTACCTGCAGCTCCCTTTATTCCATACCTTCTCCAGTTCTTGTTGCAAGTGGGTGGCTGGGGACTGTACTTTTTCCAGTTAGAGTTACTGCAGCACCAAGTTCTTTGCTGGTACTCTTACCTGAGGTCAGTGATGCACTAAAACTGAAGTTTTTGGCAGGCCTAAAGGGCTTTAAATTTATCAGCATCCTGTGGAGCTGGGATTTGATACAAGGCTGACTGCACTGTACTGCATGTGCAGAGTGGTTTGAGACGTGAATTGCTTACCCTCGGACCTCTCTAATACTGCACCTGAGCTGCTGGGACTAACTGACACGAGTGAGCTCTGACCTTAACAAGGAAAGAAAAAGAGTCAAGAAGAGGTAATACATACAAGCTGTCAATATTCTCATGCTCATCTAACCCAAAGTAAAGCAGGTCTGCCATGTAAGCTGAGAGGATAAATTTTACCACCCAGCCCTATTAAAAATGTTCTTGAAATTCGTAAATTAAGAATTCCATTCTCACCCTTAAAGTCATGTCAGAATGGACCAAGTGGTGGTCCAGGCTCTTATGATAGCTGGGTGCAATGCTCAGCTGAGCTCTTTTTATCAAGTCTGGAGGAGGATGCTGGTCCCAGTTTCTATCTGTTGTGTGTTTTTATTGCCCAAGTCTTGAACAACAGCGAGGAACATGAGTCACCTTTAGTGTGGTCCTGTTCTGAAGCACCAAGTCCTATTTCTGAATCTGTTCATGACAGTTGACTGTATTTCATTTCTTCTCTGTGCTTTTGGGAGGGGTTATGATTCCTCCTGTTGACACAGGTGATAACTGCCCTGGGGCAGTAGACACTACTCCACTGTTCACTTCTTCCTGTGTATTGGGGCAAGAAGACAACAGTTAATACCTGTGCCCAGGTCTACACTTTTTTGTGTCAGTAGGAGGCAGCAGTGCTTCCTCACACCTCTCATACAATTCAAGCACTTCAGAGAGGTAGGATACTGAGAAAACCAAAATGACATTACATAACAAAGTGAAGATTATTCTCTTATAAACACCTCTCCAATACTGCTAATTCAAGTGTTTGCTTAAGGCCTGGGAGCATCCCATGTTAGCATCAGTGGTGGTTTGGGCACTCACTGGCTAAGGTGAGCCAGGCCAGGTGTGAGCAGGGAGCTGCTTTGGCTACTCACAGCTGCCTCAGGACAAGGGATGTGTAATGTACTCTCAGCTGCTTGAACTGCACATCCACAAACCACCTACCAGCATGTCCAGATAATTGGTGTGGGTCTGGATATTGTGTCGATCTTCTGCTGCAACCTTCCTAAAGTTCTTCAGCTTCACAGGGACTTTTTTTGCCACATTCGCAAAAGGAACCATCCATTGTACACACTCTGAAATGCTGTCCCAATCTAAGCCTGCAGGGTAGAACACAGGAACCTATTTAGAAACCATGAGGGAGTTGCACAGTGTTCCAACATTGCCATGAGCTAAAAACCACAATAAATAATACTGCAGATAAAAATTCAGAAGCATCCTCCCAGAAGCAGCCAACATTTCCTTATGCTTGTAACTTAAAAGGGTGGTGGTTGAGGAGGGTGAATAGAGGTCACAAGGGTTGCTGTTGCTTTCCAGGGGAGGCTGAAGTGACGTGTGGCTTGAACACAAGATTGTGGGTCATGCTATAAAAACATACACTGGGTGCTGCCGACAGACACGCATGACTGCTTGAGAACTACACATGGCAGGAGAAAAAGTGGCCAGTGCATAGCTAATGATCCTCCAAACATCTGGAAGTCATAGAGCAAATATTAGCCCAAGAGCAAGAATAATAAATGTTTTAATTCCTTAGCAAAGGCTGCACTGCTGAAGGTGTTTCCTTCTTTTGAGTCTTTGTAACATCTGAAAGTGAAAGGAAGTGAAATCAGAAGGAAAAGAAACCCACAGAACAAATATTAGTGGCCACATAGGTTTGGTCTATGGCAGCCTAGTAAACCAATACCCTCTTAAGCAGATTTGGGCCTGTGACAGCTTCTGGAATTCCCCACCTAACAAGGCTGAGCTTTACAGAGGTATCTTACCTGAAGCTTTCTTAACTATTTCAATTGAGGTATAGTGGCAGAGCGCTGCAGCAGCTAGTGTTCTGTACTGGAAGTCCAAAGAATTCACATCCAGAATACACAGGTCTAAAAGCTAAGCACATGAAGAGTAACAAATTTTAATAAGCTGATCCTTTAGCATGATTCTGTCTCAGAGAGGGCTATGCATGCAGGAGTCCTCCTTCAGCCTCTGCCTCAGAACAGGGCTGAGCTCCAAGGAGGAGTTTCTTAAATTCAAATCCTACCTAGTGCAGTATTTACACCACTGAGCTACCCAGCTTCAGTAAGCCTCTCTCAGGCTGGGCACAACACATGCCCATAACAAATTGAACCACAGCACTTCCAAAATAGTCAAAACACTCCCCAGGCTGCCTTGTTGGCAATTACATAGAAACACTGTTAGGGGCAACACAGGTAAAAACAGCCTAGGGTCCAAAATTATCCACCTTCCCCTCTGAGCTGGCACTGATATTTATAGAATGCTGGAGTGCACAGTGATTAAAAAAATAAGATGGATTTTTTATTTTTCCATCATACAGAAAAGTCTTAACGTGAAAGCAGGGGGACAAACACAGGGGTACTTGTCCTCAAAAACGAACTCCTTTGGGGGAGTCAAACTTACACATTTCTTAACAAAGGAACAGGCGAGGGGAAACAAGGGAACACTTAGATCAAAGGGGCTTTCAGGATGTAATGTTCAGTTGTGCTTGTCATTGCCCCAAGAACCATTTTCCAGCAATCTACTACCTACCTGGGCTATTTGAATGAATTTTTCCTGAGAATACTGAGGTAGCAGCACTTTCGGAACATCCTTCAGAGCATCCACTTGAAGATAGAGGTTCAGCCAAGAGACAATTGTGACTGGAGAGAGCTCCCATTTTAAAGCCTGCAAATATTTAACAGTTAAGTGCCTTAAACCACTCAAGAATAGTTCTGTGCTCTGATTTCTTCCTAATCTTCTCCTGAGATTATTGCACATATCCTTAGAAGACACTAAAGATTATTTACAATTTCAAATACAAATATTCTTTTTAGGTTGCATTCTCACTGCTTTTTGAAAAGGCTGTGCTAGCATCAGCACAAATGTGTATCCCCTTACCTGTGCAGTTGGATTTTATGTGTCTTTTCCATTCAGAAGGTGGGAAATTAATATTATTTCCTCAAACCTTTGGGCTAACTGCATGAACCTGAAGCTCATATCTATTAAGGAAGACTAAATGTATAGAGTCCTGTGCTGGTAACGATGGATCCCTTCCAACATGAGGAGCACTGAGCAGTGTGAGGTCTTTGCCTGTCCCTCCAGAAGCTCCTGTTCCTGGACAGCAAGGGACGCTGGCAAGTGCAGTACATCACAGCGACAGCCTGCCAGCCTGCCCGTGCCTGGCTGCACTGTTAAGAGCTTTTACATTCACACAGGCACGAGAAACCTGCCCTTTTCTACCAGTCAGGGACTGCACCCCAACTAGGGGCATCAGAGGTCCACTGCACACACAACAAAGGCTTCACTATTGTGCAGAAACAAGAACAGGTTCCTTTTTCTAAGCAATAAGCCTTAAAACACAAGGCTCAGCTGGAGAGTCCTTCACCTAGCACTTACAAACACAGCAAATTATTACCTTTAACATAATAAGTTCCATTCTTACAATATCATCTTCACTGCAAGCACCATCAGTGACGTAAGCGAATTCCTGTATTTTAGGAGCGTAGATTTCCTTTAAAGGGAGGGAAAATGAAGATTAGTGTGTCTTATAGTTCTAAGAAAGGTTGAGAAGATACTGGGAAATACTCTTCTGACCATGTTAACATTTCTTATGCTACAATAGTGTTTTTTTCATTATATGAAGTGACTTGAAACTTACAGGATAGGGAGATAACATTTAACCTACTTGGGTGTTAGTATCTACTGTATAATGCACTGGACATATTGCAACTCTTTTAGCTTCTGGGCAAATAAATGCTGACCAAGAAATCAGAACACCCTTTCATTTATAGCTCTTTCTACTCAGCCATTCCAATGCTGTAAAAACATGCATTATCCCAATTCCTGTACAGATGGCTGGCTGGTACAGGTTACCTGCAATGTCAGTGCTGATGTAATCACATTGATTTGGAAAAAAAAAAAGAGAAAAGCAAAAAAAATTGAGAAAAAGAATCCCACAACCAGCCACTGTAACTGTCAGAATCCACGGCGCAGAGATGGTTTAGGCAATTTACTAAGCCAACCATGCCACTTGGGGCCAAGCACAGTTAGGTGTGTAAGTAAAAGAGAGCTTGCCAGCAAAACTCCTTCCCTACCAGCTGGCTCTGCGACCACTATGGCCCCACAACACTTCCTTAGGACAGGTGACTGCTCATAGTGCACAGCCTTGCTTTGGGAACAGCAGTGAGATCTGGGGGTTCCAAGATAACAGCTTAATCCCAAGTCTTCCTTGCCAGTCTAGCCTACTATGCATTATACAAAATGATGCTCTTGGTCTGTGGATATAGCACACAATGTAAGGTATAACCATCCCTGCACTTAAGATTCACACTCCACTAAATGGAGGATATCATAAGGATATCATCCTGATGTGCAGGCAGTTTGAGAATTAGGCTTGGTTTTGTTCAAGGTCCCACACCCATTCCTGAGATTGTTTGCCAACTGCTGTATATTTGGAAAAAGACAAGACAAAACAAAATTACTTCTAGCACATTTGCATGCCTTTCAAATTTATGTGGTCTCCTTCCTTGCTGCTGGAGAAAGGGAGGACAAAAACATTACTCCAAGAGACAGACAAATGCACAATTGAAGGAAGAGAAAAAAATTTCCCCTTCTGACCTTCAGTGTTGTACATATACCATCAAGTTCAAAATTTCAGACAAGAAATAATTGTTATCACTGTCTTTTTAGTTACTACGAATTCAACAGCTTCCTCCCTGTAACAAAGCTGCTTACCTCAAGTTTGGAGGCAATAAATAATGAGGTAATTCCTATGAGCTGAAGCATGCTCTTGTTAATGTTCTTTTGTGTCAACATGAATCTATCAAAGAAGTCTTGAGCTAGGTAGAAGGTTTCCCGGTGGAGTGCATACACCTCGCACACCTACAACAGGGGGAAAAAACAACTCAATTTTCTGTTATAAAACTCTGTGTACACACATTGGAGTATTCAAGCTATAACAGCAAAACGCAGTTTCATCTTCTGCACACACAAAGCTTCACATAACTAGGTATGATAGGATGCAGTGGTTAGCATGGAATTGGAAAAGGTATTTCCCATGATCCCATCTAAACATGAATTGCCTGTGATGTACTAACAAACTTGCAAAAAATACTTTTTCCAATTTAAATAGCAACCATTTTTCCACTGAAAGAAAAAAGCCTGTTGGGGAAAAAAAACCCAACAAAACAGCAACACCTACACATATACACACTAATTACCTTGATAAAGAATACTCTGGGCGCAAGCCTCAAACTGAAGTCAAACCCTCACTGAATTCCCAGTAGGTCTGTCCCAGGGCAGAATCACTAAAAAATCCTTGTCCTTGGCTCTACAGCAAACAAGCCTGGAAGCTCCTGCTGGAGTGGGCTCTGCTGGCAGGCCAGGAGCACTGCCTGCAGCCCCTCAGGCACACCGACAGCCTCACTAAGCAGGAACAAAACTGCAGGAGCCGCCATCTGCTCCATCCCATTGCTGGTTTCCCTGGCAGGGAGAACTTTTAATACTCGCATTGTATCAAAGTGTTTCAAATGCCAGTTCAACAAAAAAAAGAAAGGAGAGTGCCAAGACCAGGAGATCTTAGGGAGAGCCCTACATTTTCACCTAATTTCTAATTGAATTGGGAGGGGCTACCACATCTCCAGCTCGTCTGCAACTCCATACTCCTTTCACAACTAGAAAGCAGTCAGATATCTATAAATTACTTACAATCTACATGCAGTAAAGAACAGGAATGAGTATCCAAGAAATAGATCCCAGATGCTTCATTTTTTTAGTTGGATACGAAGTCACAATAAAATCTCACTACTACAAGCTATTTCCCAAGATAAGGTTGGAATCTCATTTGCAAATTAAAACCCTACCTGACCACTGAAAATGTGACTGATTGGCAGAAATAGCACAGCCCCACTCTGTTAGACCCAATATATTTGCCTGATAATTGATGTGTTACTCTGATACTATTAACAACTGCTCCAAAGAAGATTCAGAACTAAAACTGTATAGAGCAGGCCTACCCATAAATAAATGGCACCGTTTCTATGGAAGTGTAATTCCCAAACATAATAACAGTTGGTCACGTTAAGCAGTATCTCAGTTATAATATTACAGAAGAGTGTTAGGAGCTACTGGAGAGGTTTTAAAGTCACTGTGATTTAAATCCACTGTGTCATATAGAACCACTGAGCTGGACAACAGCAAGGCCCTTCTTGATATTTTTGTTTGGAAATTGGATTATTTCCTAATTGAAGATTAAAAAAAAAGCAACAAACCAATCTAATGGTGATATGTAAATTCCACATTAGAGGAACTAGTGATGCACACAACTGGAATAGTTTTTTTTATTCAGAATGTATTAAAAAACCCCCAACTTTCATTGTCCTTGAAATTCCTTGCTAACATGATTTATTTGTAAACTTTTCACGTAAGAATCTGTCAAGAGCATTTCCCTGTCAGCCATTGATATATTCTGCTCTCTTCACATAATAAAATTGAAAATTCGCTATGAAATCAGAAAATAGCATCATGGGCTGACACTCAAGAGCTCTTGACACAGTCAGGGTCATAAATCCTCAATACAGCTGTCTCATGGCTTACTACAGTCTATCCTGTAAGTTAGAGATCCATAACTGGTCTGTCTAGAGCAATTTCAATGCAAGTGTCTCAAAACTAGATTTCTCTCCCTTGCAGGAAGTAGCGTGTCAAGAGTAAAAGTTCAATTCTACTGCTGTCCTGGGGGGAAAGTTCAGCACCTCCTGCCTGGGAAGGCCTGGATGTAGCTCACCAAGAAGATCAAAAGCAGTCACTCGTTTTGTTGCAGAATAGTTTTGCCATTTTTTGTAACTGTACATACTGCTATTAGATCCTTTATATAAAAGCTGTGCTTTTACCTGCCTACTTCAGAGGCACAGCACACAGCAAAGTAACTAAAAGTACACACCTCTAAGAGCCAGTCTAGCAGTATCGATCTCATATGAGGTTGCAAACTAGAATGTAGTGATGTGAAGTGCTTGCAGTGAGCGTATCTGTTCTCCTTTGTCAGCATGTTGAGCCAGACATCTTTGGAATTTCCCCAGCTATGGAATAAAGTTACACAAAGCATTATTAAGTACATACAAAATTCACAAAAAAAAACCCCAAACATCATTTATTGTTTACAGACATTCAGAAACAAAAAGAAAGATTCTGCATACTGTAAGATCCTTATGATAATTGGAAAACTGCAGGAATACTCAGAACATTTTACATCACCACAACAAGAGCTTGCCAACTTCATCAGCAAGTCCAGTTCTACAGAACAGGCAGTAAAACTGAACATGTGCCTCCCAAAGTTGCACATGCAACCAGTTTCCTATTTTGCCTAGTTCAATGGCTGTTTGGAGAGCAAGATAAAACCAAACCCTCCCCATAAAAAAGGACAATATACTCCTCCCCAGGAAACACAAAGCATACATGAAGTTGTCCAGTTTGCTTGAGAAAAACATTGAGATAGTGTTTAAGTCACTCATCCATCCCTTTATTCCCTAGCTTACTTCAAGGCTCAGAAGCAAGTTATTTAGAGAAAAATTTAATTCTTGTTTATTGCTAACTTATAATTTATTCGTACTCCAGTCTATTTGGGAAGATGACACCTGTATCATCAATATGGTTTTATTTGTAATTGTTATTATTAATCAATATAGGCTTTTTCTTAGATGCACTTCTCATCCTGCAGGTACTAAGAGGAACAGCATGTTAACCAATGAAATTATGATCTCCTACTGAAATTTTTTGAGTTATGTATTTATCTTTCCCCAAGCAGAAGCAGAGAGACAGAGCCGATCACTGGTATTGTCTACAAATTCTAATCCAGGTCAGTTTCATTCTGTTGCCATCATAAGTTAAAAGCTGGGGAGATATTAGCTTGTTTAATTCACAACTCTCCCCATTTAAGCAGAAAGGCATTGAGAAATCAATTATGATTTTCCTACAGCAGTTAGGGAACAATGGAGAAGGCAGGAGAAGTAAATTATCCTCTTATTTGGCTAATCAGAAAGGATGGAGCTCAGCTTTACCAGATGCCTGTCAACAACAGGATTAAACACCTTGCATGGAACTCTGTATCTGAACACATCTTTGAGGCAGCATGTCCAGTTCTGATCAAGTTTGGGCCAGAACAAAAAAAAAAAAAAAAAAAACCAAAAAAAAAAAACCAAAAAAACCCAAAACAAAACAAAAAAACAAACAAAAAAAAAAAAAAAAACAAAAACCAAGGTCTATCTAGAAAGGGTTCTCTTCAAGTAATGCTTCATGTTCTGCTTCTCTTCTCATTCACCTTGGCAGAAATTTTCCTTAGCACATTGCAGTAAATTTACCACCTCTTTCATTAAACCCCAAGCTGATACAAAGACCAGCTGGGTACTTACCTAACACACCTGAATGTCTAAGAAATTCTGAAATTGAAAAACTATAATTTAGTCAGCTAGGCTATCTCTCTGCAGAAGGGCAATTTTCTAGACCTGTGACTGCACCAAGCACATTGCATTGCATTAGCAAGCTACCTGCATAGCGATACTGCCACAAGTTTATTTGAACATTTTTAAGTTCTTTAAGAAATTTTGTGTAACACTTTTTGGTAACTCAGTTCCAATGGCACTGAAAGAAGTTTAGTTAACCATTATGTGCCTCTTAACCACTTAAGAGTGTCCAGTGTTAAGTTACAAAAGGACAGCTCTGAAAGGTAAAATGTCTGGTGTGTTTATAAGATCAGGAAAAAAAAATACCCAAACAACCAAACCCGAGAATTTCTACCTTTTCTTGTACATCAAATCTTCTGTGGGATGAGGAGACAAGTAGAGGTGTGTACTACACAACATAACAGATTTTATTAGAGTAGTTCAGCATATTTCATAAGACATTAACAATTACTGCATCTGTTAAACTTACTTGAGTTCTGGCAAAGGTGATGGATTTATGAAGAGGTTCCTGAACCTGTATTTTTTGAATCTCGAGAAGTCAGTGGTTACTGATTCTTTGTGAGGTGTTTCAATAATTATGCAAGGTGAGATGCCTCCTGTTATTGTGGGTGGCCAACAACTCTGCAAAATAAACAAGGTATCTTTTAAATGCTGAATTTACTATGAGGGCAAGAAAAGGCAACGAGTAGATAACAGTAAGAGCAAAAATATATGTAATGTACATTAGTCTTTCTGGATCTCAGCATTGATTCAAGTACCAAAACCAAGAATTATGAAAATTAAATGCCAATAAAACTTCCCATAGTCAAGACAGAACATGTATAAATAGATTGGATGCATTTGGGAACTCAGCTTTGAGGAAGATGACCATCTTTAGTTTATGAACCCACAAGTGACCTATCCATTGCTTGAAAAGCTCAGTTACAGTACAAAAGACAAAGATATTAATTGCTACTAAAACACAAGACTAGGTTGCTAGTCCTATCTACTTATCTATTTGGAGGAAAAAGAAATGAGGGGGTGGAGGTCTTACTGTCTCTCAGTGGAAATTCAGCAGCTTGTTATCTCCCAGTTTAGTGCTCCAGAGAGGAGCCACCCATCTCAGCTTCAGAGCTAGATACCCATTGAGCAAGCAGCAGCTGTGAACTCTCTCAGCTTCCCAACGCCAAATATGGGATGCAATGACTCGAAAGGAGAAGAGTGCAAAGGTATTCACACAGAAAGCCACAGAGAAGGAATCCTACATTACTGTAGTTAACTGTAACTCGTTTCAGTAATGCTTATTTGGTAGTATGTAACCAATATGAGTGAGAAGGTATCAAATCCCAGGAGCACATGCAATGCTGTAATGGCTGACAGCCTTCAAAATGGTGACACAGAACTTTAGTTATTCCCTGTGAAGTTGAGGGGGAATCTCATTCACAAAGAATGGCAACAGAGGGGCAGCATGAACACAGAAGCTTTTCCTATATAGCTGACTTGCAAGGTAAGCTACACAGGACTCCCCTAGTATATCTAAACCTATTTATAGCCAGACTGAAATTTCCCAAGAGTGAAGTTACATATTCCAGCAGAATTGACCTTAATGCATGCAGCCAAGAAAAAAGGGAGGTCCTACTCCTCTTTCTCTCCTGTGATGCTCACTGCCCAAGTTCCATCCCAATGCTTGTCAGACTCTCTGCTGGGTTGATTTAACTCACTAACCCAGCAGAACATTAACTTATTTTGCAGTGCTATATTAGCAAGATGAACCTGCATACTGCTTCGTTCAAAGAATGGAGCAAGGCAGGGGATGGAGTGCATGCCAGCTATCAAGGGAGAAGAGACAGGGAAGCAGATTTCTCCCTCTCAGCAAAGTTAAGTTGTAACACCAAGTTTCACCCCAGGTACAGCTGATGTACTTATGCAGCACTTTTTCCTACTCAAGATTTAGAAAGATAACTTCACAATCAGAAGAGTTTTACTTCACCATTGCTATTAACCTCATTACTTTATAAACGGAATAACTGCAAACTATTGTTTGCAAGAGAAAATTATAATATTTTACTAATCTGCCTTAAAATAGAAAACTGTAAGGCCTGTCAGTTTTAAGAGTTTCCTGTGTTAGTAAAAACAGATTCCTAAATTGATTTAAGTAATCAAAAGAACTGTGAAATGAAAGTAAAGATGGCCTGCATGGTTGTGAATCTTAACTAAGTGGCCGTGAAACTACACCTGAAGTTAAAACAAGTGCAGTGATCTTGTTTAGACTTGCCTCTAGGCCTTACCTGCTCTGTATATGGAACTGTTCTGAAATATCTGGGGTAATTCTCTTTTTTTTTCACCTAACCTTACACTGCAGTGGGTTTTACATGGAAGGATCTTTTATCTGCAACAAACTCGTGTAAAAAAGCGAAAACATACAAAAAGGTGCTAAGCTCCCATTGTTTTTACTATCTGAAAATATAAACTTCCCATATTCAATACCTTCTGGTGTGTAATGCATGACTTCACACCCACCAACATAAACCAGATGGACTCCCTTACCTAGTTTGAAACGGTATTCAGGATACAATTACCTTAATTTCATATTGATGTTTTTTAGCAATTTTCCCATCTTCTCTTTTCCTAATCTCCTGCTGAGAAGAGAGACACATATCAATACACTGACAGTGGCCAGCACACCCACCTAAAGGCAAACTCTTTCTATCCCTGCCCCACTTTATAACTTGGCAGAGTAAAGATTGTCCCATCCAAATGCACTGGAGAGCTTTCAGAATCATTCAACTTTCCAAGTTGCTTGGTTGCTCACCTCTGTTGTTCTTCTTTTTCTGGTCTGGAGATAATCTAGTGCTTGCAGTTCTTGTGGAGCCTCTTCTTGACAGGACAGTGGCTGCTGCTGTTTGGCTTGCAAACGGCTACTGCAAATAGTAAAAAGTTATTAGATATTAGAAGAGCAGCAGTTGTTAGATGAGTACAGGTAATCTCAGTACAATGCTAACAGCTTACCTTCGCCTTGACATCTTCTTTGGGCTGTAAGATCTCTACCTGGATCAAGTAATAGGATAAGTTCAGTTAGTGCATCCTCACAAAATTAGAACCAGATTCCCTACTTTGTGTCATGAACTCATCACAAAGAGCAGCATGCTCTACACAGCTCAAATAGAAGGTTCAAGTATTCCACTGGCCTGAAGAATGCCCAAGCAGAGCATGACTGTGGTATACAAGCACACACAGCTCCACGTCCTGCTCTAGGGTGCCCAGGTATGCCAACAGTTTAGCTCAGGCTGCCTGGGGGTGGGGGCAGGGAAGTTATAAAGGGACATTTCCCACACAAGAGGATGTGGGGAGTCCCTGGGGCTGTGACCCCTCTAGTCCCCCCCATACCCTCCATTCCAGGCACCCACACAGACACACGTTTTGCCGCTGCCGGTCCCTCCGGGACGATGCCCCCCACACCTGCCGGGCTGGCCGGGCCGCGATGGGCCGGGCCAGGCGCCGCCGCCCGCGCTCCCGCCGCGCCGGTTCCGCGCCAATTTCCAGTGAGCGGGGAGGCGGCGGCGGCCTGTGCCGGGGTCAGGCTGGGCTGGGGGCACCGCCGCCGCCCGCTCTTCCCTCCCGAAGGGCCGATCAGACACCCACCCGCTCCCGGGGGTGCTGAGGGGGGCGCAGGAGGGGCAGGACCGCCGCCCCGCCCCACCCCCGCGCTCCCGCCTGGCTGAGAGCGCGGCTCCCTCCAAAACCTGAGGGGGAAGGAAGGGGCTGCCGGGACGGCGCCTCACACGCGGGGACACCCACCCCCCGCCGGGACACCCCTCAGCGGGACCCCTCAGCGCAGGGACCGCAGCCGTGAGGGGGTGTCCCCACAGGCACCCTGCTCCCAGGGCCAGAGCGGGGGAGCCGGGACCCGCCGGGGTGCGGCGCAGGCGGGCAGTCGGGGTCAGCCCGCCAAGCTGCTCGGCCGGCATCCCCGCCCCCAGCGCGCCGGGCTCCCTCCAAAACCGGGCAGCCCGCCCCCCGCGGGGCTCTCCGCGGTGGGGCGGGGGGCAGCCGATGGCGGGATCCCGCCGGCACCCCGACCCGCCGCGCTGCCCCCTGCGGGGATGCCTGCCCAGGCCATCACCACTCTCCGCTCCCTGTGGATGGGGCTGCCCGCGGGGACATCTCCCCCCAGGCTGTCCTCAGCCACTCTCCCTCCAAAACGCTGCCCGGGCGGGCGGGCAGCCCGCCTCGCCGCTCCCGGTCACGGTTCCCGGTCACCGCTCCCGCCTCACTGCTCCAAGTCACCGCCGCCAGTGCGCCCCTCACACCCCC